>MU005775.1:1093739-1220732 GCA_010093715.1 Pleomassaria siparia CBS 279.74 | reverse complement strand
CCCCCTGAGCAGCCCTGAGCAGCCCTGAGCAGCCCTGAGCAGCCCTGAGCCAGCGGCGGCGCGTTGTGTGAATGGTTGCCGCGGGACCGGATGGTAGTCCAGAGTTTGCCCCCGGGGAAGCTGGCGAGCGTTCCGGACTCGTCTCGGCGGCAGCTTCACAAGAACGGCGGACGGCGGGCGGCGGTAATAATTACAGCATAGTGTGTGCGTGTGCGTGTGTGTGGTGTGGTGTACTGTATTGTATTGTACTGTACACAGTAGTCAGTAGTGGAAAGACACGACGTTCACAGGCCCGGCAAGGAGACCCCAGACAAGGCGTGGACTACCATGAGAGAAAGCCACCCCTGCAGCCTAGTGCTTGTGTCCGCTTCCGCGGGTTTGGCTAGTGGAGCCCACCTTTGTTGCCGGGACTGAGGCGGACGTGCGTGGTGATCTTCCCAAGCGACAAGTCATGGAAGTCATGGCACTTTTCCCTCCTCTCTCGTCTCGTCTCGCTCGTCTCGCGTCCCTCCCTCGCTCGCCCTTCCAACGCTCGCTCGCGCTCTCGCTCGCGCTGCCCCGGTCCGCCTTACTCGACAGTCCAAGCGTCAAATGCCAGTGACCATGGGCGCCGCCCTCAATTTGCTCAGGCGCCGCACAGCCCTGAGCACTGCAGAAGCTTCCACGGCCCCGGCCCTCGCTCAGGGGCTGTCTGTACCCCAAAGCCCATCGGGCCACACCAGCTTCCTGACCATCCGGCCCTCGTCCTTCGCCCTTGGGGAGGGGGGTCTTGGGTGCAGTCACGGGTGACAGACATGTAACACATGGGCTGGCAGTAAACCAAGGTACTGTAAGGTGGATGCCACCGCCAGCACAGCAGCTGCCCAGTTCCCGGTCGCGCGTCGCCAGCAGCAGCGTGCATCTGTTTCGTAGCACCCGTGGCCATCGTGGATCCCTCTCAATGACATTGCTGGCCCTTCCGCTGTCCATATCCGCCCGACTACCAAGTATCCACATTCCACAGCAATCACCGCCTGCCTGCTTGCCTGCGCGTCTCCGTTTCCTCCCCGCCGCCGTCATCCTTGTCACTCGTCCCAAGCTATCCGCTTTCAGGACGCCACTTAAATCTTGCTCTGCCCTTATATTCCTGTGACGCTCGCCTCGACATCAAATTCACCTCCCCTTAAAACCCCCGGTGCCAGTGGTCTGTTCTGATACGGGTTTTGCATATGTACTGCTTATCTCGACGATTCTTCTTTCGTCCCTTACGTTCACCATCTCCATCTTCGGCGCTCAATCTCCTCACACGTCGTTAAGTAGTAGACTCGTCTCCGTGCCCACACCCTACATACATACATACATACATACGTACATACCTACTCTACAACAATGGCTCGTCATGGCGGGGCAGCTGCCCTAGGGCGCGATAAAACACCCTTCCCCACACAACAAATGGCCATCTTGGGTGAGTTTGATTGCTTTGGTCTTCTCTAACCACCTCTCTCCCCCAAGCTAATTCTCGTAGCTCTTTGCCGAATATGCGAGCCAATTGCATTCATGTCAATCTTCCCATATGCATACTTCATGGTCAAAGACTTCGGAATCGCAAATACCCCCGCCGAAATATCAATGTATGTCGGCATGATAACTTCTGCCTTCGCCTTTGCCGAATGCATCAGTGGGGTTTTCTGGGGTCGCCTGAGCGACAAGGTTGGTCGCAAGAAGGTGCTGCTCGGGGGTCTCTTTGGCACCGGCCTGAGCATGCTGCTTTTCGGCTTCTCGGACAGTTTTGGAATGGCCTTGTTTGCCAGAGCTCTTGGGGGTTTACTCAATGGGTGAGGTCATTTGTGTCACTTCGTCCTAGCGCTCGCTAAACCCATTTCCAGAAACATTGGCGTTCTCCAAACCACCGTCGCAGAATTGATCACGGTAGAGGCACACCAGCGTATGCTTTCCTCGCATCCAAACCATCAATAAATAAAAAAAATACTGACCGTTTTAGCTCGGGCCTATTCTATCATGCCGTTTGTTTGGTGTCTTGGGTACGCTTTCTCCCCTTTGGTGCTACTTTTATCCTTTACATGTTGTTGACTTTCTGCAGCACAATCGTCGGCGCTTCTCTTGGCGGGGTTCTCGCAAAGCCCGCCTCAGCCTTCCCCGCCCTCTTCGTAAACACCATTTTCCAGACAAAGCCATATCTTCTCCCGAATTTGATTTGCGCCATAGTGGTCGTGTTCGGACTCATCATCGGAATACTCTTTTTGGAAGAGACACACGAGGATAGAAAGCTTGAACGCGATCGTGGCCGCGAGTTGGGTCAATGGCTCGTGAGCAAAGTAAGGAGACAAGATATCGATACACCCTTCACCGAAAAAGACGGGTCGTTGGATGAGATGAGCTCCATGCTCGAGGCACACGATCCGCTTGCGTACAGGAGCACTGCCAGCTCACCCACATTGTGCAGCTCTCGCACTTCTATTGCGGATGTATCGCCCTACTCTCTGGATGAGGGCCTCAAAAAAGCTTCTCCCAAAATTCGCGACGCCTTCACAAAACAAGTCTGCTTGGCCATCGTTGGTTATGGCATTCTCGCATTGTAAGTATCTCCCTCAGCCCCAGCCTCAGCCTGTCGGATACTAACGTATGTAGCCACACAATATCATTGGAACAATTACTACCTATCTTGATGTCCCGGACAGAATCCACGACGGCCCCTGAGCTCCCCTTCAAATTCACCGGCGGATTCAATTTCACAACACAACAAATCGGTGGTCTTTTGGCGGTGCAGGGCGTACTGCAGATGTTCGCACAGATCGTCATTTTTCCTTGGGCGAGCAAAAGACTGGGCAGCCTGCACACATTCTGGCTTACTATCGCTCTGTATCCGTTCCTCTACCTCATGGCTCCCTATCTTGCTCTCCTGCCCCAGAAACTTCGCATCCCTGGCATCGTCGTGTTGCTAGTCTGGAAGGTCACCGCCCAGTCGTTGTCGTATCCTTCTCTAGCCATCATGCTAGCGAATGCAGCTCCCTCGAAGAAGGTACTCGGTACATTGAATGGTGCTGCAGCGTCATCCGCTAGCGTTTGCAGGGGGTTTGGTCCAACCGTATCTGGAGCCATGGATACCTTCGGCACTGGCCTTGGAATGTCAGGTTTGGCATGGTGGACTTGTGCGGCTATCGCCGCGATTGGATGGATACCAGGCTGTCTGATGAAAGAAGAGCGAAGGCGACCAGGATTCCGGAGCATCGACGAAGACGAGGAAACCTGCCTCGAGAATGCGTTGGCCGAGGCATTGGTCGATGCTGACTCGGACACAGCTTCGGTCATCACTCTCACACCCGACGAGACGGCCGAGGCGGTGCTTGAGAAATAAACCATAATACGGGGACGGATGACATGACGCCGAAGGATTTCCGGTTTACACATTTCGCAAAAAAAAAGAGTTTTGGAGTTTTTTCTGGGGCTACGAATGGGGTAGCCAACTATAGACATGGGGTTATCGTTATTGGCATTGCAGGGACAAGCATTTTCGCCCGGCGCATTACCTCTGTTTTTTTGGGGCAGGATCTTGGGGCCACATTTCTATTCCTCGTTATCTTTTGACGAGAGCCCGGCTAAAAATGATTCGGCGTTGGTTCAAAAGATAATACCCCAGTATAGCACTAGCGTTTCTTGTTTCCACACAACACTTTAGAATAGTTATGCACAGCGTCAAGCAATATGAACTTTTTAATATTGGAATCAGCATTTACCTGCACCTGGGCCTTGTAAGATTGCCACTGACTCGGCAGTGTGCTTGCGTCGCCTCGGTACTTGGATATGGCTGACAAAGGCGCTGCTCGCTCGCTCGCCAACGTATGTACGATATACGAAGTCGGAGCCTGCGGATTGGTCTAAGAGCCTCAACGATACATCAGACGTTAGAAGTTGGTTCCCAAATCGGGGCAATGCTGTGCGGTGCAGCGTACTGATTGTTCCGCCTGTGGCTCGGGAGGGAAGAGGCAGACGCCTTTTTCCCGCCCACTACAATCGGTGTGCTTCATGTGCGTGGGCGTGCGCAGACGGTGAGCATAACACGCACGTGAGTCGTGATGAGCCCCTGTCTGACAACCACGTGAGTCGTGGGGGTTCCAGGGCGGTTCTCCACAATCCTGCATCGCGGTCCGACGAGGAAAGGATGATGCTGCTGCTGCTGCTGATGATGATGATGATGATGATAATATAATGATGATGATGATGCCAATGCAGAACGGTCTGGTGCTTGGACTTGTTGGTGCACGGAGAAGAAACTTGACCGCCCTTCCAGTAATTATGTACATACGCGTCTTGTCAGCACACTTTTGTGGTTGCTTTTCAAGTGTACATACATATTGGCGTTTCCGTGTGCCGTTGTTGAGAGCTGTGGGGAAGGCTTTTGGCTAGTTTGAGGTGGGGTGGTGATCGGTGTGCTTCAACAAGACTATTAAAATACGCACGCGAGATGGAGCAGCACTAGGTATGTAAGGAGGGAGAAAGCGGTAAGAGGGCACGTGAGGGGGGGGAGCAGGGGGCAACTTTTACAACCAAACTTCTTCGTCTTTCATCACTGATAATAATCACACCAGCTATCTATTCCCCTCATTGATACACATGTATCGCCAACGACGAGACTGATTTGTGTGCATCAACATTTCGCACAAATCATTCTAGCGCTCTCGTTTCCGAAGCCGACGTTCTGCACCCCCCCCCCAACCCCTCTTTACTAATTATGTCTCCGCAAAACACTGTTTGCATTATCCCGGAGGTAAGAAACGCTAACTGAGACTCCCGTCTCAAAACATCGAGGATGGTATGAACAAAGATGAACAGGGCTACTATGTATTATACTTACTCTGTATATGTACATACGTCGACGTCCCGTTCCGATGCCTCAATTCCGTGACTAATTACCTTTGTAATATCGCGAACCTGATGATGATGATGATGATGATGATGATGACGGATGGGGAAACAGCCAAGTCCCACGTGCTAATTACTCATGTTGCCGTTCACCAATACATATGTACTATGTAATCGATCGAATATCGTAGGGAACAGGGGCAACATATGTACTGTACATTAATTACTCTTTACATGCAAGTGCGACGGTGGGGATGGGGGGCGACTATCGTACGTAACGACCGTACGACGTATGTACTGCTGTTCATCTATGTAAAACATCTATTAGCTATACATGGGACCAAGATCCGATTGAAGTCTTTTGGAGTTTTCAAACTATCACGGCTGCTTGTATGTATGTACGTCGTATGTACTGTATTTAAAAAGGTCTCAATATCTATCGTTTACGCTAAAGAAACTCTACTAGTCAAAGTATATGTAATTGTAAAGCAACAAAGCTCCAAACATATATACATATACAGTACGTATGTACTGTATACATTACAAGTTTAGTTGCGAGTAAGCAAAAAGAAAATGTTTTTGTCGGTAATGCATCATCTGATGGGACATTATTTTCTTCTTCTTCTTCTTCTTCTTCTTCTTCGATTCCAACAGCAATGAATGAATGAATGAATGGATGGATGGATGGATGAATGAATGAATCATCCGTCTCGTGACATGGATATATGGTATGTAATACCAAACGAATTGAAATGATATCCATGACGTCATAACCAAACTTTTGCATCCATCGGGCGGCCTCCGGTAACATACATAATACCTACATAAACATGCGTTTATTCATGTGGGCTGGTTGTCTGTTGCTTATTCTCAGCCGCACTCACTGTGTTTGGTTCCATATATATCTACGACGTATGTATGTATACCAAGGTAATAAATACTACTACCTATATATATGTATACCCTTTGTATCATCAATGTGTGAAGGATCTTCTTCTCCGTGTAATAAGCTGAAACGCAGTTTTTATTTTTTTTTCCGTGTCCTGGGCCTTTTTTTTTTGATAATCCTGGTAATAATAATAATATAATAATAATAATAATCAAAATCACCTAGGGAAACAGAGAGAGAAAGAGAGAGAGAGAGAGAGAGAGAGACAAGCAAGGGCAATGCTGGCGGCCCACCGCCGCCGCCGCCGCCGTCGACACGGAAAATCAGGGATAGCTGTCCTAACCTCACAACGTTATTTATGTATTCTCAACCGCTTTGCACACCGTATGTACACCGTTCGGATATCGCAACCGCCATCCGCCATCCGCTATCCGCTATCCGCCTCCGCGATGGTCGCGTTCTTTTCCTCCTCCTCTTCCTCCTCCTCGACCCAATCCAGTTAGATACAGTATCAGTACAGGAACAGATTAGGCCAGCTTGGCGGCCTTGGCTTCAATGAGTCGCGGCTGATCTGGGACATCACATGTATGTCGCAGACTATTATGTGAGAATCTGGCCTCCCCCGCAGGTACGGTAAAGACCATTAGAGTGCCGGGTCTAGATCGCAAGCGGAAGTATGTCCGATGGGAGGAGAGCTTCATATATTATGGACATGGGCGAAACTCTCCAGAGCATGTGTTTGGGTTCGCTCAGCGTGTGGAGACGGTGCTTTTCGAGGGGGTCCCATTCATTACGTATTGAGTTGTATGCATGGTAACCATACATACGGATACATTAGGCCGACCAGCACGTTAATTACAGTACAGTCAGTCGGACCTCGTGATCAACTTTCCGTGTAATGTTAATGTATATACATGTACTGACGAGGCAAGCCATTTATTTACTTTCTTCTTGTTTGCTACTTCGCTCGTAAGCTAATAGCTGTTCCCTAGCAATACAATCAATCCGTCGTCTTCAGCTCAGAGGGACTTCTTCTTCTCTAGCGCCTTCGCAAAGCGCGCGCATCCATGATCGATATGGGCGAGGCGGTTGATGTACTATGTTGCCAGCGTGGATTCCTCCTTGATGCGCAGGGATGTCAGGAGCGTTGTTGAGAGGGATATACCGCGGATTGTCCTATGTCATGGGGACGTGATTGAGAATGGCGGTGATGAAGCTTGGGACGAGGTATTATATGCCTGGTTTCTGCACGGGGAATCTGACCCCTGGCTTGCCATGGCGGTTCAAGGAGTCCTTGATGAAACTTATGGGATGGATATTCTTGTTATGAACTAACACAAGTCTACTAAATCTTTAGTTTCCTCTTAGTAGTAGTTTTTTTAAAAGAAAAGAAAACTGACCAAGGATGTACTTTTTCCACACCTACGACATATATGCCTCAAATACACAGGCCCTCACTGCTCTTCAATCAAGGTTTTGCTTCCACATTGACCCCAGTCATCGAAACATTCGCATCTTCCATGCTGGATATCTCTCCATTGGCCACGGCGGGCTTATGGTATTTGAACCATGGTTGAAAGAACGAAACCACAAAGGCGATACCAGCGACAGGAACGGCCAGCACGAAAGTATGCTTCAACGCCGTCACAAACGTTTCCAAAATCGCACCCAAAACCTCCGGTGGTAGTATTTCTTTTGCTTCTTGCGACGCACCGAGGGAAATAATGGCCAATGGATTTGCCTCCGGAACGGATTTCCGGAGCAATCGTACAAGCTCGTTCTGGAATATCCCCTGCGCGGCTGCAAGCATTAGTGCGCCGCCGATTGACTGTGCAAAAATAATGATGGCGGTTGCCGTAGACACATCCTTTGGCTGTACTACTACGCCAGCCAGCATCAATGGAATAGTGAGACAGGCACCGACTCCGACACCGAGTAGGATTTGATATCCTATCCACTGTCCGGGTGTGGAGTTTGCATCAAGGGTCGAGAGGAGACCACCGCCTATGGCAGCGAGTGCAGGCCCGGCGATGAGGAATGGGTTGAAGATACCGGTTACTGTAATCGCACCGCCAAGTACTATCTGTGTGATTGCTGGTACATGTACCATCAGTGCATGTCAGGATAAGGCAAGGATGATACTTACTGAGCGCAAGCACTAGCGGAACGAGTCGAACGCCCGATGCAATTGCAGATACGCCCTTTACGACTTGAAAGTAAATCGGGAGGTAGAAGAGTGCCACGTAGAAGGCACCCGAGATACTGTTGGAACATCAGTCACCGTTGCTCATCCAACACTCGGCTCTTTGCTCACAAGAACTCAAATATACCTCCAACAAGCAGTGTTCTGTTGCGTAGGAAACTTGTCATTATCAAGGCTCGCTCTCCCTGCCACCACTGATCGACGCCGAAGGCGATGTCTAAAACTGCAGCACCGACCAACGTTCCTACGACATTAGCACTCTTCTAAGACTTCTCTACGCCAGCCCACCGCATGACTAGTGTGAAGCATATGACAGTGCCGGAAATAAGAACCACGCCAGGCAGATCCATTTGCAAAAAGATCTCACGTTGGGTTGCTGGGGCCGGCTGAGCTGCCCTGGGTGGTTTGAAAGCGACGAGGAAGATGACAACTGCAAGGGCACCGAACGGGAGATTAATGTAAAAGCTATGTTTTGTCTTGTTAGTCAAGCTTGGATGCAAGGTGTTAGGCGGTAAACATGCATGTACACGTACCACCAATGCCATGAGATGTTGTCCGTAAACGCAAAGGGGTCCAACAACAGAGGCAAGAGCAAATGTTGCAGAGAGAATCCCAGTAGCTGCTGGTCGATACTTTGGGCGTGTGCAGAAGTTGATGATGATGAAGCAACCGGCAAACGTGCCAGCAGCCCCTGTTCCGGTAATGGCACGACCTGCAATAAATGTGTTGCTGTTGCCAGAAACCGCTAAGAGGGGGAATATGTCAGCGGAAGTTGACTTGAATAAACGTGCCTTGCAATTAGCTCCCTCTTCACTCATTTATGAACCTGGAATTCACATATTCCATGTTCGCCATGAACATTTGACTACTAATAAAGAAGAAGGTTGTGTTCTCGAAGGGAGGGATGCCGGGTACACTTACCGCACACAAGACTCCCGATTTCAAAAATGACAATGCTGACCAAGAAGACGGCCTTCATGGGGAAATACTTGTAGCACTTCCCCCAGAACGACTGCGTCGCAGCCACCGGAAAGAACATTGCAGACCCATACCAGCCGACGTCATCAAGGGAGTGAAATTGCTCCGTGATGGCGGGTACTGCGGTGGAGATGATGGTCTAATTCAGTATAAGTCTTCGACCAAGTCCGTGTGATTTGATTCCCACGAATCAGCTTTTACGTACAACATCCAGCGATGCCTGACAGGTAAAGGTTTTAGTACACAATCGTGTTTGAAGTTGTCGATGAACGGTGAGTGACATCTTACAAGAAAAATGCCGAAAACTAGCGCCATGAAGATTGCTGAAAGACGTATCACACTGGGGTATTCGTGCTCCTCGATGTTGTCGTGCGTTTCGGCAATCACTGCCTCGTCGTCGTCAGGAATTGCGTCTTGAGCTGGCGTAGTACTACTACTCATGTTGAATATATATAGAAATCGTTTGGATTCTTGTCCAAGATGTTGATGATAGTAGTCTGAAGTGAACTATCTATCAGGATAGAGCTGGAAAGTGGCACGGAGTGATATTACAATGACGGGCAACGCGATCAATTCGTCCGACGTGAATTCGTCCGAAGTCGGTTCAATTCCAGTACCAAGCACGGCGCAGTTTGCTTACATTCGGATCTGTTGTATTCATAGTATTATCTTGTCATGCAATACGTTGTTCCGAGATCGCTTTCAGTGGCGCCCCACTCAAGAAGCGGCGCAGCCATCAACGCAAGGCGAACGGTTAAATTTTGGTTGCGATATTTAAAAGTAGTCTAACGTCCCATGACTTTAACCAAATGGCTGTAAATGAAAGTTGGATACTTTGCTGTGCCGCAATATCAACTACGGCAACAATACAATGAATGAATGCATGGCGAACGCCGCAAATGTGCCTTTTCAACTCTGCACCTTTACATACAATACCACACATAACAGGCTCAAATGGAAATTTCTCAAAAGGGCTTTTTGCCAGAGAGGCTGCTGCGTGCGCCACTTACGTGGCATTGTTGGCTGATGTGGTTCAGTTCACTTACCATGTCAACTTATCGTAAGTTCCACTCCCAAGAAGGTTATTCGATGTTCGATATGAAAATCATCTATATCAATAGCATTAGTTGCAAAGATTTCGGGTTTCACCTCGTGAGGTTTTTTGAATTATAAATGAAGATGGAATCTTCATTCAACAACATATAAGTAGCTGTGTTAGACCTAGATGCGGTCACATGACGGAGTCTAGACGCTGCTGAAGCGGCACCGCTCTTAGGTCTAAGCGTCACCCCTTATTATCAATATCTTAGAAAGATACCTCCTAGATAAAATCCGTTAGATAGTATAAGAGACAAGTAGTTGTAACAAAATGAAGTAAATTAGTTATGATTCGATATAGAAAGTGTCCATCTAATTCAATAACGACTAATGCTTAGGCTAATTAGCAGTTGTTGCACTTTGGCTGCGTTTATGCTCCGTCATGTGACTGTATAGTAACCAGGTCCAAGAGAATTACCATCATTAATTAGTATACATGATTTAGCTCTCTCACTATTCTCTCTCACAAAAAGCGCTTCAACGAGCCAGACCCCCAGATCAGTGCTGCATGCCAGACTCGTTGATTTGAGCCGGTCTTGTATTGCAGACACTGCAGGATAGCTGTCGGGATCATGGTAATGGTAGAACACAGGCACCAATCCCCTGCTGTCATTCTACGCAGTGAATAAACCCGTTCCTATCAAACTCTGTGTCTAAGCCTCGCCCGGGTTTTAGGGCGATCGTAATATTAAAAGACCCTGCTGAAAGTGCTGGGTAAAATCATCAGATCCAAGATCGGGCGCTTCAGTCAGAAACGACCTGCGTTGAAACCCAAACTGTTTAAGTGACTATTTAAGGGCCCAATCTCGTTGTGTTTGACTCTAGTCAGTCAGGAGATCTAATGAAAGCCGTGTAGTTCTCACACAGATAAATTTATCAGTTCAAATGCAATAAACGGGCTATACTATTCTAGTAGTAAACCAAAGGACCTATGTCGCTTATATCTGATGTGCATAACAATCTGAAGTAGACAATCAGGGCTATGAGAATTATCCGAAGAACCCAATCTATAAGTTCGACTTTCTTCGTTTACTCCGAACTATCCTACGCGACTTTCGAAAAATAATGAGAGGAAGTGTTGATCCAGTATTCTGAAAATGAGGGCATGGTTTCAACTGAACACGACACGAAAGCCCTTCGTGTCAACCTTTGGCAGAGGTACAACAAAATCATGTACAAGAGAAATGTCCGATTCATCGGTGTGGTAGAGGTCAAACTTCGGACCGTTTTCTCTGAACAGAGCGCTGATGATATGAGACATCTCGGCGTATGCGAGACTTGTGAGTTGTCAGCGGGAATCTCTAATTACACCACCTCATTAGAGAACTTACTTCATCCCAAGGCAATTCCTTGAACCTTTGGCAAAAGGTACGAAGTTTCGGTTCATCAACGGCGTAACGTTTTCAGGCAGCCATCGTTCGGGACGAAATTGAAAAGGCTCAGGAAACACATCTGGATCTGTGTGCTGCATATAAGCGGACATTCCAACTGGAACCTGGACAGAAATCAGCGTGGTGTATGATGAAGCTTGGCGAGTGCGTACGCCAGCAGGTATAGTCCAAGCGCGGAACTGAATCGTAGTGTTTGGCGAAACTCGAGGGAGTCGCCGCATAATACCATAGCTAAGTCTTGGGACTGAGTCAGTATTCGTCGGTGCCTATGTACCTGCATAGCAAGAGTGTACCTGCCTTAAGCCTTCTCTAATGACCGCTTGTAAGTACGGCAGCTTTTCCAGCTGAGACCACGTGGGTTTCCTTGTTGGCCACCCAGTCATTACTGCGTCGAGTTCATTTGTAAGGCGTGTCCGGATCCCTCGTGAAGCGAGGATATAGTAGCAGGTGAGGTCCAATACACGTGCAGTCCCGACTGTTCCCGCCCCAAGAAGAACTTGTGCTTCGTTTACAAGTCTGGGTACTGATAGCTCGGATTCAGGCAAGTCACTATACACCAGGTGATGAAGTAGAGTCGTGCGCTCATCACCTCTAGATCTGGCCTGGTGGTTTTGTGTGCCCCCTTCCTTTTTTACCTGCAGTACATGCTTCTCGGCCATCTGTAAATAGTTCAGTAATCATAAATTCAGCAGTACTGACAAGGCAACGAACATCTCTCCAATTGTTGAACAACTGACTCCGTGGATCAACCCACATCAGAACTGACTCTGGAATAAGACGGACAAATCTTTCTGGAATCAGTAAATTGTACGTATACTGTTTAAATTCTCACCTTATAATGAATGGAAACGCTTCGAAAAGAGGCATTGATTTTATAATCGTATGCAACGACTCGTACCTATTCGATGTTAGCAAGGGCGTGAGAAATGATCAAATATCAGGTACCAATCCTTAGAGAAGTCCTTATCATCCAAGAGAGATGTTGCGTCCTCACAACACACTCTACTGATCATATCGCCTGTATAGCAAAGCATCGCATGATCGAGTCTGACGACAGCACCTGTTCCTTCCAGTGCTTCGAAACGCTTCAGAAACTTCTCGACAAGCTCATGGATGATGGGCTCGAGCTGATTGATGCCCAGTCTGGAGAAGTAAGGCTCAATTGGTTTCCGTCGTACTCGATGTAGGTGATGTGGCGTTGTTAGGAAATGGGAGCCTAGTAAAATTAGTAACTGCTTGTTCCACGTGTGGTAATACTTACCTTCAAAGTCTACGCCGTCTACAAAATGACTGTAATTCTCCGTTTGTCGTACGCTTCCAGACACATAGATCTTGTCGTAAAATTCAGCATCTTGTATGGAGAGCTCATGTGGGTTGACGCGAACAATAGGGCCTAAAAGACTTGAGCTTTCTTTCTTAAAAAAAAGTCTACGTACCATAGATTTTATGAAGTCTCTCAACTTCGAACACATATTTTCCGTTCTTGATAAAGTTGTAGTATGTTTCATACAGACCTGAAGCTGCCGCTAGTTTAGGGCCTGGGAATTGAGCCAGTGGGGAGTACAACAAGCGGTAGATAACGATGATAAAACGGTGAACAATGATAAGACAGGACATGAAGACCATGATTGTCCCCCGGGGATGCTCTATAATGTAGTTCCAAGTAGACATTAGAGGAAGTCTTGCGTTTGCCATCATTATTGTGAATAGGACGCAAAGTGCTGTCAGAAAGAGCAGCGAGGACAAACGAAATGACAGAGAGATGGGAGGCGGCACTTCTTGGACGTTAAGACCTGTGCCTCAAATAAGGCACGATTTTAGATCTGGGTTCAGACAAGGGTATATAACCGGACGCGGGGCTGTCCCTGTGCCACTCAGCTGAGGGCTTATGTGCATTTGTATATCTCCACGCGACATTGAAATATTCTGGACATTTGGCATTGTGCATCCAATAAGCCTATGCCTCTATTTGATCCTATTCTGCATCTTGTCATCGACGTGACTAATAAACAGTCCACTATAGTATCTCTTTCATGGCTGCGGCAGAGTCTTCAGTAAGAGACGGAGAAGCTGTTGGATGGGATAAATACCGACAAACAACGAGATCATGTCGGCGCGAAGGGAGGAAAACCCACTACGACGCAGAGAAACGCATCCATATAGGCTATGATACATTTGGGTCTTCACGATTGACAATGCCGGATCTAGCCGTCTACGGACATCAGATGATCAGACTCGCATACTGCAATCTCTTAAGCAAATGGCAAGGCTGCAGTATCGTACTTGGTGCTATCTATATCAGAGTTCTCGGTCGGTTCTAAATATTACATATCACCTTGCAATGTCTTATTCTTGTACCATGTTCGACCAATAGTTCTCCTCACTCTTCTCTGGGGAGTCAAGACACGTATGACACCGATAGTCATTACGACGATATATTAGTTCACTGCAATAACTGGCCTGGTGTTGAGATCTCAGGAACGTCAGAAGCTTAAGAAGACCGAGAGAAACTAGTCGCATCACTGGAGTTCAACGAGGGTGGCCTTCGTCGTAGGAATGATTTCATAGCCGTTTCTACGCCCGAATGCATTCCTACCAGATTCAATATAGTGTTTTATGCGATCGACTTTGCCTTCTTCTACAACGGTATGGATCCCATGGATATGTATGGATTACATTTACTTTTCAGCAGACATCGTAGATGTCCCCACACAGGAACAAGCGAAATTCTGCAATGCAGAGTTTAGATCTTGCTCAGCTAATCGTTCAGCAGGTGGACCCCTAAAACCATGATCCTCTGAAAGCTATTGAAGCCGGCGAAATGAACCAAGATCAGAATCGCGGGAACGGAAAACCTCAACCACAGGCTAAAATCTTGGCTTGGATGCTGGACTTGGATCGCAAAAGGGCTTTGGTCGCAATGGAAGCGTAGTAAATGTTCGTCAAATCATCATCTGGTCGGGAACATCAAAAGGCGTTTAGAAACACGGATGAATACTTGCCGTATCGCTGCCAAGATGTTGGTCATATGTACGTCGTTTCGGTCCAAATTGGACCTTCCTTACTTATATTGAAAGTTTTTGGCATGAGTTGTCGAGCTCCATCATGTGACCGTATATCGGTTCAACAACATCGACAAACTCAGGGAACTGAATTACCTTGCCGCGCTTGCCATAGTCACAGGTAAAAGATCTTTCAATGAATTGTATGCTCATGAATCAGAACTGTTGATATAGGGGAAGCTCGTTGTCTCTTGATAGGCCAGAACTACGACATTTACTGGGCGCGAGAAGTTATTTGCTCCTTACTCACTGAGTAAATAATTGATGGAACTAAGTGACCTATCCTAGATATCTTGACTTCAATGAGTCGATGACGAAGCATTTGAAGAAACAGGTGGATTGTTTCGTGTCCTGACTCGACTATCTTTAGTTGTTTCCCCTTCCCCAAATCGACATACCACCAATTTGGACCGGCTTGTCTGTTTACTTGTCAGGTAGTTCCAAACTTGGGATGATTACCAGAGCCTCCTCTCCGTCGATGTAAGCATTTCATGTCTCAAAGACTATGAAAATTGATCTTTTTGACTAGTACGCGGCCCAGAAAAGCCTTTGCGAGGATTTAGATGAAGGGGAGTATTCACTGCCCCTCATTCACATCTATCACAACACACCTCATAGTATGCAGTTGAGAGGTCTGCTTCAACGACGTCGATTTGGGGGGAAACTCACACGCGAACAGAAGGTGCTCGTGCTCGAGGAGATGCGAAACATGGGCAGCCTGGGCTACACTTTGAACGTGCTTCAGACTTTGTATACTGAACTCGAGTCCGAGGTTCAGAGACTGGACCAAGCTTTTGGTGTTGAGAATTTTCATATCCGTGTTCTTCTGAGCCTGCTCAAGATCTGATATTACTTGCATCTCATGTACTGTACATGAGTTGTCTTCGTTTCTCGGGTGCGAATGTGCGTAACTGGGCCGCAAATTCCTCGATTGCGCGAGTTTCTTTCTTGGCTAGCTTATTGAAACGGCATGGTTTCTAGAGATAGAAATCCGTGGGTTACAGAACTGTCCACAATGCTATCGACCGCCTTGTTAGGTCATCGGCCGATTTATACGCTCCATCTGCCAGTACCAGATCCTCGCAACCCCCACGAACGTGCTCGCATACATGCATGCTCTAATCATTGTGTTTTCATGTGAGCGGCGCCCATTGGCCAGTTCAATCCAAGGCGCTAATAACCTATCTTTTCAGCTCGTATTCTCCCACTACACTTCAACAACACATGGCCGTGCAACAAAAATACCTCTCGCCTACCCTTGCAAAGAACTGGGTGTGTATACCCGTTGATCAAAGACACTCGACTAATTATAGTCGAGCAAGGTGAGCAGTTGCAGGTGTTTATCTCGTGTTACTCTAAACCCTACGTTTTGAGGGGTCCGACTTGTAACTTCTTGAAGCACGTTTCTCTCTCAAAGCAAGCACAAACTCATATAAATTCCAGAAATATCTTGCCTCCTGCCCCCTTGAGTATGTAACGTATGTCTTGTGTGACTTCGGTCAGTCTTGTTGTTACACTTCAGCACTTAAGTGTTGAGGGTTCGGCTGATCATGTAGACCACAACATAGCTTGGCTGCAATGCCAATGCGACCGGTCAATCAGCTGAATTGACAGCTCGCAAAACTCGTAAAACACCCAATGAACTCGGTTGCATGACTTGGCAGTGTACGGTTCGTATTCGAGGCTCCACAACCTATAATGAATAGAAAAGAAGGCCCCGTTCACTCCTCGCGCCCTTTTCTTCGAACATCAGGACAATTGTACCAACACGGTGGAAGTCTCAAGAAAGAGCTTATTCGAATATCCATGAAGGATAACAACAGCATGCAGTTCTCGATATCGCAGCTCGTTTTGGCTGCGGGACTGAACAGCCTCGTTCTCGCAGCACCACAGCCAGAAGTCACAGCCAGAGCCATCCTCCCGCGATACAATCCTCAAACATTGGGATGGTATTCGAGTTTTATCACTAGTGGAAGTACCGCCTGTGAGTATATCCTACATTGCCGCATCAAAGGTATGATGATAATACTAACTGCGGATAGACGACGATTGGATTTATGACGCGGATAGGCTGACGTACACGACCTCGAGCAAGTGGTTCCGAGGATGCCCAGCAACATCCTCGTGCTCAGTATTCTATACCGGCTGCAGCGATGGATACCTGGTTGCAGATTCTACATCCTTGTACTGGTAAGTTGAACTGAACCTTCGGATCGTGGAATGTAAATACAGATGTTGACTTGGAGAAAGCGGTGCGGGCGGTGCATCAGGATCTTTATTTTGCAGTAACCACGTCCTCTTGCCTACCAAGGGCGATCCGGCCTCAAGTGCTATGTCCTGGTACTGGTGCGATGAAGCCCCGCTTACAGGTATCACCTTGTTCGCGACCTTGCCTGCGGATGCGTGTAAGTGATATATTACTCTCATTCCACCGCCATGTTACTTGGCCTCGCTGACTCCGAGGGTTCAGATATCTTGACCCCAGGCTCCTTCAGCAATCCATTCTTCTCAACACCAAGTCCCTCACCGTCTCTCACATCCACGCCCTCCAGCACTACCGACATGTCTTCATCCTCGATCTCGACCGCGCCTGGTGCATCTTCCACTCTCCCCGCATCATCCCCACCGGTCGAGAAGAAGTCGATCATCGGCCCTGTTGTGGGCGGTGTAGTTGGAGGCGTCGCAGTCTTGGTTGCCATCGCCGTTGGCATCTTCTTCTTGTTGCGACGACATAAGAAACCACCACCCACCACCCCAATCGTAGCACAGCAATGGAACCCTCAATCCCCGCAGTCGCCGCCACCGCAGATGGTGTACACTCCGCAGTCTCCGAAATCGCCCGCAGTGGCCTCTCCTTATGCCCAGACACAAGGGCAAAAGCCAGAAAGCAACATCAGTTATTACCCGTTGGGCGTGGGACAGAACACATATCCAAAGGGGCCGTATGATCCGCACATGTCGCAGTCGTATGCTGAAAGCCCGCCGCCGCCGCTGCAATCATATATTGGGAGTCCCTCACCATCACAAATGCATGGCTCGCCGCAGCCGCAACAGGGTACGGTATTTGGAGGCGAGTTGCCGGCGTTGGTCTAGGCCCGTAATTGAGAGGGAGGGCACTAAACTCCGGAGAAATCGAGGACTTGGTCTCCGTGGAGGATCTATCCTCGGTGTCGAATAAGGAAATTGAATACCTGTTTCTTTTCTGTCCCTTCTTCCGGACTCGTAATTATTTTCTACCCCAAGATAATTTTGTCTTCCTCTCTCTCTTTCCGTTTCACGACGAACAATGATAAATCATGTGATCCCCGTCCTCGCGGCTGTCCTTCCTTGCAACCCCGCATTATGCACTCTGTCGATCAGTCCCACTTCCGCCTCCTTCCCGGGGCCATGGTCTTTCTAAATCAGGAACGCATTCCTGAACCTCAGAACCCCGCAATACCTAGTAGACGCCAGTAATGGTGTATTCCGGAGATGCGGATCCCGGATTGCGGGGAAGGCTGGGTAGGTCCACCTACGATATTTATGTCGCACAGAGCCAACCTGTTGTTTGGTCCGGTAGGGTCTGAGCTTCTCTTCATATCTCCATCTTTTCTTTGACCATCCGCAAATCGAGTGATTTGACCATTCAAAATGGGTGACACCGGACCTGCACTCTGTTCTGTCTCCGACTTCACAACACGCGACTATGACTACATCGTTGTCGGTGGTGGAACAGCAGGTCTCGTTATTGCTGCGCGATTGACAGAGAACCCGAATGTAACAGTCGGCGTGATCGAAGCAGGCTCTAACCTGATGGCCGACCCCCAAATCTCGACGCCCTCGCTCTACCCTAGCCTGATCGGGGCACCCAAATACGATTGGTGCTTCTCATCTATTGAACAGCCGAATGCAGGTGGAAAGACATACTCGATGCCTCGAGGTAAGGTGCTTGGTGGGAGTAGCGCTATCAACTACCTCATGTATGTGCGGGGATCGAGGAAGGATTATGACAGCTGGGAGACCATGGGAAACAAGGGATGGGGATGGGATGGTTTGTTGCCGTACTTTCGGAAGCATCAGACGCTGGATATACCGGATCCATCAGCATTGCCAGAAGACAAGCAGTTCATGCCTCATGCGGCTCGGGAGCAATACCACGGCACGGACGGCCCGATACATACAAGCTTCAACGACTTCTATATGCCGCTAGAGGCGGATTTCTGCAAGGCCGCGCTCGAGGTAGGGAAGACGAAGAATACACTGGGCGATGCTTGGAGTGGGGATCACTTAGGCTTCTACTCCTCTCTTGGAGCAGTCGATAGAAGCGGTGATGATGGGAAGAGGAGCTATGCTGCGACGGGATATCTCAGACCAAATCTTGAAAGAAAGAACCTGCGAGTGTTGACAGAGGCCCACGCCACAAAGGTCTTGCTCGAAGGTAATCGGGCAATGGGTGTCGAGTTTGAACAAGGGGGGAAGAGGCACACGGTAAAGGCGAAGAAGGAGGTTGTTCTCTCCGCAGGCGTGATCCAGACTCCACAATTGCTCGAATTATCCGGCATTGGCGACCCCAAGGTCCTGCGCCAGGCAGACATCAAATGTGTCATCGAGAACAGCTCCGTTGGAGCTAATTTCCAGGACCACGTTCTTGGAGGGATGTTATTCGATCTGAAGGAAGGAGTGCTGAGCATGGATGCGCTGCACGGGGAGGAGTATGCGAAAGCGCAGCAGGATATATATGAGAAGACAAAGAAGGGTCCGTATGGTAGTCCAGGGATGTTGATGGGCTTTGTAAGTTATGCGAGCTTGGTGGGAGATGAAGGAGTGAAGAAGACAGTGAAAGAGATCAAGGAAAAGAGCTTAGCAAGGACAGTATTTGAGAAGGCGCAGGAGAAGGTACGTCCATGTTTCCCGAATTGACGCAAGCGAAGTGGTATTAATGACTGGATGTAGAGCATCGTCGACCAGCTCGTTGACCCAAAGTTTGCAAATCTTCAGACCTTCTGTATTCCATGCCAGCTAGATGTATCTGCCGGTAGTGATCAAACGAAGTTCTTCGCGGCGCCTCCAGAAGGAAAGAACCGTGTCTCGCTGCTCATCTGTCTTGAGCACCCGCTCAGCCGCGGTTCAGTTCACATAACCTCCTCCGATCCACTGAAGCCACCGAGAATCGACCCAGGCTATTTCCGCAACGAGACAGATGCGAAGATTCTGGCAGCTGGTCTGAAGTGGCTCGATGAAGTGTCCAAACATCCCCTCGTCAAGAAATCACTTGGAGATCGCGTTCTTCCACCGCCATCAAACTCACTTGAAACGGAAGAGCAGAGAGTAGAGTACGTGAAAAATCACGTCTCAACGCAGTACCATCTCATCGGCACAGCCGCCATGGGCCAGGTCGTAGATGATAGATTGAGGGTAGTAGATGGGAAGGGTAATGTTGTAAAGGGATTGAGAGTGGTAGATGCAAGTGTGTTCCCTGGTCATGTTAGCGGAAACATAATGTCGAGCACATATGCTGTCGCAGAGAAGGGAGCAGATCTAATCAAGGATGATGATGGACGGTTTAGAAGGAGTGGTGATGGTGGAGAGACGGCGCGATTGTGAGGATTGATTTCGTGTGCAATCATTCTTGTATAGAAACATACGAAGGTTTCGCTCTGTCGTATCATGTATAATGATGTATAATCGCGAGGATCTTCACTCATAATCATAGTCCCAAGAGAATTCAACAAGACATGTACTTGAATACAGGGCGGGTAGTTGTTTGCCGAGCGATCGAGAACATGTGCCCGAGGTCGCGGGTGAGGGGCTGGGGAAACACTAGACTCGAATAGGACGGCTGACATAGCCCGAAACTCACCCAACACCTCCATCTCATCACAGGTTGCAATGTGCACTCTTCCACCACAATTTCGGGGCGGTGACTTGTTGCAGGCTATCCGCGCACTGAAGGAAGACAGTTGGTACCGTCCATTGGATTTTTCCCCCCTAACTCTTGACGATTTCAAACAAATAGAGCGTCTCCTTTCCTTCTCGAGTCGGCCCTACATCGCGCACACTTCCACAGCGGACATCTCCGACGCACCTATCTTGCAGCGGCCGACGATGGCTATGGCTACCACTGCTTCCACCTTCGAGCATACAAGTACAAGGTCCATCGATCCGCCGTAGAACTTCTCGGCAACTGCCTTGAAATTCCGTGTCTCTTCTCTCCACGCGACCCCGCCTCCCATGCGGATACGCCCCAGCATAACACAGAGTACCCCAAGCGACATCTGTACCACATCTGAGCCCTCGCGAAGAGATGGTAATACAAGCGAGAGGCCAGGGTCCAGGAACAACCGCCTTCCATACGGGAGAAAGACTGGCGAGTGCGCATTTCACGGTGAAATGTGTAGCCGTTACAGTCTGCTTGCGTGCTTGTGTATGGCTATCACATGAAGTCATACGCGGCAACACGCTGTTGTACTTATGGTCACCCTGCACCCTGGAAGCCTCATGACTCTCAGCTTATCTTTGATAGCTGTAAAGTTTTCTTTCAGGGCGATTCTGCAGTTCATACCTGGCAAAGAGGTTGATTGAAGTGTGTCGATGTACATTTTGGTGCAACTTTGCTGACGCTAATTTCAGCCAACTTGATGTCCAACTAGAATGCCCAATCCTAAACGGACTGGTCATTTATTTCCCAATGTCGAAAGCCGAGAGTTGCTTCTCCGCACTGGTGGAAATGAGGACCGAGCAATCAAAGACGCGTACCAAAAGGAGAGGTCTCCAATCCATCAACCATGGCAGAGAATGACGCTATCGGGAAGTGTTGTGCGTGAACACGAGAGAAATGGCATTGCGACTGGCCTGGCCACGGCCGATAAGCGAAGCTTGGACTACGCCAAGTTCCACTGGGTTAGCACGCTCAACACAAACGAGCTAAAAAGATTCCAAGCAACACATGGCCCTTTTCTTTTGTTCCTCTGTAACGTCCATCACCTCACTCACGCCTTGATATACCTCACCGACTGCAGCTCAATTCACATCTGTTCTCCGATTGTACCAATTGCACCTCAATTCTCACCGCTTCGCATCCCCAGTGGTCCACGGCTCGCACTCAATGGGCTATAAATAAATAATCAACACCTGTCACGGACGTCACCCATACCACAACCCCACACCCCACTAACTACACCAAGAGTAGCCAAAATGTCCATCATCGACACTACTAAAGACCTCTCGGCCCTTTTCACCAAACAGGCTCAAGCAACTCCCGATGCCGTGGCCCTCGAGGACGGAGAGACGACCTTCACCTACTCTGAGCTCCACGCCAGGGTTGCCGCTCTTGCAGATTGTCTACGGGGCCATGGAGTTGGCCGTGACAGCCTGGTTGGCGTGTTGCTTCCCCGAAGTGCCAACTACGTGATTGCCTGTCTGGCTGCGCTGCGTGCTGGCGGCGCCTTCCTCATACTCGAACTTGCATATCCTCCAGACCTCCTCGCCGATGTCATTGAGGACGCCAACCCAGTCGTTGTCGTCACGCTGGCCGCTGAGGTCGGCAAGATCAAGGAAGGTATTCCATTAGTCATACTCGACGAGAAGTCTTCATCAGAAGCCAACGGTCACGTGGGCGAGCTTCTACCTCTACCTGCTGAGGACGACCTAGACCGCCTTAGCTTCGTCGCATACAGCTCAGGAACCACTGGGAAGCCCAAAGGTATTGCAAACCCGCACCGAGCTCCGGTACGGAGCTACGACCTAAGATTCCGCCTCTCCGACCTCCAGCCTGGCGACCGCGTGGCGTGCAATGTCTTCTTCATCTGGGAGATGCTGCGCCCCCTGTTGCGTGGAGCTACGGTCGTTTCGGTTCCCGACGATGCAAGCTTCGACCCGCGTATGCTTGTGGACCTGCTCTCTTCCAAGAAGATCACCGAAACCCTCATGACGCCTACCCTGCTGTCGGCTGTCCTCTCCCGTCACCAGTCCCTGAAGACCCGACTCCCGAATCTCAAGACTCTCTGGTTGAACGGGGAAGTGGTTCCTACCAAACTTGCCCGTGAAGCAATCAAAGCTCTACCCAATGCGCGCTTGCTCAACTGCTATAGCGCCTGCGAGACACACGAGATTGCGTGCGGAGATATCGCCGACATGCTTACTAAGATTGGCGAGGATGCGCTTACCTGCCCCGTTGGGCCACCGACGATAGACCCCAAGTACATCTACATTCTTGATGAGAGTGGTCACAAGGTTGAACCTGGTTCCAGTGGAGAGCTCTTTGTTGGGGGGCATCTACTAGCCCGTGGGTATCTCAACCGCCCCGAAACTACCGCACGAGCATTCCTTCCTAACCAGTTCGATTCGAAACCTGGCGCTCGGATGTACAGGACTGGAGACAAGGCTCGAATTCTGCCATCAGGTCTGCTCGAGATTACTGGTCGTGTGGGGGCTATGATTAAACTTCGTGGTTATTCAGTCGTGCCTGGAAAGGTCGAGAACGCTATTGTTGCTAACCTAGCTGTCAGTCGTTGTGCCGTGGTGGCTAGTGGTGAGGGTATGGATCGGCAACTGGTGGCATATATCGTGCGGGACAAAGACGCATCACCAGAACGCCCAGTCGTCGAAATTGACTCAACTGCGCGCAGTCTGAAGGCCCGGAGGACTCTCTCACCATATCTCGCGCAATACATGCTTCCTTCGTTATGGGTCGAGCTGGACGAGCTACCTACTCACGATGTATCAGGGAAAATCAACCTCAAAGGCCTTCCTCCACCAACGCGATCCAATTCACCCAACGGTAAAGCACAGGACTACCAGCAGGAGTCAATATCCATCGAAGACATTCGCGAAACTTGGGCTGCCATTCTCAACGTTTCAACGAGTGCCGTAACTCCAGAATACAATTTCTTCGATCTGGGTGGTCATTCTCTGTTGCTTGCCGATCTCGCAGCTAGACTGTCAAACCAATTCGGATTCCGCGTACCTGTGGCTCGTTTGGTCGATCCCGCGACCCTCAATGGCCATCTAGATACTTGCATTTCCGTGAGGGACGGTCATACAGCAGCAATTCAAGACAACCTACCAGACGTATTGAAAGCAGACTCTATACTCGACAAAGATATTCGGCCTTCGAATGCCACAGAATGCACTCTCAAGGAAGCGGAAACGATTCTTCTGACTGGTGTAACTGGTTTCCTCGGCGCTTTCTTACTCGCTGACCTGCTAGAGAGCACGTCGGCCCAGATCGTTTGTCTCGTACGTGTAAGCGACCCTTCACAGGAAGACTTGCCCGGCGCTGTAGCGAGAATCCGCAGGAACCTCCTCGATTTCGGACTATGGAGCGATTCTATTATGGAGCGTGTTGAGATTCTACCCGGAAACCTGTCTCGCAAACGGTTTGGTCTATCGCCAAGCGCCTTCGCCGAAATGGCAGCCCGTGTTCAGGTCATTGTACACGCTGCCGCTACTGTCAACTTGGTGTACCCATATGCGGCGCTACAAAAGCCCAATGTACAGGGTACAAAAGAGATCCTACGCTTGGCGTGCCAGGCCAACGCTACTGTACAGTACGTATCCACGAATGGCGTGCTACCACCTGCACCAACGCAGGAGGGCTGGTCGGAAGATGCCATGCTTGATATCGCAGATGTCTCCGCCAAGCTAGCCGATGGTTATGGACAGACCAAGTGGGTCGCGGAACAACTCGTCCTTGAAGCTGGTCGCCGTGGACTTCCTGTGAAAATTCACCGCGCAGGCACAATCAGCGGCCACAGTGAGTCAGGCGCAGCGAACGCTTGGGATCTCTTGACAGCACTCATTGTCGAGTCCGTACGACTTGGGCACTACCCTGACGTCAAAGGTTGGCGTGCAGAGATGACCCCAGTCGACTTCGTCAGTAAAGCCATCATCCACCTCGGGAACCAGACAGGTGTTGAACAGGTCGTATTCCATCTCGGCGACCCAACTCCTGTCAATATACAGGAAGTCTTCAACGATCTTAACGAACTCGGTTATCCAACTCAACCGCTTGACTGGGACAAATGGGTTGAGCTATGGGGCGAAAAGCGAAGTGGCAATAAGGGTGGTGATGGCGCCTTCACGGTTGACATCCTTCGCAGCGGAATGCCGACTATCGAGTTTCTGAGAGATATTGTCGTTCTAAACAACGCCGCAACGAGGCCGTACCGCGCTTCTGTCGAGCGTCCAAAGGTTGATGGTGTCTTACTGGAAACATATGCACGCCACTGGTTCGCTCGAGGCTGGCTACCCCGACCACCTTCTCGTCAGAGTGCCAAAGGAGGGATTTCGGTACTCCCACGTAGAGGCGTGCTATTTGGAAAAGTCGCTATCGTAACAGGTGCATCGAGCGGCATTGGTGCCGCGGTTGCGACTGCTCTAGCCAAAGAGGGATGCCACGTTGCTCTCGCAGCACGGCGCACAGATGCGCTCGAGAACTTGAAGCGTAAGCTTGTAATCCGGGAGGGCAAAGTTATCATCCACAAAACCGATGTAGTCAACAAGGAACAGGTCGAAGCTCTTATGCAGACCGCCACCAAGGAGCTTGGACCAATCGACATTGTCGTCTCCTGTGCAGGGGTGATGTACTTCACAATGATGGCAAATGTCCAGACAGAGGAATGGGACCGTACTGTCGACGTGAACTGCAAGGGTCTTCTCAATGTCCTCTCGTCGACTATACCGGGCATGCTGTCTCGCGGCAAGGGGCACTTTGTCGCCATCTCTTCTGATGCCGGTCGCAAAGTCTTCCCCGGTCTCGGCGTCTACTCTGCCAGCAAATTCTTTGTCGAAGCCACGCTCCAGAGTTTGCGCGTTGAGACAGCCGGCACCGGACTACGCGTCACGAGCGTGCAACCAGGGAACACGGCAACTGAGTTGCTGGGCATGTCTACGGATTCCGAGGCGATCAAGAAGTATGGCGAACCGACTGGAGCAAAGGTCCTGGATGCAGAAGATGTTGCAAACTCGATCATCTACGCGCTGAAGCAGCCCGATCACGTGGCTGTGAACGAGGTCCTAATTGAGCCGAGAGATGAGCCGATTTGAGGGAAGCATTCTATACTAGACCGCGAAATATCAAGGATATAATGCATAGAACAAGACCAAAGTCGAGTCATCGGCAAGCAAATGGATGATGTTCGAGAGTCTACTCATATGGCCAGTAGTGACTGATTTACAACTCTCACTGCGCAAGGTAGTATATGTGAGTCTTATGAATATATGGCAGGTGAATCGGCCTGGGCTCTTATTTGCAACTACGGTATGTCACAAGGTCTTGCCTTGCTCAGCAATCAAAATCAAAAAGGGCCCTTCCACCTCTGTTACGTTTTTCTTCTATTCATTCCAATATTCACATGCACCTCAAACAATCTGATACGATGGATTGTGTACGGCACAATCGCGAGGTCATGCCCTCAAAACCCTTACACCTGAATTGAAGGACACCAATAATCAGCCGTACAAGAGTATTCCCTAATCCCCCACTCGTTCTTAAACTCAAAGGACGTCGTCCCATCCTTAAAGCATATAAAGTCCTCTTGATCCAATTTCGCGCTGCCCGCAAGATCCCCTTTTGCTAGTGTCGCCGCCCCAGCATCGATTGTCGCATTTACCGAGCTTGTCCTTCCCAACTTCGCGCCTCGTGAAGCGCCTTCCCAGGGTGCCGGAGGTTCGCTCACGGTTGCGATCTGGGAGGGAGGCGTTGGAGCACCCGAGGTCGAAATGGGACCGTTCGGGAAGTAGGCGATTGCGGTGTAGGTAATTGCGGCATCGGCTGCGCTGCAGAATATTGGGAGGGGACAGTCGCCTATGCCGGCGCGGCGTGTGCAGGTTGAGAGATAGAGATTGTGTTTTGAACCCATTTGGGCAGAATTGAGAGGATGTGGAGCCGCATTGCTGAGACCAACGAGGGATATGAGGACAAGGACGGTGGATGATGCAAGGTGCATGGCTTTGGTTTCGAACTCCAAATGTTGCGTTACGAAGTGATGTAGTGTATACTGCCCAAGCTGGTTTGTGAACTTCGAAGCTTTCGGTCAACTATTTCTAGGTGGCCAAGCATAAGACGGAGTGCCGTAGGCCATATTAACAGCGTTATTATAATATATAGGTTCCACCCGAGTTGGTCACAAAATCCAATACCCGTATTCTTTGACACCATATTCGCTCTCCCAAGATGCTACCATATGAACTTAGATTAGTTGTGTATCCGAAGCCATCGCTTCCTTTCCCGGTTCAATCATTGTTACGCACACTACTGGCCCGTTTGCTATGCGGAAGAAACAGTGTTGATCGTTAGATTACCCGGCCTGGAATGCTTGTTCGGAGCAATGGCAAAGGTGCTTGGTGATTTTGTAGCTAATTGACCATAGCAAAAGCCCATTCACGTTGATGACAACGAAGCTCTTCGAACCATTCCAATTACGGTAGGTCTGCGATTATAATATCCTCATCGTCTTGTTGCAAGAGAGCAGCGATCCACATATGCTGCGCCACCGCAAGCGATCGCACGCCACAACTTACATGATGATGCGGGGAAACCAAAATTAAGAGACAACTATCAGACCGCAATTCTTACCTTGGTTCAAAGCCACGACCGAAGTCTTCCAAAGACGCCAAGCTTGTTAATATATTGTTCATAATACGTGCAGTAACCTCATATTAAGCAACGCTGCATGAACGTTGGAAACCATGGCCACCATCCCCACATCGTCACAACCCTTCAATATCGCTATAATCGGTGGCGGCATAGCAGGTCTCACCCTTGCAACAGGTCTGTTGAAACACGATGTACCCTTCACACTCTATGAATCCGCATCGAAATTCGGTGAGATAGGAGCGGGGGTCGGTTTTCACGCCAACATGGTCCGAACAATGGACCTGATTTCGCCCAAGATTAGAGAAGGGTTCCTACGCTCTGCAAATCTATTGAATGGCAATCCTCCCGTGTGGTTCACGGTACGAGTTGGAGATGAAAGAAAGGCCGATGGCAATGGAATCGTGCTGCGAAGAGATGGCAAGGAATTCCAAGTCGACGAGGCGCTATTTGATGTCTATGCCAGATCCGGGCCAGCGGGAGGCATTCATCGAGCGCATTTTGTCGACGAGCTAGTGAAACTGATTCCTTCTGATAGGACCCAGTTTCGTAAGAGACTGGTTGACATCACAGAAGTGGAAGATGGCTCGGGAGACGCGTGTGTGCACTTTGCGGATGGAACAACCGCGCAGCATTCAGCAGTCATCGGCTGTGATGGTATCAAATCACGAACACGTGAGCTGGTCCTAGGCGAGGGAGACGCAAAGCCAGTATTCTCTGGAAAATACGCCTACAGAGGTCTGATCCCCATGACGGAAGCAAAGAAGATAATGGGTGAAGAGGGGGCAATGGGAAAGCACATATATGTTGGCTACGGGGGTCATGTCCTTACATTTCCCATCGCAAAAGGCACAATCGTGAATGGTACGTGTACGAAATCACAGCTGGTTAGCTATTACTCACTGATTGATGTAGTCGTGGCATTCAACTCACGCGAGAACTGGACTGATCCCGAATGGGTTGTACAAACGAGCCGGGACGGTATGCTTGCCGACTATTCAACTTGGTGTCCAACGGTCCAGTCAATCGTGTCAGCCATGCAGAAGCCAGATATATGGGCACTCTTCAACCACAATCCAGCCCCCACTTACGTGAAAACCCGTCCACGTATCTGTCTCCTTGGAGACGCTGCACACGCTTCAACGCCACACTCAGGAGCGGGTGCTGGTATGTGTATTGAAGATTGTTATATCCTCAGTAGTCTAATCGCGGATGTGACCGATGCGAAGAATTTAGAGACAGCATTCAAAGCATACGATGAAGTACGAAGACCGCGCTCACTGAAGTTGGTCAAAGAAAGTAAAGAGGCTGGCATGTTGTATGACTTTGAAGGGCCAACGGGAGACGATATCGAAGCTCTGGAGAGCAACATGAAGCATAGGATGAATTGGATATGGGATGCGGATATTTCCCTGGATCTTGAACAGGCGCGGATGATTTTCAACCAAAACGCCAAGGACGCTTTGCCCATTTGAGTGTTCCTCGATATTGAGTGGGTCAGAATAGTGCACCGCACGTGATCCGCGCTAACTGGCATCGAACAATCCCTTCAATATTACTTCATTTCGACGCAGTGTTCGGCCCTACATATTGTATGCGAAGCCGGAAAGGCTTCAGATAATTCGTACATACTTGGCTCTCGAATATATGTGTCGACAAAACTCTTGTAGTCTTCAGTCATCTATTCATTTAATATACTGTACTGGCGAAAGGGCCGACTATTTGCATAAATAGTCTAAGACTCATAGGGAGGCCCACAATTGTTAGTGGGTTGTGAGTTCTACAGGAGTCGTCCGGAAAGCTTTGTCTCTCCTTGAACTTTCTCATGTCTGTTTTTATATGATGCAGGTTCACGAGCAATCACAGGAATATTGCTCCTGGCTCTACACTTAGCTCTGGGTTGGTGTTCTTCTTCGTTCAATCTAACGACATAGTATTGAAATCATGGCGGTAGAGGGATCCAAAACGCGTGGAGGGCCCACTGTCCGAGAAAGGGGTTCTACAGTCGGTAGGTTGGCGATGGAATATCGGTCACCGCTTTCAGTGTCTCCATGGGTATCAATACTATTACCGAGTTCACTAGCGGTCTGTAGCTTCGAATCTCAAAACGTGCCCAGATTATTGGCAGTGGGAATTCTCGAACTATGTATGTAAGCTTATCGACACAACACCCAAGCATTCAGGACGTCCCGCCATGCGAAAAGTTTTCGCACCACGGGTCCCTTTCACCATTATCAAACTTTAACACGCTCACGCATCTTGTGTCGCTGATCACTACCCTTTGGCGCACCATCGTCGTAGAACGACACTCTGAACTTTCCCAGTCTCTTCACGACTCAAACCTGAAGTTCGATCGTGCAAGCCTTAGTCTTGAAGTGGCTTAACTTCCATCAATTACAGAAGGAAGTGTTCAACAAGCAAGACGGGGAATCATACCTGCTCCACGACATCGTTCACATCGGGCTTATACCGCAAAAACTGGGGCATAAAACGGACGTTCCCCGGCCGGGCTACTGTGGTATCCGGCGAGAGTAGTGTACACGATTAGTGCATAGCGAGATGAGATTAGGGGAAGGCAAAACTAATGTTTTAGTACCTTACATTCACCAAGAAGTATGTAATGAGCTGCTAATAATTCATCGCATTTTATCCCCTGATTCGTTACGAACAAGTGAGTAGGAGCCTTGGTGCCCACATCGACCATGTACACTACTTTAGTCTGATACCATAGTAGGTCCGGCGTCACGCTCTTCAATCATCCCCCCACCGCCCTGAAGCTCACCCAGCAACCTCCGGAGCGGAAACTTCAGGTGTGAATGATGATAATACCAGGAGATCAAGAAATTGGTCGGAAAAGGTCTCATACACACCGCCTGCGTAATTTCTACTCACGAGTTAACAGTTTGCATCTCTGATCCAGTACTCTCTCATTGGAGGAATATACTATAAGGCTGCCTCGAAACGTTCTCGATCCAATGAAAACCCGAGCAAGCAAGGCTATTGTGACAAGCGAGACGCATCAGCTCTTCAATGCAGGCTTAATTATTCGAAAATGACCAAGGACACCCCCAATCGATTTCTCCGGCGCAGAATTATTCCGCCGATTCTTGGCAGCCAAGCCTTTGCCAAGGTTGCTTGCCTATTTTATACGTTTCAAATTTCGTCCTGGATGTTTCTCAGGGATAGCGTCGGCTAGTGATCTTGAAACGGAATTGGACGCTTCCCATAACGCCCTTCAGTCGAAGTCTAGAAACTTGGGCAGAGTCCGCAAGACACCTTGGGATGTATAAGTACAGAATGATCCGCCAACAGTAAATTCCTCACCCAGCCATTCATTGACTATCCATTCATTCTGCTTGAAGCATCACTTTCGCTATCACATTCACTTCTATCTACATACTTTTCAACACTTTCAACTCTCAACTTCCTCGATCATCAACCAGTCTACCAACCATCAAAATGCAATACGCACTTGTTCTCTCCTCCGTCCTCGCCCTCGCGGCCCCGATCTTCGCCACCCCGGCCTCTACCGCCAGCAATGTCTTTGCCGTGGAGAAGCGCGCTAGCTTCCCTGTGCCCGCTTCCAAAGGCAGCGTTACCTACTCGGCCCCCAAGGCCGTCTCTGGTGTATTCGATGGTGGACTGAAGACCTATGGCCGTGGTGTTTCTTGCACTGGTCAAAAGGAGGGAGGCAATAGTGATGCTGTGTTCACCCTTGCCAACGGCGCCACTCTGCAAAACGTCATCATCGGAAAGGACCAGATTGAGGGTGTTCACTGCCTTGGCTCTTGCACCATCAAGAACGTGTGGTGGGTCGATGTCTGCGAGGATGCTCTCACCCTCAAGGGTGATGGTAACGCTTCCATCATTGGTGGAGGAGCCAACAACGCCGAAGACAAGATCATCCAACACAACGGAAAGGGCGCCGTGTCCATCGATGGCTTCACTGCCGTGAACTTTGGCAAGCTCTACCGCGCCTGCGGAAACTGCAAGAACTCAGTCAAGCGCACTGTTACCGTCAAGAACGTCAAGGCCTACAACGGCAAGACCCTCGTCGGAATCAACCCCAACTTCGGCGACACCGCTTCCATCTCCGGCACCTGCGCTACGTCCGTCAAGACCATCTGCGAGGAATTCAAGGGCACTACCCCCGGCAACGAGCCCAAGTCGGTCAGCAAGGGAGCCAGCAAGACGTGTGTCTTCAACCCCATCAGCGCTTGCTAGATGGTCAGCAACGCACACCCAAGCGTATACGGACTTGGATCAACGAACATTTGATCTGGTTTCGTGGGCACACCGGATGTCTTTGAGACCTTGAAGGAATCTGTATATATACTTTTCTCTCTACGAGCACATGCCGTGCATGTAATTAATACATTATTTTACCAAGCGACACTTTGTCGCTTTTTACCTTCAAACTTGTCTCCAATGCCTGCTGATGTTATAATCCGTCTTCACTTTATGCTCTTTTGCCAAGAGAGGATATTACTGTTGTGCTTGTGATTTCTTGTCTTGAGGCTTGCAAAAGCTTATTTATTAGTCAAGAGTTTGTGCCAATCTATTCGTCTTTCCACTTGGCACAACCCTTTCGTGCATTTTCATTTATTCCCACTCCCCCGCCGCCCGCCTTTGTATGATTCCAAGTCAACACAAGCATTTTAATTCTCACGTCTTCGAAACACCGACAGAGCATTATATCAACCCTCTGCTGGAGTTATACCCGGACTTTGGCGCTGTCGAACCTAGATCCGCAAGATATTGTAGAATCCGCGCGTTTAGTGGGGACTCGCAGCAGGAATTTCAACCCCCGTCTCTCAGCTCTGTTGATACAGGAGATCCTTCGGCCTCTAGCTCATTTTTTCTACCATAGCAACATCACTGTTATGTAATTTTCAAAATGACGTGTGTACACGCGGAGTCAGAAGCTTAAGAAAGTTTACAATAAGTGAGACGTTTGCACTGTTTACTATATACCCAGTGCAATCGACACAAACTTAGAACACAAGGTACTGCGGAAAATGAAGATGACGGCCTTCCATCGATGGAACGACAGTGTAAGCGCATCGCGATCTACATTTCATGTGAAGGACCCTTGCACCTAGGCACCGTCAAATAGTCCAGGGAAATCGATGCCATCGTCCAGAGAGTGGCAAGGGCAGAATTCTTAGTGCTAGCTGTTAGATTCTACATAAAAAAACATTTCGAGGGCTGATCTATGAGCAACTCTACGACGTACACATTTTGCGAAAGGATACCCTTGGGAGTATTAACGGTCAAACTCCTACAGTGAACACGGGACTGCTCACACTTTAATATCTTACAACCTCATAGAGACGTTGGAAATCGTTTTACTATCAAGCAAAACCCGCCGGAGCCAAGGTCTCTGTTGACTTCTGGCGGTTGGAGTGCGACAATGTAGTGTCATAGCAGAGATATGATTTGCTTGTTTGATCTCGCTGGAGGGGGGTTAGAGAAAGAGGTTACATTGAACTAACACCAAGTCCTATCCATATAACCCAGAGATACCAAGTGAGACCCTAGAGCACCTTTAAAAGAAAGAAAAGAAACAACAAACCAGGTCTGTTTATATAGATCTAAATCGAAATTCAATGACTGGATCTCTAAAATGAAAATGAGCTGGAAAACATGTGCAAGTGTCATGCATGGATACGAAGAGATGATAAGCTATATATATAGCACGCGCCTTGATTTGAACCCACCCTTTGAGAGTTTTTCTTTTGGATTCATCAGCCAGCAATCAATCTCAGCCCATCCATTGTATATCCATCATATGAACGTTCTAGCTAACATTGCTGTGATCATCTCCATCGTCATTCTCATACCATATCCAGGATACTGCGTTGAGACATTTTCAATCTACTGCAATGGATGTGATGTTTGATCTGCCACCTGCTTTTCTAGCATCGCGTGAAATGCTCGTGGATATCAGAGTCGGCTGATTTACGATGGGTATATACTACAGGTTTCCACCGAGAACCACACCCATGTTCTCCTCCTACATTGTCCTTGTAGATTAATTAACCAATAGACACGGTATTCACACTTGTTTCCATTGCCTCTGCGTCTGTCTACCACTTATCTTATCAGCGGAGACATGTGCACATTTCATCGTAAACGTATGGTGATACGTACCTTGAACTACCGTACGAAATAGTCGTGGTAAGATAAACTCCACATTGAGACCACTCTTGTGCTCAATTTTTCAAGAAGTGAGCAAGTCTATGTATGGTACTGAGTGTTCAGGAAACGTGTCCTCACTTATTCTAGCCTCATGGGAATTAACTACCTTGAGAAAGCCGGTCAAGTCGTTGGTGAAAGCAGCATGCCCTAATGAGTCGTGTATACCGGATGTGTTTTGTGTGTAGTATATATACTCTGCTTGTTGCAAATACTGCCACTGCATCAAAATATAGGCCGGGATGAGTTTGACGATATAGATCGCTTTATCTCCAGCACAGAGATTAGTCTACGATATTCCTCGGCTCTCTGGGAAGTCTCGTGTACAGCAGTTTAGCTGGCTCAAGGTGATCTGCCTTTGCGCACATCTCAATTTTGTCGTCGAGTCCACTGTAAGAATTCGTAGCAGACAAGGCGAAGAAGCTCGTATTCGTTGAGGAGAAATATCGACACAACGTGACTGACTGTTCCGTTTGAAGTCAGGCTCTTTGGTTTAAATCACTCGATATGCCCAAAAGGTGCTTGACGTCGGGCTCTCAAGAGTTAGATCAAGGACACGGTCCTATGACGGAGCCAGGACGTGGGATTATCGGGAGCACTATCAGGTCAACGCGTCTCCCCTTATTTCTACCCCCCTGAGAAAACCACATAGAGAACATGATGATGAATATCATTATTGGTTTGACTGATCTTATATCAAGTTTCTTGCTTCGATATCCAAGTCCTTCTCAGTAAGCCCTGTCACTCGAAACCGCTAACATTTTCGTTGAGCTTCATGGAACGCAAATATACCGGTATGGTATTTTGGAACTGAGGCCATGGCTCTAGAATGTACATATCGTATGTATGTAAATCAAGTTTCAGTGCGATGCGCTAATGCACAACTCGACTCGGAATGCAGATTATATCACGTGATATTGGACGGATGGATTCATGGATCAATGTTCCAACTTTGCAATCGAATCTCTATCTGTCAGTCCTGAACAAATGTCAGGCCCCTTGGCGACGTACGATCAACGCTCGCCTTCTAGTTAGAATGGATTGAGAAATACGTCCCTCCAATTTCTGCGCCTAGTTCATTCCGCGCTCCGCTCCGCCAAGGACGTTCGATTTGAAACACTCGACTTGTACGGAATGACGAAAGGACTAGCAAAGGCTCCGGAATTTATGTCGACCCAAGCCGAAACAGCGACTTTGATTGGTCCGTAGCGGTGACGTGGTCGATCATTGCGGGAAACGCGGGAAACGCGGCGCAGGTACATACATACATACATAGTACATACATACCTTTGTACATATGTAATTACACAGTACAGTACGCATTCAGCAAATGCCGTGGCTAGTCGCGAACGTGCACCTCGACTCACAAGTCGTGAGCTGTTGTGATGGCTTCTTCGTCCTCTTGCCATTCTTTTGAGGTGCTGGTATCGCGGTGAAGATGTTGTCTTTGATTGTCCTTTGTTTCTTCGTGGTTGCGTCTGGTGTTACGGCGCATGGCTTCGACTTTTTGGACGGTCTGCCAAAGTGCTGGCAGAAGACTTTGAAGGCGACGGGCAATGGATGCAATTCCAAAAGCTGTAAGTATATGGTTTAGCCATTCTCTGTCAAATCTTTTGCGCATTCTAATTACACGACAGGTATCTGCGACGCAAGTCAAAGCAAGACATTTCTCCCAAACGTAGCATCTTCCATTTTAGCCAACTGCGACACTGAAGATTGGGTTCTGGAAGCAACTTTCCTCTTCCCAGTTCAAGCGTACTGCGACCTCGTTGGACTATCCGTGCCAGACACAATCATGAGCAGCGCCTATGCAGCTACGGCCACAACCGCATCACCTTCTACAACCCGCAAGGTGGTGCACTCGCAAACAACCCATGGATACCACACAACCAAGGCAGTAGGTGACCTGAAGAGCACTGTCACGACCACACGTACCCAGACAACCACGGACAAGGATGGGAGCACCCTAGAAATTATCATACCGATTGTGCTAGGGCCGAAGACATTGGTTACTGGGAGAATCCTCACGTCGACTTTGGAACCAGAGGCTACAAGAACAAAGGCACCATCATCCATCGCTGCATGGCCAAGCATCACTGCTGCTCCTGTTCCTGCATCGACACGGGCGCATGTGGTTGCAGTGCCAACTCTGATCTCATCATCGTCCCCGAAAACGCCAAATAGCGGCGGGAGTCCGTTCGACAACATGCAAGCTGGAGCAAGTCGCTGGAGCGTTTCGGGGACAGTATTAGGAATGGGATTTCTCGCTGGGTTGCTCATGAGGCTGTAAGCCTAGAAGTGTGAGCACCTTAATATATGTGTCTGTATGACACCGCGCACAGAGGGTTTAATAAGGAGCTGGACGACGTACTATTTTATTAATATACCACGGGCTACGGAAATTTGGCTAACAATTCCGCATTGTAATCGTCGCATCCAGCGCATATGGAGGAGTAGGGAATCCCCAATAATCATCAATTGTCTCTCTCTATACATGAAATCTTACTGTAATGCACCCAAAAGCCAGTATTCCACAGCTTGTTGTCACCGTTGATTGGGATCCCAGTATATTTATCAACCAATAACGGCCCGATTTACACCGCCTGGATAAATCGGTCTTCCGAGTTCTCGTCGACTGAGAGGGTAAATTCATCACGTCACAACACCACAAGAATTTCCACGTTATCGATCCATTTGAATTTCGTCACAAACAAAACTTATTAACCAAAGACTGTACATACTTGACCTTCGGAACCTCTGAGCCACCACGAAAAGGCTTATTATCCGCCTCGGCCGAGCACCTGGATCAGGAGACCCCGCAACCAATACCTTAACCGTTCATCCACTAAGCTCACCGCCCCCACCACCGAGGCATCTTTCCAACGCAACGCTCCAGTTTGCGAGACGCGCTTTCGAGATCGACGAAGCGGGTAGTTGAAATACCGTGAACCGTCGCTGTTGCATTGCGATAGGAGGAAGAGCGGTAATCTAGCATCATCTCGACCGAGACGCTCCATTCGAAATCTGTTTAAATAGCCACGTCTCGTTGCTAAGGAATTGTTCTCAAAGAATTCCATAGGTTCGGAACAGGTTACAAAATGTCGCAAGAGGGTGTTCCTATACCGGGTCCTCCGGGGCTACCACTCTTGGGAAACTCTACGGATATTGACCCTGAAAACCCCACTCAGTCGTTCAACACCCTGTCTGACATCTATGGTTCGTGCTTGATTTGACTCCCTCTGTCTGATTGTTTTCCTAGTGGTGGCAGCATAGTGTTCCTGTTTCTGGATGTCCTAGCATCGTTGACATTTCCCAGGACCCATATGGAAATTCCATCTCGGAGGAGCTGCACGAGTCGTCATAGGTTCTCAAGCCCTGATGAATGAGGTGTCCGATGAAAAGAGATTCACTAAGATTGTCACTGCTGGGCTCAAGGAAGTGCGAAACGGAGTTCATGGTACAGTACTTTCTCCAAGTAGCGGCTTTTGATAGTGCTTATTATCGAATACAGATGGGCTATTCACGGCATTTGGGCCAGAAGAGAAGAATTGGGGTAGGTCAAATTACCATATGCGACTTGCTTGGGTGCTGACGTGTCTAGGAATCGCTCATCGAATACTTCTTCCCGTATTTGGCCCGCTCGCTATCAGAGATATGTTTGACGAGATGCATGTAAGCAGTGTCCTCGAAATTGGTCCTCAACCTCAAACAATCTAACTCATACAGGATATCGCAATACAAATGGTCATGAAATGGTTGGATTACTTTGACCTGCCATCATTATTTTCGCTGACTAGATAACAGGGCACGACACGGCCCTAATCACGTTATACAAGTGTCCGATGATTTCACACGCCTAACTCTTGACACGTTGGCGCTCTGTGCGATGGACTATCGCTTCAACTCGTACTATTCCGAGAATGTACACCCCTTTGTCCAGGCTATGGCCGACTTCTTGAAGGTGTCTGGAGATCGCGCGAGACGACCTGGCATAGCGCAGTTGTTCTACCGACAGGAATCACAGACCTACTGGGAGAACATTGAGCTTCTCCGAAAAACGAGTCTGGAGGTCATTGAGACGAGAAGGAAGACTCCGACCGATAAGAACGACTTGTAAATGATTGACGTTGTTACTGCAAACCTGGCTAACAGTGCACAGGCTGAATGCCATGATGAATGGTGTCGACCCGAAAACAGGAGAGAAGATGACAGACGACAGTGTCATCGACAATATGATCACGTTTCTGATTGCCGGGCACGAGACCACATCTGGACTCTTATCCTTCACGTTTTATTACCTTTTGAAGAACCCGGAAGCATACAAGAAAGCACAGCAGGAAGTGGATGATGTTATAGGAAAAAACCCGATCACAGTGGAGCATCTCTCCAATATTCCATACTTGAATGCTGTAAGTTTCATCGCATCCGTCAACAAATCATCACTGATGGCCTTTGAAAGGTGTTGCGCGAATCTTTGCGATTGTCGCCAACTGCTCCTGCGGTCTCTCTCCATGCCAAGGAAGATACAACCCTAGGTGGGAAATACCACATCACAAAAGTAAGAACATCCAGGAGCCTCTTTTTTTATAATGCAACACGTCTCGCAGCCTGGAGTTATCTGTTTATACGATTTTAATGGAATTCCCCTAACGTGAATAGGATACGCCCATCGTTGCCCTGTTCGGCAAGGTTCACCGCGACCCTCTTGTCTACGGTGAGGATAACGAGGCTTTCAGACCCGAACGAATGTTAGACGAAGAGTTCAACCGCCGAAATACAGAGTTTCCCAACTGTTGGAAGCCCTTTGGCAACGGCATGCGGGGGTGTATCGGGCGACCTTTTGCCTGGCAAGAAGCACTCCTTGTAACCGCTATGCTGCTTCAAAACTTCAACTTCGCCATGGAGGACCCCTCCTACCAGCTACAGATCAAGCAGACGCTCACTATCAAGCCGAAGGACTTCTACATGCGCGCCCATTTGAGGAGTCAGTCGGCAACAACACTAGAGCGAGCTCTGGCATGCACAAGTATCAGCCAGAAAGATAAATTGAAGACCGGTCGGGTGCCTTCTTCGAAGCCAACGAGTGCACGAGGGAAATCTATGGTCATATTGTATGGATCGAATACTGGAACATGCGAGGCTCTCGCGAATCAACTCGCTAGTGATGCAACAAGTCAAGGGTTCAACGCTGAACTCATTGATACGCTGGACTCGGCCAAGGAGAATTTGCCCACCGACAAGCCCGTCGTCATCGTCACGGGATCTTACGAAGGCGAGCCTGCGGATAATGCAGCCCACTTCGTCAGCTGGGTTAGTGGCATGAAGGCATCGGAACTAGCAAAAGTATCCTATGCCGTCTTCGGCTGCGGTCACAGTGACTGGGCGAAATCCTTCCACCGAATCCCTCTGCTCCTGGACGATACCATTGAGAAGCGTGGCGGCGAAAGAATCGCCCCAATAGGCACGACGGATGCGGCAAAAGGCGACATCTTTACAGATTTCGAGACATGGGAGGACAAGGAGTTTTGGCCGGCGATGCGAGAACGCTACGGCGCTGCAGATGCTCCAACTGGCACGTCGTATGAAGCAAGCCTCGACGTTGAAATATCAAGTCCCCGATCATCAACCCTCCGCCAAGACGTCAGAGAGGCTCGTGTTGAGGAGGTGGAAGTATTGTCTGCGGGAGGCTTCGGAGAGAAGAGACATATCGAGATAAGCCTCCCTTCAGACATGACATACTCTGCTGGAGACTACCTTGCTATACTTCCTCTGAACCCAAAGGAGAACATCGGTAGAGCGATGCGTTATTTTGGTTTGGCCTGGGATAGCATGTTGACTATCTCTTCTGATGGGCCTACGACCCTGCCAACCGACGGTCCCATTCCTGCGACGGATGTATTCTCGGCGTACATCGAATTAGCCCAGCCAGCCAGTAAACGCAATTTACACGCTCTGCTTGAAGCCACGACCGATGAAAGGACGAAGAAAGAGCTTGCGCGATTGGCCGACGCCGACCTTTTTGCAGAGATTACGACCAAGAGGGTTTCCGTGCTTGACCTTCTCGAGAGATTTCCCTCTGTGCAGCTCCCACTGGGACCGTTTCTCAAAATGCAGCCCCCTATGCGCGTCCGCCAATACTCCATTTCCTCATCACCGCTCTGGAACCCAAACAACGTCACCTTGACCTATGCCATTGTCGATCAGCCTGCGCTTAGCGGCCAGGGACGCTTCGTAGGTGTGGCATCAAGCTACCTTGCTAATCTCTCCCCAGGAGACAGACTGCACGTCTCTGTGCGGACGTCTCATCAAGCCTTTCATCTACCCAAGGATTCCAAGAATGTACCAGTCATCATGATAGCGGCAGGAACCGGACTAGCACCGTTCAGGGGCTTCATCCAGGAGCGCGCTGCCCAAGTTGGTGCCGGTCGTCATCTCGCCCCTGCCCTCCTCTTCTACGGTTGCCACTCCCCGGACACTGACGCTCTATACTCTGACCAGCTCGCGCGATGGGAGAAACTTGGTGCTGTGTCCCTGCACTACGCGTACTCGCGCTCGCCCGAGCAGTCCGAGGGCTGCAAGTACGTCCAGGACCGTCTGTACAACGACCGGAAAAGGGTGATTGACCTTTTCGATCAAGGGGCGAAATTGTTCGTCTGCGGGAGTAAAGACGTTGGCCAGGGGATACAGGAGACCATCATCAAGATGGCGAAGGAGGTTAGTGCGGAGCAGAAAGGCGTAGGGGTTGATGAAGTGAGCGACGAAAAAGCTAGACATTGGTTCGAGGGTTTGAGGAACGAGCGGTTTGCTACCGATGTTTTCGCTTAGCGCCTGATGGATAGGCACATAGAATATAGTTGGGGTATACTGTAGAGCTCTCAAGGTGGCTTGGCACTCGCCTTTTTTTTTCCATTGGCCGATCAATTTCAATTCAGACTAACTCGGCACCGTTATCCCAATCTTTGCATCAACCCATATTTCTGTGCTCATCTCGTTATCAGACCGTGTCCCACCCAGCCTCATAGATAGTCGAGTTTGTGATAGATCTAAAGCTCCAGATTCCTGACTATGTGAGTGAGTGCATCCAAAAAACCGCTCTGGCGTGGACCAAGACTGACATGCAATTACCGTAACCCAGATAAAAAGAGCCGTGGTTTCGAGTACGGCTAGATGGATAGTTGCTTCATTGATACGAGGAGTAGCGCAGAAATTTATGGTGACTGCGAATTGATTGTGTAGACTTTAGTATTATTATATATATATAGCACACTGGGAGAGGTAGAATGAGTTTCCTTGGCAGTCGGCACGTGACCGGGAACGATACGGACAAACATGTGCACACACACACACACACGTGATGACTGTCGGACGCCAGACATGAGCCGAAGGAAAAAAAGTGTTTGAAAAGCGATACGAACAGCCAGCCCAGCCCACCCCACCACTCGAGTAAGAAATATATCCACGAAATGTGGTTTCATGGAACAGGAGGAGGGCTGGTTTATTATTATTAATAAGCGAGTTGAAGGAAAGAAAAGAACGAACCTCGGAAAGGAGATAAATGGATGGATGGACCTCGGCAAAACTTGGTTTGCGGCTTACCGGCAGTTGGTATGTACAATGTACTTTGTAAATCGTCTGTCTAATAATATAATAAGCCCGATTGGATACTCGGTCCATGACGCTATCGGTAGGTAGCACACGAGTCATTCGAAACACATCATTTGCAACCTGAATATGGAGATTTGTAATGCTTTAATTACTCGCTGTATTGATACACTTGTTTTGGAGGGGTTGTATCGTTTGTACATAAATAGGTAGGATCTGGAGAGGGATCTCCGGCCGTCGGGTAGGTTGTTCCGGCTGATTAATAGAGAGCACGTACAATTATATAATCATACCCTTTTTTATTTATTACATGACATGCAATACATGAAGGCTTTTTGAGACAACTCCAACACTATTGATTAATAATTAGCTAGCTAGCACCCTCTCACGACATCAGGACATTACAAATCAGAGTGAATTATTTATAATTACTCCAACGAATAAGTATTCATTAGTTCTTCTGTTGTAAACATTGCAGTTTTTTTTTTATTATTTATCTATTTATTTCAAACATCATATCATCTCATTGTTATTACTCGAAAATTCAATCCTTCTCTTGTGCGCAACTGCACAATTCCTCCTCAATTCCTCCTTTACACGGCCATACTCGAGAGAGCACATCACATCGCATCGCATCGCATCATGGCAAATCCAACACTCAACCGTGGGGTAGAGAACTTGCCCTACTTTGTTCCCCAACACAACGTCTCACCTGGAACGCCGTTTCCCACAAACACCAAACCAGTCCCCACGCTCTTCACGCCCCTCACCATTCGCGGCAAAACACTCCGTAACCGCATCATTGTGGCGCCCATGTGCCAGTACAGCACAGCGGCATCCGGCAAAGACATTGGCGCCTTGACAGACTACCACATCGCAACTCTCGGCCACTACGCACTCAAAGGTGCAGCTCTCGTCTTCGTCGAAGCTTCCGGGGTACAAGCGAACGGAAGAATCAGCCCCAACTGCCCAGGTCTCTGGTCCGACGCGCAGATCCCTGGCCTTAAGAGGGTCAGCGACTTCATCAAGTCCCAAGGCGCCCAGAGTGGAATCCAGCTTGCACACGCCGGCCTCAAGGCCAGCACGGCCGCGCCATGGCTCTCCAGCAGCAAAGCGGTCGGCTCCAAAATCAGCACTCGTGCGCACGCAGACGTCGGAGGATGGCCGACCAACGTCGTAGGACCCATGGGAGGCGAGGAGTGGACATGGGACGGCAAGTCTTCCACGGATGAACTAGGTGGGTTCAACGCTCCGCGCGCACTATCGGAGCCAGAAATCGGCGAGTTAGTAGCCGACTGGGCTTCGGCAGCGAAAAGGGCAGTAGAAGCCGGCATCGACGTGATCGAGATCCATGCCGCACACGGCTACCTTGTCCACCAATTTCTGTCCCCGGTCACGAACCAGCGGACGGACAAGTACGGCGGCAGCTTCGAAAACAGGATCAGACTGCTCGTTGAAATCCTCCAGGCGGTCCGCAAAGTCATCCCGGATACCACGCCGCTGTACCTCCGTGTCAGCTCCACCGAGTGGCTGGAGAATACGGATGTGGGCAAGAGGTTCGGAACCTGGGACGTGGAAAGCACCATCAAGCTGGCAAAACTTCTGCCCGCGCTGGGCGTCGATCTCCTCGATGTGAGCAGTGGCGGCAACCACCCAAAGCAACAGATCAATCCGTTCGATACCAAGGACTATCAGGTCCGGATCGCGGCACGAATCCGTGCCGAGCTCCAGAAAACTGGAGAGAAGCTGCTTATCGGCGCTGTAGGATTGATCACTGAGGCCGAGCAGGCGAGAGACATTCTGGAGAATGGGGGCATCAAGAAGCAAGCCGAGATTCAGAAGGAAGCGCAGGCTGCAGTACAGATGACGGACGGGGAGGGGCCGATGGCGGATGTTATTCTAGTCGCGAGACAATTCATGAGGGAGCCCGAGTGGGTCTTGAAGGTGGCGTGGAATTTGGGCTTGGATGTTGCCTGGCCCTCACAATTTCTGAGGGTTAGATTTCCAAAGCTGTAGAGGATGAGACCAACGGATTATAGACAACGAGCGTTAGACAATTAGATGATAGATACGAGCCACGTTCAACATCATGGTTTAGTACGCATGAATGTTTTTTTTTTGATATTCATATCAGTCGCTAAGCGGAGATGTTCGCTCATAGTGGAGTCATGCGCTGGTAATGCAATCTTCCTTTTCCTACCTTTGGCAATAATCAATAACCATATCGTAAGATCATATATCATCACTACTGGTCGTACTGTCGTGTCTTCCTGACACTAACTATGCGTCATGTCGCCGACTAGACTCGCAAGTCATGCTCTGCTCATCTTCAGGCTCACCCTCATATCTAAGGTCAGACCTCACATCCGTCCCAGCACACCCCTCACACTGCCCTCGAGCACGACATTGCCTTTTACACTCATCTCACCAATACCCGTGTCTCCACCAGACCCGCCATTCAACCATGTCTGTAGCAAGACATTGCTCTCCTTGGGTTTAATACTCTGATCCGCGGTACCGACCGTGACGTGTGCCACTGAATTCGAGCTCTCAAATATGAGCTCCTCATTTCCAGAACCGCCTTCGCCCTCAACCTGTAGCGTAGCCGAGCCATCCAGGCGAACTATGAAGCACATGATTCGATCGTCCCAAACCACGCGCTCGAGAAGCACGTTGCACTTGCCAAGTTCTGGCTCCCCAGATTTGGTGTCCTCGTTCTGCTGTATGAAGGCAGCATGTAAACGGTTGAGCTTCTCCCAGTACTGTGGGTTGTCACCACTAGAGGCGCGATGCATGAGTGTAACGTGAAACTCTCCCTGAACTCGCCGAGACTGCTGAAGATGGCGGTAGAGTCGCGCTGTCTGGGCATCCTTGTCGCGGAACATGGCATCTAGTATCGAAGTGACGCGTTGGGTGGGGAGGCGTACAGAGAAATATTCCATCCGGGGCGCCTTCTTCGGCTTGGATTCCTGTTGGCTCTTCTTCCGGCTAGTTGGGGTCATGTGATTGGGATTCTGGTTCTGATTTTGAGGTTGGAAAACGTTCTGCTGCTGCTGCCGGTTTCCGCCGCGGGAAAGGTCCATCTTGATGTCAGGCTTGTAATCGTTCATTGCCCAGTCGATAGCGGCGTCGAGATCGGCGTCGGTGGGCATCTCGCGGTCTTTGAAGAGAGCGGGGTAAGTATTATGCAGCTTTTCGATAATGACTTCCAAGTTCTCACGAGACTCAATCGTGGGATCGAGATTGATTACCAAGTCGAAGTGGTCGTCCGGGGCATCAGAAGGATCAACGGGCTGGAAGCGGTACATGAAGCCTTCCATGATCTCAATTATCTCGCTGTTATCCTTCGAACCTGCCTGGATCGTCTGGTGGTTGTCTCCCCGGTCAAGAACGCGACGGCGTGTTGCATCTCGGATCTGATCGTAGTTGGATCGGTCGTGGACGTAATGCAGGGCGACGAATCGTGCGTCGGTGACTGTACGAGATACATCGTTGAGAAGCTGTTCGCGTTCGCGCTTCTGGTGGTTGTTGCGGTCCGCGATTACGACAGGATTGGTAACGAGTAGGGAAGATATTGTATCGGCGAAGACTTGAGGGCGACCCTTCTTCACCTTGACATTATCGTTCTGGAAATGACCCCATCCGAACAACTTCACTAAGGCGAGAGCTAGTGTTGTCTTTCCGCAGCCAATCGTGGCAACAGGGACAAGGACAACATTGTTGACGACGTTTTTTGCATCCACATCACCACCCTCTATCTCTTGACGAATGATGTCCGCGCCTGTAAGTCCTCGAGCTGCGAGAAATTCGTCTCGCAGTTTGATGATTCCGTGATTCAAGTTGTACTGTTTCGCGAGACCGGGCTGTTTGATGAATTGCTTTCGAGCAAAATCGAGATACTCCTTGGTGATATTGACGTGCTTCTTATAACGAGGAGGTTTGCCTGCGATAATGGCCTTGGTACACTCTCTCCACTGTCGGTACATGAGGTAGGGCTCCTCAAACTTGTATTTGAAGAACCAGTCGACCCATGGCGAGTTCTCGTTCTCCCGAGCCTGGCACCGGATGACGAATCCTTCCGTGTCGCGCCCATCGTAGTTACCTGTCTCTGCAACCTTCTCTAGAAATGTCCGAACTTTGGTAATATCGTCCTCCATGACATACATGACTTTCTTCATGCCCCACTCGTCGGCAAACTTGTCTACTAGGTGTCCGGGGTAGGTCGCAAACTCGGGGAGATTGAGATTGATGCCATGAACATATAGTCCAGCCTGCTCTGCTGTGTATGCCAAGACATGCTCCTCAAAATCGTCATCGCATAGCTCGCCCACAAGGGTCGCATTCATCTGGCGCAATGTCCTAGCCAGATCCTTCTTCGTCTTCCCGACGGTCGCAATGTGCCTCTCTACCCACTTTTCACCTGCAACGGCATGACTGAGCTCGACATCGCCCCGTGCGCCAGTCGAGTGCTTGCTGCACACCAGTAGCGTGTCATCGTCGAGACCCGAGACGAATATAATGCAGCCATTCTCCTTCACGCTCAGCTCGTATGGCCCCCTCGTGTGCTGCTCGACGTTCCTCCACTCTGTCTTTCGAACTTCGCCATGGTTGAAGAACTTGTCATAACCCCGAACTGCGATTTCGTCCTTTCCGTCCAATGTCTTGTATGTGAAGAGCCCGCGCGAGTATGTGGGGAGGTTCGCTTTCTTGTAGTCCCAATCATTCATCTTCCACGAGTCGACGGTCCGACCACTGGGGAGTTCAAACGTGTGCTTCTTCACGGAGAAGCCACCGCCGCCTTTGACGTTCTTGCTCTGGTGTTTCCCAAGCGATTGGACGAGTTGGGTGACGACATGAGGGTCTTGCGGCGTGTATGGGGCCTTCTCGTGGTGCGCCATGGTCGCGGTGGAATGGAGATGTGCTAGTGGAATGGAGCGAGTAAGGCTCTGTCGAATTGGTATGTGACAGCTCCAGACTACCTGCAGTGATGAAGGTAAGTAAGCAGTTTGAGGATTGGAAAAGACATGGGTGAACGCAGCGAATGCTTTAAAGGAACGTGGCATCCAGGCGGCAACTAACAAGATAGGAAATAGGAGTCAGGCTGACTCAATATCAGCCTTTGCAGCAGAAAGCGTGAAGGAAGAGGTGGGCGTGAAAGGGCGCAGTTGCGTTAGGGTCGGTCGGAGTCACCAAGATGGGGCTGATATTGATATTTATGGTGGCGCAGCAGGTATCTAATACATGTGGCGCATGCATGTACCCCGCCAACCCGCGCAACCCCCGCCATCTTCAGCTGGCCCCCAACTCGGCATGGCTTCTTATTACTCTATTACTCCTTCACATCAGAGTTACGAATCATGATCCATTTCATCGCAGTGATTATGCGACTGTATCTTCTTTTCGTCGAAAAGTATATACATACAGAGAACAGTAATTTGGCCTGAGTACGTATACCCTTCCTCGTCACTGCGCGATCAGTGTAACATTCAATTTGTAACACTTGTCAGGAGAAGGTATCTTCTCGCCAGTATCCCACTAGAAGACTCATGAGTATAACTTTGGTCGCCGACGTACGTCACGCTACTTACATGTTCGTGTACACATCCATCAACCCACCGCCACCTATCCGTCGTCGAATAGCGTGCATACGACATATTCGTGCTAGCATCGAAACACCAGGCAGAGTTGGTCGCAGTGCCTACCGGCTGACCGTTGCAGAAAATGGACCAGATCGCTTGCGGTCCGTCGGAATATCCGGCGTGATGTTGCTAATATGCTTTCAGCGCTCTGTCCACCACGACACAAGATAAAACATGGGAGAGTTTTACTTTGTAGACGTTGTCTATTAGTGAGAACATGGTCCTCGCGTCTCCATCAACCACGAATGACTTGTAAAAATTGTACGCCTTCTTCGCTGTCTCCTCTACACTGACGGTAGGGTCGGGTGTGCAGAGGGCTGGAGGCGATTTGTATTGGTTGCATAAATTCTCCCCCTTCTTGTCGAGCGCTCCATGAGACTCACCCACAGGAGCAGCAAATCCCGTAATGGGCGCCAACATGGTAACACATAATAAGTTTAAGAGGCGCATTTTTTTTCTTTCTCAACAGCGAGAGATGGATGCATCGGTGCCATTGCGAAGTCCTAGCGACTAAATAGATACAGCAAGCCCCACTGTTCTTGGGGTTCATCACAAACGCAGATGAATCTTTGACCAAGCCCGGTTGTAGAGAGTTTGACAATCTCGGCAGTTTGGAGTCAATTTGTGGTCGTCGCATGTGATTGGCAGTATGAAGCGAGACCCAAGTAGAATCTGGGGTCGTTGGAAGGAGATCAATACTTGCACAGAACTATCGAGTATATGACCCCTCAGGATGGAGTATATGGGTTCGGTTATATCCCCACATCTGGCTAAGGTCTTTCTAACAACAAAGTATATCCAGATACCAAGTCGAAGAAAGTACACATCACGGTCCCAGAAATCCTTGTAACCTCGCTGCGCAAGTAGAACTCATCTTTAACAGATGCAGGACATTTTCTAGGCCTACTCGTAATGGTTCTGTACGGCCAGTCCGCCAAACTTGAACGACGTGCCATCTCTTTTGTCAAGCACAGTCTTGTGGTGTACATCCTTGACCCTCGCACGCACGTACTCGGTACCCGTTGGGACCGGCCTACTAAGATCCTTGTGCTCTTCCGGAACGAGGCCAAGACGGTCAAGCAGTGGTGATGGCACAGTTCTCATTGGTGTGTCATTCCCGGGCCGACTGAAGTACAGTAGGCCAAGACGATCGATGTTGATTTGGTCTTTTGGTGGTGTCACGACGCGGTGGACAGTGGATTTGATGAAGCCTTTGGAGAGTGTAAGTAATGATATCGAGCACGAGTGCAGAATTGAGTCCTCACCATTCGTTAGGAACGTCAACGTATCAGCCGCATTACACGTAATTCCACCCTCCACTGGCTTAACATACTTCCATTCTCCTTCTGGTGTTCTGATCTGCAGTCCTGCAACGTGCTGCGAGAAGAGCAGCGTCAGACTACCAAAGTCAGTGTGTCCACCTTTGGAATAAGCTTGCGCCTTGTCCCAGTCTTCCTGCGAACGGACGTTGTAGATCATATACCGCAGATGATCATCCGATACCTCGTCATATGCATGGGCATCAGCGAGATAATTCTCCGGGAGTTCCAGAATGATGGACATCAGAACGTATAGTTTGCGCGCTACCTTGTCCCACACTTCCCGATGGAATTGCCGGATTTCGTCCCAGTTCTCTTCCACAATGCGATGCTTTCCTACGTTTTTCCATGCCGGAATATCCTTATGAATGTTGAGCTGACAAAGTTAATCAGAGCGATCCCCAAGTACAATACCAGGTCGCACATACCATCTCGACATTCTCCTTCACCCCAGTGTCCCCAATCCACCGCGAGTTCTCACGATAGCCAAAATACTCACCCTCGGCGAAGTTGCACGGAAACCTTCGCTTTTCTTCGAGAGATTCTTTGAAGAATTGATTTCCGAAGTTGAATTGACGGAGCACACGTTCATCTTCAATTCCAGTATTGGTTACAACCCAAAACCCAACCCTAGTCAACTAGCAACATTCAGTGTTTGTTGGATTGTAAGCCCAGAATTGAATTACCGCATCATAGAGTTTTTTTGCAAGCTCTTGCTTGCCCCCTGGCTCATCGAACCGTGAGAGATCAATGGTAGCAAGCGGGGCCCAGTTTAGATCCTCTCTTGTAGGTTCAGGACGACTCCACGGTTTCACTGAAGGCGTATTGGATGTCCCATGTACTGATTCGATCAAGCCTGGAGCCATAATAGTGAATGTTATACAGATGGTGATCTTAACAGGATTGGGAGGTATGAAGCCAGTTGGAAACGAAGGCGGGTCGTGGATTCAAAAACATGGACATTACCTATTCTTAATATGCTCACAATAGCAAGACAAAAGTCGATGTTTCCCGTACAGGGTTGTGAGTATGATTGGTGTTGTTCCCACAACATCATATCCCCTCGTAATTGCGTGCTTCGGCTTTACATCTCCACGCTTATTTCCGACCCCCATTTTCAGCCATCGAGTCAATAAAGAAGAGGGGCTCGTTCTTTTATATCGAGAATGACGTTGGCGGACGCAAGCTTCGGACCGATTCATCAGTGATATCTTTTGCCATGGCCAATGTGCATCGGATGCGGGGATACTGTATTGAACGCTAATATGCATTTCTGAACAATGTATTACTCTTATCGTGTAAGTCGTGATTGCACCCTCGATATTCGTTTTTGACTACAGCTTGACATGCGATAGATGCTGCGACATATATTGGACGAGATTGAGGTTGCTAAGAACAGAAGCTTTCTAGCATTCCTTTAGTATGCAGTTAGTCTTTTGAGTCGTCATTTTCCATCTCATGTCGTCATGATTGGTGTAGCAATATGAGGACGGTTGTGTCGTCTTCTAATTACGTTGTTTGAGAGTTCCTGACATCCTCGGGGCTCTAAGCAAGCCTTCTCGTTCGTCTACTCATTCGTCACAGTAAGCTAAGCTATATGCCATTTCCTCCCTCAGAGATTTAGCTGTCATTTTATACTTCCATCTAATAAATACCTGTCTGACCAGTATGCAGAGCATTCATGGCGGAACACAAGGACCCAATCGACACGCTGGTCTATCTTTCCAAGGAAGCGCAACCAATCCCAGATGACGAAGTGGAATCCGCGAGCTCGGCGACTATCAATTCGGAGGTGGAGAAAAGACTGTTGCGGAAAATCGACTTCTGGCTCGTGGGTTTCTACTCCCTTGTCTACGTGTTTCGCGTCATCGACAGTGCGAATTATTCCAATGCCGCCATCATCAACCTCGAGAAGGGGACCGGTATCAAGAAACAACTCGGCTTCACCCCGTCGCAATGGGCATGGACACTCTCCATCTTCTCCTACTCGTACCTCATCTTTGAGCCCACGAATACAATCCTCTTGAAACTCTTCCGACCTTCGAGGTGGATGTTCATACTGATCATAGCCTGGGGAGTGAGCGCTAGTTCCAGTTCTGCAGCGATGAGCTTCAAAGGCATGATGTGCGTACGTTTCGCCATCGGCATGGCGGAAGCTGGTTTCTTTCCTAGCGTTCTTTATCACTACGCATTCTGGTACAAGCCTTCTGAGATGCCGCAACGCATAGCCCTGTTCTACTCGGTTGGACAAATTTCTTCTGCACTAAGCGGTCTCCTTGCTTACGCCATCTCGTTTATGGATCAAAAGGGCGGGCTTAGGTAAGACTATATTCCCCCCCCCCCCGATGAACTATTTAGACTCGATTCATGGTTTCCTAGTGGCTGGCGATGGCTCTTTCTCCTGGAAGGATTCCCGGCCATCATACTCGCTTTTGTGGCCTTTTGGATCCCGGATTATCCAGAGTCGACCAAATACTTGACCGAAGAAGAGCGGGACTTCTGGAGAAACAGACTAGCTGCAACGGCACCCAAGGGTGTAACGAAGCACTGGGACTGGAAGTCTTTGAGAGTAATGGTGAGAGACCCAACGTTGTACACATTTGCCTTGTATTGGATATGTCACGGCATCGGAGGCTTTGGGGTCGGAGTAGCGTTGCCGACGGTCATCTATCAGCTGGGGTTCACGACCACGGCGAAGTCGCAACTGATGAACATTGTAAGTTTCACTCCACACCCGATTTAGGTAGACACAGTACTCACGATGATGTCACAGCCGCCGTATGTATCAGCGTTTTTGCTGCTGAACACTTTGGGTTTCATGCTGCAGCGAAAGTGGATACGGCCATGGGCGACAGCCGTCGGTAGTGCGTTTTTTTCCCTCGCCGTGATCTATTGATTGATGCCTAGTAGCACCAAGCTAACACAACCACCAGTCGAATCCACCATCATCGTCTGCTACATCATCCTTCTCACCGTCGACAACCCCGTGGTGAGATATCTGTGCCTCATCGTTGCAGTCGCCTGTGCCGGTTGTGCATACCCAGTGATCTGGTCGGAAAGAATCCGAGCACTCGAGGGCACGACCGCGTCTGGTATTGGGATTGGATTGACCAACGCTTGCGCGCAGTTCTCGTACGTCAAAATCATCTCTGCGCGTGTGTCACGAACTGGACGACGAGAAGCTGACGTGATTCAACAGGGGCATCGTTGGACCGCATGTCTTCAGTACCGTGTTTGGGCCTAGATACCGCACATCGTATGCCATCAATCTGTCTGTACTCGTCGTGGGTATCAGTTCGATTCTTACCACTTGGCTATTGGTCGTCAGGAAAGATCGGAGGACTGGATATAGTGCCAGGTGAGATTGATGGGAGCCGAGCTACATACTTGATGGACAGGGGAAAAGGGCATGGCATGGCATTACGTAAGCATCATCTTCCACGAGCTGAGCTGCAGCTGCGAGCTCGTCCAGACATGAAACATATTTCCTGCAGGATATTATTACTACTCAAACACTCGACAAAGTCGAATCTGCAATCGAAGCAACCAGACCAGCACATATACCATGTCATGTGATTGATGGTTCGCGATTACAGTGCCTCAACCCAACCGAACCATCATTCCACTACTTACTTAGCACCCAGTAAGTAATCTTTCAAGTCTTCCTCGCATCATCAAACTCTCCCTCCCGTGTCAAAAATCACCAGAATAAGTCCTCGGAATTCCAAAACAAACAAACTTCCCGAACCCCCTGACCCACACACACAGTCAGTCAGTCAGTCAGTCAGTCAGTCAGTCAGTCACTGGTCAGTCAGTCAGTCAGTCACTGGTCAGTCAGTCAGTCAGTCAGTCAGTCAGTCACTGGTCAGTCAGTCGGCTCCACTTGGAAAGAAAGAAGGAAGGAAAGAAAGAAAGAAAGAAAGAAAGTCCCAATATGCAACGCAGAATCAATCTGCGGGATGCGTGCGTGTTTCCAGTGTCGAAGCTTTTGCAAAAGAAAAGTACTCGGTGATTTACTCGGTGCGATGGATAGGATAGGATCTCCCTATGCTGGTGGTCTGGTGTGAGTGAGGCAATATATATATATATATATATATATATATATCAGACTAGGGTCGTGATACACATGGTAAGTAAGGAGAAGGGAGAAGGAGAAGGATAAGGATAAGGATAAGAACAAGGAGAAACTAGAAGAAGAGGAAGAAGTAGATGCTCCCTCACATACTCAGTCGACATAATTACAGGAGATTGATTGATTGATTGATTTATTCATTTATTCATTTATCATTCAACCCATCCATCTCCCCCAGAAATCAAGACCCAAGTACCAGAAAAAACAGCAGTCTATTTGACACTAATTTATCTAATATTCCCCCCCCCCCCCCCCCCCCACCCACCGGCCTTGTTGTTGTTATGGTAGAAGAAGTAATACTAGTAGTAGTTCAACCCCCTCTCCATAAATAAATAATACATGTCAAAGGCTTAAAGATTATAGTATCACACCAACTGTGGGAAAAAGGAAAAGGAAAAAGAAGAAGAAGAAGAAAAAGAAATAGATCAAGAAAAAAAAATAGATCAAGAAAAAAAAGAAAAAGAAGAAAAAAAAGACGACAGTCATGGTGTATAATGAGGAAGATTTGAGCAGTGCCGAAAAAAAAAGAAAAAAAAAGGGAGAGTGAAGGCTGAGTACATAAATAAAAGGGAGAGAAGATATGGTAGTCGTGTCTAGTATATATATACATTGGTAAGTGTTACATACATACATACATATACACACACATACACACAGGTTATTATTTGACTGTCAAAACCTGAGATATATCCTAGTCTTTGTTCACAGCGAGCTTCTTCACGCCTGCTGCTGCTACTGCTGCTAAGATTTTGTCGACTTCCTCCTTGTGCGTGCTGAAGTTGTCTACGAGATTGTCCCTACGTCACGTCACCGTATTAGCGAGTCTGTCCGTTCACATCTATCTAGCCTCGCTTAGGCCTATAGGTGAGAAAGTTGTCTACTACTTACCACATCTTCGGCTCATGCTCGTGTTTCTTCTCGTGACCCCACGCCCAATCCGTGATAGTAAATGGCCTTGAGCTCTCCATCATAAAGGCCACGGCGCCCTTTGAAATCTGCATCTCGGGTGGCGGCTGCGCGCTGGCAGCTTTGAATTCTTCGTACGCAACGCCGTGAGGCACGAAGCCGCACTCGAAGCTCACGCCGCCGGGTTGGAACTCGTCCGAGCGTCCGGCATATTCGCCGTATATCAGACCCATGAGCTCGGACGCGGCATTGCGGTGGTAGTATGGCGGGCGGTATGTGTGACTGTGAACTCGATTAGTAAAGTATATATATATATTTTATCGACCAAGTAAAAGTCTCTCTCTCTCTTGCCCACGGAAAGAAAGAAAGAAAGAAAGAAAGAAAGAAAGAAAGAAAGAAAGAAAGAAAGAAAGTGAAGAAAAAACGAACCTGGCAACATCCCATCTTGGACTGAAGATCAAAAAGTCGGCAAGTGGTGCGGCAGCATCTCTACTCGGCGCTGTGAGAACGCAGAAAATGCTCGGATCGATATGATCGACGCTGATACTGCCGACGTTTACAAACTTTGTCAAATCGTACTTGTACGGGATATAGTTTCCGTGCCAGGCGACAACATCAAAGGGGGAGTGGTTCTGCGTCGATTTGAACGTCTTTCCTCCGAGCTTGTAGATGATCTCCCAGGGCGCAATTTCGATTTGATACGAAGCGACTGGGTGTAGAAAGTCTCGCGCGTTGGCTAGGCCGTTGGCACCGAGAGGGCCAAGTTCGGGGAGTTGGAAGTTCGATCCCCAGATTTCTACCCCAAAAAAGGATTAGGATGGGTTATCGTTCTACAAATATGAATTCAAGGTAGTGGGAAAAAGGGGTGTGTGGTGTGTGTATGGAAATTGCCAAATTTTACTCCAATCTTCCACTCACCCAAGATATAACCCCTAGTCTCCCCGTCTGGCAGCATGACCTTGAAACGTTGTCCTCGCTGAATAACACAGATCTCGCCAGGCTGCACAAACAACTTTCCAAACTCGGTCTGGATATCCAGAGCACCCTGCTGCGGTACAATCAGGTAATCGCCATCCGAGTTCACCATGGCCCTGTTCTTCATACTCGTGTTGGCCAGGAACGTATGGACCGCCCTACTTCACATTAGTCATCCATGCGCGAATTTGTTTGGTCTCCGAATCTCGACTCTCATTACAAGTCCAGAATAGAATCAGTGTCTTACAATCCTTCACGTAACGTCGGATCCCCGGACCCAGCTATGGTCTTGAGACCAGATATAAAGTCTACTTCGCCACTGCTCGCAGACGGTACATCGAAGGGCAACCATGCTAGTTGTGTGGGGGAGACGTGGATGCGCGGGTTGATGGGGAGGAAATTCGACTCGGTATCTTTATTGTCGGGAAGTTCTGTCTATGGAGTATATGCGTCAGCTGCTGATGTCGCATTGGCCGTCTGACTCCGACGAGGCCTGACGAGGCCTGACGAGGCCTGACGAAAGATGTGGTGGAGGATGAGAAAAAAAGTGTCCGTAGCAAACGTTTACATCATAACCTCGTCTTTTTTCGGTATGGTCTCCGGAGGGTATGGATATTGGGTTGTCGCGTGGTATCTTAGATTACAAATATCCCTGGAAGTGAGATCTCGAGGCCCTCGATGGTTCGGATCGGTCTGATTCCGTATAACCCCCGTGACGAAACATTGCGCTGATTTTCTTTTCTCATAGCCTCCAATCACAGATTTTTTTTTTCAGACGAAAGTGAGCGTAATTCCAACGCGGTGGTGTCTGGAAACGAGGCTGATAGTAATCTTGAACCCAACTTACAAATCCCTGATGCGCAACGGCCGGTCTAGCTCTGTACAGCCACGCCTGGATACTCCACATCAGCCAACGCTCTTCTCTTTTTCGCTACGCTGCTGCGATGTTGAGGCTTACAAAGGTACTTACCTTTTTATTCAAATGCCTCGGCGCCACGAATGCCGAAGCAGTCATCTGCTCGGCATAAAGTCCAAACCGTACACATCGGGGACTGTTCTGCCCCTTGGGAATGGTTCCTATCAACCAGCAAAATGGGCGTCGTCAGAATAAGCTCTGCAGGACAACAAAATCCGACACAGGAGTATCCACTTACCCGGTACGGCTTCTGATTCGAAGCTAATCAGTTACCACGTGTCAGCAATTATGTCTTGCGTGTATGTATGATGTATGCCTGTCCATGTCCCACGACACTCGCCTTCTTACTCAGCCTTACGGGACATCTACTGGGCTCGACGTACATGTTGTTGAATCCGGGTTGGTACTATGAACAACAGCCGTCAGCACGGAAATGGATGGCATCTGCCATAAGCAGGGGAAAGGGAGGGAGTGTAAGCTCGCTCACGCACCTCATATGGATCGTTTTTCCGGACGCCGAAGCTAGGAATGCTTCCATCTTTCTGCGTTTCTGCCCAGTGAAAGATGTCCTGATATTCCCGAGGGTTTTCTAGCGTGGTAGGCATGGTGGCTTGGGATCTTCTTCTCTATTTCGTACTAGAGCGCGATTAGCTGAGGATTAGTAATATCGATGCGTTATATATGGCTATATGTCAGTATCTATCTAGTAACCGATTGCGAGCTGCATCAGCAAAGATAAAAATGAAGGTTCAGAGAAGAGCTAAAAAGGAGCTCAAAAGGAGAGCAGCAACTGACCCCACATTGCTAATACAGTATGCAAGAAGCGTCGGCTGTACAAAGTATGTAGTGGGGCAGTCTTGTTATTCCATCCTTCGTCTTTCCCCTCTCCGCGCGCATTTGGAGCTGTAAGGCCTCATCCATTTGTCCACAACAAGTCTAGTCAGCGCTCTCCCTCCAATCGCCTTGCTAAACGACACAAAATCTTATGCCCCTCGACGTCAGAGATGCTCGTTTGGAGATGGCAGTTGCAAGAGTGCGAACTGCCGAAACTACCATTGGCCCTAGCTTTGGAGGGGTCATAAACAACTAGTTCTAGGAAACCGAGGGGTCGAGTATGGGGTAAAACTCATTCCGTCCGACGATTCCGAGGTCAAAACCGAGGTCAAAACTGGAAAATGTAGTTCCGAGTCCGGTTGAAATGACGGGCCGAAGTGTGAGCACGTACGTGTACATGGACGAGGCGGTGAATGTCATGATAAGATTGTTCCAAGACGTTTGACGCCACAAACAACCACGTCAACTTGGGGTCGATCTGTCAACTACATGTTTACCCTTCGCCCCACCTGCCGCGTTTTGAGTATTAGTCGATGCCATCTCCTTGCTTGTACTGTGTAGTACGTAGTACGTAGTACGTAGCATTCCGTCCCATGTCGCTTGTGGCAAAAGCCAAGTTTAAGCAATTTGGACTTCCTTCGGCCTACTTTCTACTCACAGTTAGACGACCAATATACGGTCACATGACGGTCCTTAGACGTGGTCGAGGCGGGTGCCGCCATGGGGTCATAGCTTTGCTTTCCTATTACAGGTTGAGCACTTACGACGTTAAGAATAGAATGCATCATCATTGACGAACTACTCGTCAAGTACAGTTTGATTTGCCTATCATGTATCTTATAATATTACCCACCGATGATTCACCGACTGATCCGGTCTTACCTTGGAACTATCCTTCAGCCTCACTCCCTATCCCCTCAAACCTGGGTTATATAGTCAGTTCTAGTAATAACAATCCACTCAAGCCCTCATTATGTTTCTACAACCCTCCTCCAACCACCAGCCAGAACCAAAATTCCCATTCACCGCTCGTAACTCTTTTCTACCAACCTCAGCCCGCCTCATTCTTACAAACCGCCACCACCAGAGCCCCGCGCGACACGTCTTACCTAACTTTACTAAGAAACGTGCTAGTGCAACACGGACTTCGCCTATGTGCTACCTACCCAACCACCAGCACTACCAGCACTACCAGCACTACCAGCACTACCAGCAATACCTATTCTCCATTCATCTGGCGTTGAAGGTCTATCCCCATACCTCGACCGAAAGGTCAAGATCCATGCAATGCAAGTGAGATACGATCTCACTCTGCACATCCTGGTCGTCGCAGTATTAGGCCTGTTGCACCCGCGACGTTAGGCCGTGCTGCCGTCGTCGTACGTACGAGATGCACATAGCGCTTACGGATTCAATATTCAGGATTCAAGTTCATCGTAAAGAAGGCCATCCAGATGCGAACTACCTTATATACTGCAGTTTGGCTCCGAATCGGTTCCCGTCCGATAGTACGAGCAGAGTCGGCTGTTGGTCGCTTCCGGTGAATCAGGTTATTTCAAGTCTCGTGGGCTCGTAAAAATGGACTTTGGTGTGAATGTGTACCGCTTTGCGCGCGCAGAACGCCTGGATCTTGACTACGAGTATCAGCAACCCAATATCTATCCATGATTTGAGACTGTGTATACGTACTAGTCAGTCCTTCTTCCATCAACTTCGTCATCATTACCCTTACTTCTCAGCAATGCATCCACATCCGTTTTGCTACGCGAAGAAGATATCACTACAATATCCACATACTTACTGTATTGTATGCATGCGCCTCATCCGTTCATATTTCTCTCGTTGGGTGAGCAGCTGTCACCGTGTTTGACAGGCTCAGAACGGATCGAGGGCGGTCGCATGCAACCCTCCCCACGTTGTGGCTTCTTGCTTTCTAGCCAATCTCGCTCAAGTGCGGGGAGACCAGCTGCAGCTGCAATATGAGAACCGTATGCAGCATCCCTGTACACATGCATGCACCTTCAACACCATCATGTAAATATTGATGTGAAAGCGGGATCATGAGGCCCATGCGCCCTAGACCTCCCTGTCAGCGCTTGGTCGACAGTCAAAACAGTTATGAGGTGTGTGTGTGTGTGTGTGTGTGTGTGTGTGTGTGTGTGTGTGTGTGTGTGTGTGTGATGATCACGGATCACTAAACAGATACCAGAGAGTGGAGTGCATGGGATCGGCTATTGGACCCGATACTGGTGTTGAGAGAAACTGAGAGAGTGTTGCATCTGGCGCGTTCATTCCTTCATCCATGTTGATGCGATCCACTGCGCTATGATCAAGCACTTGCAGCATCGCATCATCACATCGCGCAGTGTTGTTTTTACCCTACGCACATTCTACCCTGCGTGGACCGCAAAAAGCCGTTGGAGCTTGAGCTCGACGGCACAAGACTGACTGGTTGCTGCTTGATCGGTGTGATGTCGCTCCAAGATCGGTGTGAATGATAAAGACCCGTCTAGCCATTCCAAATACAAAGCTGGACGAGAAAAGGCCAGCGATCTCCACGAGTTGGCCCAAAGTGGCACGCCAAGCTGAAGTAAGACATCATGATGGCTGCTCTGATCAACATCTATCACGGGAACAATGTCGACCCAATCTCGTAGCGTCAACGCCCTCGACAAAAGTGCATCAAATCCTGTTGCGGTGAGTAGTGCCGTCAAGCAGGCTGGTGGAGCATGGAGAAATATGTGGTAAATACGATTAAAATCGACGAGGGGTTACACACTAGCCCATAGAATGCAGCCGTTTGGGGTGTCTGGCCCGCATGTGAGTGCGACTAACGACGATCAATCAGAAACGAGAATGCACACCGTGGAATCTTCGGCTGCGTGACAATGCGACGTGATGATTGATGGACGGTCCATTCTCGAACCCTGGCAGTAAAGTGTTTGTTCGTATGCGAACTCGATGTTTGTTTGACGCGCGGCGCGTAACCCAGCCATGCTCGAATCCTCTTGTGTGGTGCCCACAGCCACCACAATACTGTTACAATTACATGCCCTGGTTTCAATCATTCATCCAGGCGGCAACGCGGTTTCCCCCAAATCGTGCAGCAAACCGCAGGCCTGTGGATCCCATGGGAAAGTAGGAAACGAGGTACCAGATGAGGGCAACCAGCTGGCAGAGGGTTGCCATGAAAGTCAGGATGAAGCTTTTGAGACCTAGATCACGCGGACGGACCATCAGTTAACGCTCAGCGCACAATCGATAAGCCTAGCGGCGTGGGGGAGGAACGGACAGGGATGTGCGGGATGAGAGTAGGGGTAGGGATCAGTAGCAGGGGTCAGAATGTCCGCTTTGGAAAATCGCATACCAAGTGAGAAGTAAAGCGTCAAGGCTATGCTACCAAAATAAGCAGCCGTGAACGGAAGTCTCGGCCCAGAAATAAGGTGTCGCACTACGAGCAAGTCCAATAGTCAGGCACTGGTCAAAAAGGTAGGTGTGCGACAGCCGGAAAAGGTGTGCTTACGGTATTGCATAGGACCCATCAACACGCCCCAAGCCTAAAGAATGCATGTAGAGTCAGCGACGTTCAAGCAAGTAATGGGAGCTACCACTACTACTGCTACTGCTACCATCACTACCATTAATGCTCTAAATTCGAGACTTACCGAGAGGAAGAGGAGGGAGCCCAGAGACCATCTGAATCAAGCAACGATCGTTAGCTTTCATCTTCTTCAGCTGATACGAGGTCAAAGAGAAGGTTGAAATTGAGCGGGCTCTTTTGTAGCGCCCCGGAAAGCTAGCACCCGCATGATCGATGATCGAGTGGCTAGAGGGGTCATAAGTGGCACACCCCGCGACACCATTCGTTGATGTCGATCAGTCGAGGCTGTCAAGTGGGAGGAATCAAGGCTGCAGCGGGTAACTCGACATCCCTGGACGGGAATGAGGGATGGTTCGCACCCAGAGTCCAGGGTGCAAATGTGGTATGTACCACGAGGTTTCTGCCTTGAGCAACTGGATGCCTTTCATATAGGCTGCAGGGCGTACTCGACTTGACACGGCATTTTTACTTACAAGATAGCAAACCTAAGGACGGAAACACACAGAGTCAGTGTCGTTACTCAAATCGAGGCAGTTAATGAACGACGTACTTCTGTGGTCTGACAAGAAAAATGGGCGTGAACATCAATGCAAAGCAGGTAGCAAACATTGCCAAGGCTCCTAACATGAGACCACCGAAGACAAGCAGTCGATCCCACCTGCTCACTACAAGGTGTAATGGTTAGCAAAGCTCAACAATGGTAATAGCGGTGAGCGGATGTGCAAGCCTCCTGCAACCAAGACGATTTTACGCAGGAACTTCCTTCTGTCACTGTCAATCGGTCGATCGCAACAGGCCAGACCATGTGATATGCTCCAAGTTTTAGACGCAAACTGGCGCGTTTTCTAGCCAGATAGCGAGGTGCTTCCATGGAAATTCTCTCCTGTGCCGAAACTCGTGTAGAAGGAAAAGGTAATTCTGGCAGTGCACCTCGGACTAGTTTTGGCGCAGTGTTGTTTTCTGGTGCATTCACGAGGCCTTGGGAGCGATTCAAAACGACGGCGACAGAAAACAGGTTTGAGTGCGCAGCTCTCCTCTGCCTTGGGATGATGCTCTCGGAAGGGGTTGCGAGTCGTAATGGTTGCATGCGAGGCAGTAGAGGGCGAGACATGAACATCATCTCGCCACTGAGTCAGGAAAGAGAACTTACGTGCAAACCACCCTTCTTCTTCCTCCCTCCTTGTGGGTGCCGGGAGGGGAGCACCAGGACCGTCAGTGGTCGGCAGCCTGACATAGCCACCACTTCCAAAGGGATTCATGTTTTGAAGCCTGCCCATGAGGGAGGGCGACGAGGTGTTCACGGGAACATCCGAATCCCTCCTGCTCCAGCCCAGGGAGTTCATCGAGTCCCGGAACGATGCGGAAGCCATGTCTCCTGGCCAAAGACTGCCGAGTTGCTAACGAGGCCACGAGGTTCAAAGACGCCCTCACACAAGGAGATACGCGTACTCTAAGCGGTCAAGGTAGAGGGCATGCGGGAACTAGACGAAGCAAGACGGATGTGTACGACGTGTGAGGAGAAGACAAAGAAGCTTTTCTGAGAGGCGCAGCAGGCGACACAAGATATCCGGGCCTTGGAAGCCGCTAGGGTAGCTGCCGTGGACGATGGCTCACCCCCGGCTTTGGTCGGGCTGGCCTGGAGCTTGTAGCTATGAAGGGCAAGACTGATTTCTGGGTCCTAAAGGTAGCGTGTGGCTTATGGGCGGCGTCGGTGCGAGGTGTGCACGACGGATGAGGGACAGCGGCGTTTGTCTCTTGGTGGCTTCAGAGGAGCGCAGCGCAGCGCAGCGGGACGGAGGATTTCGTGCAGATGATCTCCACAGCGTCGTCTGTGATGGTGAGGGCACAAAGGCCAATGACAGATAGCAGGCTGGGTCTCAGACAGTGCAACCGGTGCGCGAGGCTTGTGATGAGGTCCGCCGTGAGTATATGCTGTGGTGGGTGTGTGCCGTGGGTGTGCCGTGGGTGTGCCGTGGGTGTGCCGCGAGTGTTGCAGGCTGCCGGTACGGGCGTGGTTGCGCTCGCCGGGGGAGCTGGAGATGCGCCGAGGGGCTCGTGGGGGAAGTGATTGGCGGGGACAGGCAAAGACAGGGCTTGAGGTAACGTCGCGGATATGCTGAAGAGGAGGTGGGAGGTGATGGTGGTGGTGGTGGTGGTGTGGGAGGTGTGGGTGAGCGAGTGCAAGCAGGGGGTTGGAGGGGGGACGTCAATGGAGCTTCAGTAGAGACGGCTTCGAGAAGGCGTTGCCATGACTGGTCTAGCGTTATCCGCCTACACGGATAGATCATATGTAGAGCTCAAGACAGAACCCACACCAGACAGCAGCACCAATTTGCCTGCAACCTGCAACCTGCAACGCAGTCTGGTCTATCTGTTAATTTATTAATAAATAGTTGATACAAACAAGACAATACACAACTCGGGCTGAGTGGCGGAAGAGCAGTGCCTGAGTATTGGATGGTTTGCTCTGAGTCACATTGCCCTCACCCACGCGTCTCTGGCGGCTCTGAGACTGAGACCTGGGACATCTATTTCCTTCTGGATGACCCTCTGAGGCAGCCCTGTCTGGCCTGTGTGGGAGACAAAGGTAAAGCAGGGGGGTGGCAGGGATGAAGCAGAGGAGTGTAGGGAGTAGGCGTTATGTGTAGGGAGGCTGCTGTGTAGGGAGGGGGGAAGGAAGTTTGAAATGCTGAGATGATGAGCCACACATGGCAAGCAAGGCAAAAAGCCGCGCTGAGAGCGAGTATAATAATATGCCGTGAGCCCGCATCCTTCCGGAGCCACTCATCGTTCCCATCTGTCGTTTCGTTTTACTCGCTACTATCCACTGATGTGCCTCTCTGCATCTGCACCACTGAAGACGACCTGTTCTGTTTGGCCACTCTGACTATTACCCCAACTACTACCTCCATATATATCAGCTATCAGGCTCTCTCTCTACTCTCTCTACTCTCTCTCTACATACCTCTGTCTCTCTGTACGCCCGTCGACGTCTGCCATCCCCGCAGAGCATTACACTGCAGCGGCACCATCGGACCACAGACATAAATCGCCATCGATACCCCTTCCCTCCCTCCCTCCCTCTACAGCAGCGTCCTCTCTCTTTCTGCAGTTGTTTGTGCTCCGGCCTCAGCGTGCCCCGCCAGACGTTCTTGTTTCGACCAGACTGATTCGCCGGCCCGATAGCCTCTCTCTTGGCGCCACCCTAACGACGCATCCCGCTCTGCGCTTCCTTGACCGCCTTCTCCGGTGGCTCACATCGCAACCCACACACACCGCACCCTCGCCTTCGCAGACCTCGCTACAGACGTCCCTTTCCGGTCGTCCTCTTCTCACTCGCCTACTGCCCGCCAGCGTCCAAATTCGCCCTCTCTCGCCCTCTTTCTCGCCCTCTCTCTCTCTCTCTCACCTTCTTCTCGCCCTATCGCCCTATCGCCCTATCCCTCACCTTCATCCTCATCCTCACCTTCACCTTCACCCCCACTACTGTTGCTGCTGTAGGCACGCCCACCCACTACCCATTGTTCCCCGCCAGCCCACCACAACCGCATCACTGACATCAACTCTCCCACCGCAACCCGAAGTCTCCCCGCCATATACATCCGCCTCCACGCCCACACCCACATCCACTATTTTGCCCTCCCGGTCGCACAGCCGCCCTCACCGCGCACCGTGCCCGAGAGCCCGATATCGAACTGCTGTGGACGACGTCTACACCGCAGCCTGCAACGTCTGTCTGCGAACCCCTCTTGTCGACTTGGCCTCAAAGAAAACAAACCCGTGTCACCGAACGCCGCTGCCGACCTCCCACCTACCCACCTCAACTCCCGTTTGCTGCCCCCCCCCCCTCTCCCCCGAGCAACGCAGCAGCCCGTCCACTTCTCAATTCCCCTCGAAATCGTCTGCCTCTGCGCCGTGTGTGAATCCGTGAGCAAGGTTCCCGCCATTCGTCTACGCTGAGGTGAGTCAGGAGTCTCGCTTTCTTTCCATCAGCGCTGCGTCTGCACTCCCCGCGCATTCAATACCCCAAATCGACGCCCCAGCATTGTGCAACCGCAGGCGCCAACTGTTTCTCTACTTTTGGTGTCTGTACCACAGTCCACACCACGCCGAGGTGCAGCTCGGCTGCCGTCCGCCGACGCTCGCCTTGCTGGGTGCTGGTTACGTCCCCTTGTGCGCCACACTCGCATGCAACCAACCTTTCAACTGCCCAACACTTCGCTTTGTGCAAGTCCGCCACTGACATCTTGTCCCAGACATTCCAAGAACCGCAGCCACGAGCATCTGAGCACTTCTCCCAGTCGTCCCGTCCAGAATAGCCCACAGTCTCGTCTGTGAATGCCCAGCTCCTTGGGCTACCCTGTTTCTATATCCACAGGGATCAATTGGTAGACAGCGTTACTGGCCAGAGCATAACACCGCAGCCTGCGATAGGGACTGCGTACGGTGAGTTTGATAACCCCCGGGCTGCGAGGCATCTGCACTCGCGAGCACAGAGAACTACAAGACTAACGCCTGTAATGCAGAACAAACATAAACTTGCCCTCGAGAAGCACAAGAGGCTTGCTAGCGATATCAAGCGAGCACGCCTAGCTTGCTTACAGTGTCCTTGTGCACAGAGCATAGCAATCCGAGTCTGAAGCCAGTATATGGTCACAGACAGTCTCGTGCTGCCATAACTGACCGCACCCAAGAGTGCATCCCTTTGTCACTCGGTTGGGCCCAAGAGCCCTCGTTTCAGAACTTTGAGACCGGGGACCAGCATCGGGCCTCGGGCTTACACATCCCACATTCCGGATCACTGCAACCTTCAGTGATGCCAGCACCCAGTAAGTACGCCTCTCATCACATACCCTACCTACCACCAGCTGTCATGAGACGCCCTTTGGGTGCACGCCTGCTCTCTTGTCTCACATTCCCATTGCTTATATATATTAATCTCCCACTTCCCCACACGCTTCTCTCTCCACCACACATTTTCCATCTGTCGAATCATCATGCTTCGTGAAAGCATCATACTGACTGTCCCTCAAGCGGACGCTTTTTTTACACCACCCTCTTCATATTCCCCCCAGAAGACTCTTTCGAGGCTGGACCTTCGATTGGACTCCCACTCTGACGACAGTCTAGACGCCGACATATTCAACATGACTGGAACAGGCTCCCCTACTCCATTTATCAAGGAAGAAGTGGACGACATCCAGTTCAACCCCAATCGCTTCCTGACTCACAACGGGTTCGACATGAACCAGCAATTTGGTGCCCATCAGTTCAGTGGCCCTCACGAGAACGTGGGTGCCATTAATCCATCCGATCTCACAATGAGCGGCAGCTTCTCAATCAACAACCAGTTCGGCGGTTCGAACAGCTACATCCACGGCGCCGCGGGCATTGGAGACGACGAACTTGCAGAATCCTTGGGCAATGTCGAACACCAACAAGGGTTCAACGGCTTCGGGTCAGAGAACCTCGATCAACAAGAAAACTTCTTCCACGGGAATGCCAACGGCAGTCACGTTTCCGCCGCCCACCCCAACCTCCAAATGTACTCGAATACACCAGACGATCTCCCAATACAAAGTCCATTCGTCCAACCCCAACAGTTCGACTTTGCACAGTACCAATCGACTCCGCAACGGATGGGATACCCGTCGGGTATTCACAACGGGCCCATACGAACTCGTATGCCCACTGCCATGAGCAGGAACGGTTCTGACAACCGTAGCCCCATGTCTCCGAAAACCCCAGCCCTTTCCGGCCTTCATCTCGGCACTCCAGACTCGGGCAACTTCACCACCCAACCCATCATGACCAACATGCATCATCGGCACCAAAAGAGTGTTTCTAGTCAGTGGGACAACACACCTGGGAGCGCTCATTCCTGGATCGATTCACCTACGCAGTCCCCGCATACGGCTTCGCTGCACCACCAGCAGATCTCAGAGGTCATGCACTCTGGAAAGCATGCTTCACTCCCCACCAAAGTTGACATTGGACAAACCCAGGATGCAAAGAAGCGTCGACGTCGCGAATCTCATAATCTTGTCGAGCGTCGTCGGAGAGATAATATCAACGAACGTATACATGACCTGTCTCGCCTCGTTCCTCAGCATCGGCTTGAAGACGAAAAGGTCCGGAAACACATCAACAACAACGGACCACTCTCGCCTACTCTTGCCGCAAGTGGCATGTCACCTCCTCAAGCCACCTCTCTATTGGCTGGTGGTACTGGGAGACGAGCCGCTGGTAACATCACCCAAGGCCTGCCCATCGAAGACAAGGACAAAGGGCCTAACAAGGGTGACATCCTTAACGGCGCTGTGAGCTGGACCCGTGATCTCATGTGGATGTTGTACAAGAAGGTTGAAGAGGTTGATGATTTGAGAGCACGGCTTCAGCGAGCCACTGGGGAGGAGTGGCATCCAGAGGAGACCGAAGACGAACGTCGAATGCGGACCGAGCTTGTGGATGCCGTCGAGAAGAATGGTGCTACGAGCTTCAAGTACTCTCGCACACCAGGCTCAGGCCTGCGAGTGCCAAAGCATACGAACGTCGCCGGCGATCCCCTCTCTCAGATCTCACCACAAAGCCTAAGCCCTGGGATGCAGAGCAACGGTAGTGGTTCAAACTCGACTTCAAACAACCAACAACAATACTGGATGACCCATAGTCTCAAAGAAGAAGATGAGTTCAACGGCATGGACATGGGTTGAATCTTTCCACCATCCTATACCTCTTCCGCTATCAAAGGCTTCACGCATCATTTTTACCTCTCCTACTGATGATACCCTCGGCGATACCCGAACACATTGTTGCATCTAGCTTGTGCATATGCTACCGACAGAATTTGGGCACTGCGGTGCACGTCCAGCCACTGGGGTTCAATCACTCTAAGGATCATATTATCCCCCCCCCCCCCCTCCTCAGCACCGCACTCAGCACGTACAGTCTCCTGGCTTTGTGTCCGCTCAGCGCAGACCGTCTTTGCTGGTTCTAGACGGATGGATCTCATACTTCACACTGCATCTCCACCATGTTCCATCTCTTTGCATAGTATATATCGACGCTATATATGCCTTGCCGTCATCCCTGGCGTCTTCGGAGTACCTCCTCGGACATAAACACTATCAAGAGAGGAGAGCTTGAAATCTCGGACCTCTTCTTCAGCTGAGTTTGCAGTTGCGTATCTCCTTCGCGGTTATTCCTATATGGCCCAAATGCTCCTTGGTTACCAGGCAGTATCTGTTCCTCTTTTCTTTTGACATTTCTTATCCTTGGTTGAGACTACATTTGCTTTTTCGCCTGTATGGGCTGTTTCATCGGATACTATCGCAGATTTCGTCTTCAAATCACCACTCAGCACATTTCTTTGATACTTTTTTGATTTTACATGGCGAGCAGAGGCATGGGAACGGAGCGTTGTGTTGGCGTTACAGGTATTACGTCGACGCCTTTTGCTGCGTCTGGAATGAGAGATGGCTAGATGCATCATTGACATCGGCTGATGGTCGATGAATGGCAGAGTGCAAGAGATGTGCACTGACTATTGTTTTCATGGGGGCTAGGATTTCCTTTGCGATTCGCTGTTCTTCCCTCTCATTTTCAGCTACTTTCTCTTCTAATTCCGCGCTTAGGATGGATCAGGTATAGCTAGGATAGTATCCTATTTTAATCAAATATCATCAGGAAACTTGACAACTTTTCACCATGTGGTGCTTGGTTGTCGTGATGATTTGATTCGTAGTTGGTGCCTCAGCCATGCTTGCCTTGGAATTTCGCCCATAACCCCGGCCTCGGGTCAGAATACCAGATTCGCCTCCTGCTCTGTGAGCGGAGCAGGGCGCAGCCCCTAACATTCTTTCGAGGCTGGCTGCAATTCCCGCAGTGTGAAACGTGGATATTGTGAATGCCTGAAAAGAGGTGAAATAGCTAAATGATAATTATCCCTGGAAAAAGACAGCATCTAGTTATCTATCTATCCTTGTTTGTTTGTTTGTTTGTTTGTTTGTCTGTCAACCGTCACTGGCACCTATGACGCGTTCTTCACAATGAAACATGCACGTTCTCCCTTTACAGCAAACCAAGTCATGCAACTACAGGCGAAGTGAGTAGTGGATTTATCCATGAAAAAGAAATTATTCGAGCAGCCCAAACTTCAAACTTCAAACAAGCCACAAAACGCCTTCGCGTCCCCCCTTGCCCTCTTCCCTCCCTCCCCTCCAGATCTCGTAACACGCACACCTCCCATCTATATCGTACTCTCTCTCTCTCTCTCTCTCACAAGCCCACATCAGCTACCCATCCGATGTGTGTAACCACACGCTAAGAGGGGTTGAGTGAGTGGGTGGGTGCTTGGGGTGGACGGGCAGGCAGGCGGTTGTGGACGGACGTGGAAGGAGGGGTAGGGGGTAAAAGAAAAAGGTGCGTGTGGTACGAATATGCTGTGCAATGGCGGGGTGAAGAAGAAGAAGGAGGAGGAGGAGGAGGAGGAGGACGCATCATGGGCGGATATGTCAATGCTGTGCTTGTGTATGTACCGTACATACATAGATAGTGATATCGTGTACATATGTACATAGCTATCAAGGGCGCTAAGGTGGTTTGGAAGGCATGGGTTGGTAAGTAAGTACAGCATATTTGAGGGTAGGGGGGCGAGTAGGAAGAAGGAAAAGAAGTCTTGGTGTCTGAGAAGATGGTGGGGGGGGGAGGTCATGCATGGAGAAGTGAAAATGGGCATGACATATGTCGTGGCGACTTTGGAGTATGTAAGACCTGCCAGGGGTTTGTTGTTGTTGTTGTTGTTGTTCTTGGGTGAGAGGTGAGTCAGTCTTGGTTGTTGCACCGAGATGGACCGTCTGCCAAGTTGGGGGTGTGGGTGTGGGTGTGGGTATTTGGAAGCTGGTCTTGGGAATGAAAGCATCGAGGCCTATAGTCGAGTGTTCCTCTCTCTCTCTCTCTCTCTCTCTCTCTCTCTTGTCGACCTATAGTCTGCACCGACCTTGTCCCACATTCCAAGCCCAGATCTCGATTCCCACGAGACCATATCGGCATACTCTAGCCTGAAACCTCGTCTCATCTCCCAACTGCCCCTCCACACCACCTACCACAACACCAACATGAGGTAGACGCTTACATATGTACATCAACGCGCCAAGAGGAGTGGGTCTCAGTTGCGGGCCATGTTTAGCTCTGTGCTTCGGTGGAGATGTCCGATCACTGCTTATGCGGCTGTGATGTCGTGACATGGTTGCACTGCTTTTGGCCGTTGAACTACTACATACATATGCGTATCCGAAACCTTGGCCAACATTTTGGAGGCTGCCTCCAAGGCATCATGCATATACCAACCGTTCTACCAGACCTTGAGTGCGTGAGACTTGGGGTAATTAGATGTTTTTTTTGGTGCTTGTGGGCCATTACAGTATGCTCCATGTGCGCGCGCAGATGACGAGGCAGTAAATAATTATCATATATCCAAGACGGATTAGGCAGCTCCCGTCCACTGCCGATCTTCAATAATGGTCTGACCATGTCTGCAGTTCAAGTAGACGTTAACACGTGCTGCGCAACCGTCCTAATTCCTCTATCAGTAATTATACAGAGCGTTAGTTATCGAGGCGCCACGATCCACACACACACACACACACACACACACACACACTGCTATGACCATGTTAGTACCACTATCAACAATAGCATGTAGGCAGTATCGATAACGCACCTGTATGCACACACACACACACACATCATACCTCGTCTTCCCTCTCTGGTCCTATCACGGCCGTATCTTCCTGCCCCCCTCACTCACCACCCATTTACTCATCCATACTCCAGCACCATCCACACACCACCCATTTACTCATCCATACTCCAGCACCATCCACATGGACACGGAGCTCTCCATATCACCCACCCTCCATCCTCCTCTTCAGTGCATCATCTGCACCCTACCATAGTCCACTAAGTAGCCCATCTGCCACCGACGTCACCTCACGATCAGATCATCTGTCCTCATCTACAGCCCCGTCGTTTCAAGCCCGTCGTGCATCCGGGCGCACTGTACCAACTAAACGCCCCGTAAATGCCAAGTGGCTCGGTTGCGTGCCGGTTTAGTGGCCGCATGTGCGACGTTACACCCATCAGTACATCGATCGGCAGATCTGTTGTTGATCTATTGTTGATCTAACAGTTGGAGTCATTAGTCTTTCAGTGCATGGCGCAACTTGGTGGCGAAATACGGCAATGCGGGCTGTTGTGAGTTGTTGTGTCAGGGAGACAAGTTGCGCGGAGAGGGGTGGATATGTGCAGCACACGGACCACGGCGTCGAATACCAGACTGTGGCTATGCAATACTGGAGTCTCTTAAGCATTTATCTGTACCGCATCCTTGGTGTGGGCGAAGCGGGTCTGAGTATGACCTTGTGGCTCATCCTTTTGCTACAATGCCCTGTTTGCACTGCTTGAGTCACTGCATGTGGCGCAACTTACGACATCTTGTCGTCCTGTCATTCCTACCTGCCTTTCCTCTTTCCCCAACATGCATCGAATTTCTCCCCATAACTCCACCCTTTGATTCCAAATCTTTGTCTCGCCCATGTCTTGTCAGAGGTTGAGACAGGTTGCTGCTACAGGGCTTCATGTAATGTAACCTGTCAGATCTGTAGCCCTTTCTTGGTCCAGCCCTTGCGTTTGTGTACTGAACACGAGTATGTCGGCTGCTGCAAAGAGAACATCGTTCGCAGAAAAAAGTAGGACATGAAGTAGACGTCTGCTCGGCTATTTGACAGCTATCGAACCGCCGACAAAGACGCGACACCCTTCATTCCAATGTCACATTAGCCTCTCTAGAACGTACGAGGCTTATCTTGCTTTTGAGGCTGTGGTTGCTGTCGCGATTGGGTTGCTGTCGCAGTGTCGAGGGCGGGCGAGGCAACATCAGAGTCGTCGCCGTCGCTGAAGCCTAGATTCTTGAAAGAGTCGGGGGCCATGAGGTTTCTATCATTGCAACATCAGTATAGTCACTACGGTAGCGATAGGGAATGATGAGCCGTGTTCGGCAGTGGATGACAGAAGGAAATAGGGAAATGGGCAATGTCAGAGTCGCTGAGGAATGTGGAGACGGGGTAGAGACAGCAAGGATGCCAACGAATGAGGGCGAGGATGGGACCATCCAACAGATGATGGGGATGGGGCTGGGCGCAGCTTTTCAGATCTTGACAAGAGGAATGAAGGGTGCAGCATCGCCTCCCTTGCTTCCAAAGCATCCCGAATATCCGGTCCAGCTCACTTTGACAGGACGATATTACAAGACGGACGTATCCCTTGCTGGAGTGGCTTGAAACAAAAAAAATATATACAAAGCTGGGTGAATGAGAGAAATGAAATGGAAATGGTTGGCACGTACCGGTCCATCCGGCACGAAAGGTACGATTTGGACAAATTGCGGCATTCAGGGTCATTGGTGCCGCGATGGGAACGAAGGCATCTGAGATAGGATGCCATGATAGACTTGCATTCGCCTGGGATCTCAAGTCAGTAATCATGGTCGAGCATTTGCATCGAGGGACTGAGGTATCGAGGGACTGAGCTGGCAGGGCACTAACCGTCGTGATCGAGGGGGAACGAGCCGCGCTCAGGTCTATGCAGATGCAGATGTAAGCTAGATCCATTCATATAGAGAAGCTCAAGGGGTATTGTCCCAAGGCCGCAGACAAACATACGGGGTCGGTTTTGCGTAGTTCAGACCGCCGCCTGGGCCGCCAAAACTCATGATGACAATAACAGATAATGAGAGAGGGCACAAATGTTTATCCAGAAGACGCGGTACTGAGGTGAGTGCAATTGCGCAGTAGGTTCGTGATGATATAATTCTCTTGACCGAGTGAGCTTCAAATAAAGATGGCGCGATCCCAATGTCCGTCTGGTTAGGTTGGATTTAATCTGTGCCCAGACGGTCTGTGCTCACCATCCTTGCGGGGGCTCCCGGATGACTTGCAGGAACATGATGGACGACCATTGGTGTCAAAATGCAATCATTTCAATAAATCTAACGCGCATCCTCTATATAGTAAAATCCTCTAGGAAAACACCATATCTAAGTCGATTCATCTTGCTGCAAAGTTGCCACTACCTAATTGTTCCCTACGAGGACTCCTTCAATACACTTTGTTCATACATTCTGTACGCAATACGTCTCTCTTCTCTTTTCTTCCTTTCGAAAAGTACAAATACATCGTCTATATACTCATCATTCTCCTTTGCAACTTGTTCCAATTCCTCAAAGTCAATTCTATTTCACCCAACTATAACATCACTCCTCTTCAAAATGAAGCACATGAACGCCACCCTCGTTATCTTCCTTCTCCTCTCAATCTTATTGCTACATTGCTGCCGGAGCATCCAACAAAAATGCCAATAGACCATCCTCTAAAGCAAAGACAACTTCAAACGCACGTACAAAAGCTCCTCCAAAATCACTCCAACACGACGCAGACAACCTCATGGAAGCTATCGTAGCTGCTGCCTTCGATATCGGTGGAATCGACATGATTTGTGCCCAGAAAGCATGTGATAATGACCACGGGGCTCGCTCTGACGCTTGCAACGCCGCAGGACTTGGAAAATATCTTGAAGACTGTCAGCAAATGATGACGAATCTTGGAGTAAAAAGGATTCCTGTCAAGTTACCCGCCATGGACAGGAAGATGTTGAAGGAGAGGGTCAAGGGTCTGAAGGAGAAATACGAGACGGATTCCGCTTTCAAGACCAAAAGCTATGCAGATGCGATGAAGATGATGGAGAATATGAACAAGAGCGAAGACGGAGACGATGTGGAGGAGGCGAGGAACCACAGGAACGAGCTCTAGATAAACTCTATTGAACCTTTCCAGGACCATCTTATTAATCGTAGTGTTTATTGTGTATGGCTTTTGGTTAAAGGCCATGTTCGTCATGTAAAATCAATATAATTTTGGGAGTGGTCTAAGTAAATACACTCGCAGTTGTAGCAAACCATCGGTCTCTTCAATGAAAATTTGTACAAAATTCTTCATCGATAAGTGCTACTTAATTAATACACTTAGTTTTGTGGACGGCGGATGTTCCGGTGATCACCCTTGGCAGGATTTATCGGATCAGGCAATTAGCTTTCCACATGTTCACCCTCTTCCTTCTTCCACAAAGAAAAACACCCTCACCAATACCCCCACCCTCACCCAACGAAGAGCTTCTCGGCCAATGGCACCTCCAGCACGCGCGCGGTCCCTCGGGAAATCAGGCTTCTCCCCCGTATTTTCAAAGCTCAAAACGATCTCCTATGTTGACAACGTCCGACCCAATGCGCCCGTCTCCTCCTCGCACTTTATCCGCACTATCTCATGGAATGCGCCGGGCACGTTTATCGCGACCGGTGCCGCAGATCGCACGTTGCGGATATGGAATCCTGAAAAGCCGAACTTCAAGAACTCGACCGAGCTGCGCGCTGTGGGAGTAAGCGGTGCGACGGCGTTGGAGCGCGTCGCATTCCACCCCATCAACGAGAACGAGCTGGCGAGCTGCAGTACCGATGGATTCGTGAGATTCTGGGATGTGCGATCCAAGGCTAGTGTTGGTGAGGTAAAGGTGGGCGAGCAGCCGTTCACACTGGCGTGGAAGCCTGATGGGACCGAAATTGTAGCGGGGAGGAAGGTAAGTCAATGATGAATTGGGAACTTGACAATGCGTCAGAAGCTCATTAATCGTAGGACAATCTACTCGTACAAGTCGATCGCACTGCGCTCAAGGTCGTCGCGGAACACCAGCAGAACGTCCAGACGAATCAGACCGCATTCGATTGGACCGGCACGCGCCTCTTCCTTACCAGCGGCGATGGCTGTGTAAAAATAATGAAATACCCTACCTTTGAAACCGAAATCATGCTCACGGCCCACACATCCTCATGTTTCGCGGTCAACATATCACCCAGCGGAGAATATATGTCAGCTGGAGGAGGCGACGGCCTGGTGTCGTTCTGGGACACACAAGAGTGGATATGCGTGCGCACTTTGAATATGACACAGGGTCCGGTCAGGAGTGTAGATTTCTCCTTCGACGGGAGCTACATAGCGGCTGGCGCAGACGGCACAGAGGAGAAGAAACTCCAGATCGCGCACGTGGAGACTGGCGAGTACGTGCACACGATTGACCTCCCCCAGCCGGCAGCACATGTGGCCTGGCATCCGTGCAAATACGTGTTGGCGTATTCCGCCGACAGTGGGGGATTGAAGATTGTGGGTGCCATCAATTGACCGGTTCGCACAAATATAGGCGTTTGGGATGATTCGAGCAAGATACCCCTTCTGGATGGTCGATTGTGTCAATGCATTTCGGTGCTCTTCTGCACATGTGGTTTGTGATGACGATTTCCGAGTGCTCCGATTGTCCGCTCACGATGGGACGTTCGGACGTATCAAATATCTCCAATGCTCATCTCGCCTTCCAACCGATTACTGAGTTTGGAGTTGAGTGACTCCATTCGAAGGCCGATCGGCTTTGTACGGACGATGCCGATGCTTGCATTGATTAAAGGAACATGACTAGCTGGACCTCTTGGGGGAGCAACCACCGATCACGACATCGTAACCAATAAATTACACGAACAGTTCCCCTTCCCCAAAACACTCGAAATTTTCCGAACTGCCCCCACCCCCTCTACCCGGGGAAAATATGGACGTTCAGGCCTATCTCGATCCTGCAGCCTTATTCTCTGCGAAGGGACTCGTCATTGTGATTACAGGAGGAGGCAGTGGTACGCATTCCATACTATCAAGGCTACCCCACCACCCCACCACCACATTTCCTTCCCTCGTTTGTCCAGCAAAGAGAACCCAATAGATACTCATAATCTCAGGAATTGGCCTGGCCATTGCGTCCGCGCTCTACCAGAACAATGCAGCCAAGATCTACCTCTTAGGCCGACGCACCGGCACACTCGAAGCAGGCATCAAGACGCTTGAAAGCTCACCCTCAGCCCCGAAGACCTCCTCCTCCTCCTCCTCGTCGTCGGTACTCTCTGCCATTTCTTGCGACGTAACAAATATCGACTCCATCTCCGCGGCCGTAGCTCAAATCACCAAGGAGACGGGATATGTAGATGTTTTGATAAACAATGCTGGTGTAACAGGCCCACAGAACGGGGCGGCGTTGTACGGTGCGAAATCAATAGACGAGCTCCGCGATATCATGCTGAAAGACTGGGAGGGATGGGAGAATTGTATGGCAATCAACACGCAGTCGGTAGTAGGTGTGTCGGCTGCATTCTTGCCACTTCTTGACGCGGCCAATACACGTCGAGGTTGGGCAAAGGGCAAAGTTGAGGGCACTGGGAACCCGCGAAAACAAGACACAAGCGTTCTCAAGGACATCGACGTAGCCGCGGACGACGACCGACTCTCACACATCATCACCGTTGCTTCCGTCGCATCTTTCATGCGCCAAGCCACCGCCGGTCTTGCCTATAACGCAACCAAAGCTGGCGCAGCACAACTCGGCAAGATTCTCGCCTCCGTTTTCGCACCATGGGGCATCAGGAGCAATGTCGTGTGTCCTGGTCCCTATCCGAGTGAGATGACCTCGGGGAGAGATGGCAAGTTTGGCACAAATCAGGTACCACAGGGACGCATGGGAAATGTGAATGACATTGCAGGACTCGCATTGTTCTTGATCGGGAAAGGGGGTGCCTATGTCAATGGCACTGTGCAGATCAGTGATGGTGGAAGATTGAGCGTTTTCCCGAGCACGTATTAGTTGGCGCATGCGGCGGATGAGGGTATGCAAGACACGGGGGTTATACAGGAACCAAGATCGGGCATGGATAGAGTACTGTACGTACGTGTATACACCAACGCGCCTATAATCAAAGACGTTTTTTTTTATCGTCTCTCGAGATACTGGATCAGGAACTCGAACCCCTTTTTGCAGCGCATTGCCCAAAATAGAGAGAGAGAGCCTTGTATGTTTCTGTAAATCACTCGTCCCCAGGAAAGAACAATGCCACAAACAAGTGGTTCAAAGTATATCCAGCAATACACATGCGTGTTTTATTTCCTCATGTGCGAAAAGGTCGCGTTCCAAGTAGGTGTTTGGTACTCGCCCAACGGCAAGGATTTCTTGAGCGAGTGAGTGAGTGAGTGAGTGAGTGCCATGACATGATGATACATAATTAATTCCCATGAATCCGCTAATTATTAACTATTTTACTCCACTCCAGAATTACTACATACAGTACATGTGTGGGATGGATGCAAACAATGACGTCATTGATTTCCACCCCTCTTCTAACTATATATATATGCATATATATATATACATATATACATAGTTACATACGTACATACATACCTGACAAACAAACAACCTCACCGATTTATTTCCCTCGAGCAAAAACCCTTCCCTCGAGACCATAAGAATTATCCGAAGCCTATCGGATATATATTTCGAATCCCGAATCCCGATCAACCTCTCGAATCCTGACTGACACTGTTGGTTACAATAGACACCCTAGTAATTATCTTTCTTCTTCTTACTTCTTCTTCTTCTTCTTCTCCATCCATCCATTCATCCATCGAGGGTCCGTATGTATCTAATCAACGCATTCTAGCCAAATCTCTTTATTGAATAAATAGCTCCCCCTTCCGCCTCCCGCCTCCCCGCCTCCCCGTCTCCCCGTCTCCCCTCCGCGCGCCATGTCTTCAGACCAGACCCAAGGACAACAACAACAACAGCCAGGCCTCGTGGCCAGCCATGCGCAATATGTAAAGGGCGCCGCTGAGGTATGTACAGTTCTTTGATCGGGCCTTTTCCCCTCTACTACATGGTCCTACATGTTCGTTTCTTTTGACTGGTGGGTGACAATGTTCGCAGGAAGCCATCGGAAATGTGACGGGGGCACACGCCTGGAAGAGCTCTGGGGTTCAGGACAAGGAAGCCGCGGTTGCCGACATGAAGAAAGCCGGCGAAGCTCGAGACGCGACGCAGAAAGGCTTTGGTGGGGTGGAGGAGAAGGTTGGCGGATTGGTGGGGTGCGAGGGGATGCAGAAGGAGGGTGCAGAGTCCAAGGTCGTGAGCGAGGGCGAGCGGACCAAGAAGGAGTTGGGGGAACAGGCCATCTGAACCTGGGACACGTTTGAGTGGTGGTGCCGAGCATTAGTGTGTTCTCACTGCTGGCTGGCTGGCACGCTGGCTGGTTGGCTGGCTGTGTATAACATGGTTTCATGGCATGATGGCGATGGATGAAAATAACAGGATGCTTTTCTTTTTTCGACAGCACAAGGGGGTATCTCAATGAAATTAAAATGGAACAAATCGCAAAACAACGTCAAGTTTACAGTGTGAACATCCAAATATTCACCAATGCCGCACAACAACCAACCAACCTCCCTCCCTAACCGCCGCAAAAAGCGCTGCGACTCTTTTCCTCTTCAACCCTTCTCTGACTCCCATGTCTTCAAGCGCATGTTTCCCATCCAGATGTCGTAACAAGACTGGCCACAGCTCCCTCGTCTCCTGATCCTCAAACGATTGCCCAATCTTCTCCAGCCACCTCGACTCAACTGCGTTTGCCTTCTGCGGCGCGAATACTAAGCTTGCTGTAAAGTTCTGCGGTGGGAGTGGTGGGGAAGGTGGAACAGGGGCGACAGAGGGAGAGGTCGGCGAAAATTTCTGTGAAGGCGGAGGCGGGGGTCGCGATGGTGATGTAGTCTTCAGATGAAGAGGGGACGGACGATGGAGTTTGGACTGTTGGAGGCCGGACGTGGTTTGAGAAAGGGCTGGGGATGCGGGACGTGCGGTGGAGGAAAGCGGCATCATGGCACGGTTACTGCTCGTGCTTCCTGCATCTGAAGAAGGTCGCGCCGGGGAGCCTCTCCATGGACCCGTTCGTGGCGATAGAATCGTACTGGCGTCCATATTCTCATCGTCAATATCACGTCTACCAGTGCGACGGAGCGGCGTCGGTGGCCTACCCCCAGATAAGAAGCTAGAACGTTTGTCAGAAAAGAGAGAGCCGGCCAAGGACTCGTTGTCGGAGACTTCGCGACGCGCGTCTTCGGCTTTCTTGAGAAGAGCCTCGTGCTCCATCTCTTGCGCGACCGTGGCTTTGATTTCAGGGGACACATGAACCCAAGCAAAGGTTCGGAGTTGTGTGACCCAGCCGCCACGCATAAGCCAGGCCAGAATCTCCATGTAGGCTTCTCGATGCTCGTTCGTGGGTATGAAATATCTGAATTGTCGCGGTGTTCCGGAAAGCATGCTCAGAACCTTTGGGAGGGAGGGCAGCGTAGGGAAGCGCGTTGCATATGACGGAATTGCGATTTGTAGAGCGGACATGTCTGCGTTCGGCGAGACGATATATGTGTCTCTGGGATGTAGTGGTGCGATTAATCGAGCGCGACGCCAGTAGACGAGATGGCGGGCTATATACTCCATGTCTTGGGCGAGGATGTTGTGCGTAACAGATATCTTTTGGAGAGATTTCGTAGGAACAATCGCTCGAATGTAGTATGCTAGCGCTGTTGCGTTCCCTTTCGCGTCACCCTCCAGTTCCTTGACCAACGTCTCTGCATCTTCTAAAAGGAGGAGCGCAGCATGCTGGGTCATCGGCGCGTCATTATTGTCATCTATTACTACGTTCGAAGTGGTAAGCCAAAGGCCTGGCATCTGTGGCTCCAGAGCATTGGGAAGATACGGGATAGAGTCTTGCTGCGGAATTTGGAACGAGGTGCTGAAGGTAGCATCGAAGTGGACGTGGGCAATTTTGTCGTTGGAGATGGCATCGAACATTATAGCGATAGACTTGGCAAGGGGGGAGGCGTTTATGATCTTGCGCCATGTAGCAGACACAGACTCGTTGTTGTCTTTTGCTCTCTGCTTGATGTCAATAATGTTCTTGGATTCCTTCCAGATGTATTGAGAGCGTGCCTGCTCGTACTTGAGCGCTTTGGCGAATTTCCTGGTAACATTGTCGTACATTTCTTGTACTCTCAATTGGTATTCCAGAGCTGGTGGGTTCAAAACAAAGACAACGTTGAACATGGTCATATCCGGGGCATCAACATTGTCTGTAGTTGAGGTACTACGTGTATCTGAACCAGCTTCCGAGGCGGCTCCAGAAGCAGCTCCTGACATGAGACCGTGTCCGTATCCGGGCTCGAAACCTTGGGGATAGTCGAATGGTTCCATCGCTATGCTACCACTGCGCTTCACATCCGATGTGTCGATTTGCTCCTTCTCTTCAATTTTGAGCTTTTCTAACAGATCTAGGTTTGTCGCCTTGCCCTTCTTCTTCCTTCGTTTCTTCTTCCAGAAGCCGTCATCTCTTACGAACATGGGCGCACCGACGAAAGCTATGCTCTCGACACCCAGCTCGAACCTTCTCTTGTTGAACGCATGACTGGGGCAAAGCATTTTCTCCAGCGCGTCAACCTTGAAACCAAGTACGGTATTCCAATCGTAGTCGCCGCCCTTGTTTTTCCTATCTCCATTCTCCTCTTTAGATCTGTTATCAAGTCCGTTGTCGTCCAATTCCGTATCGTCGTCTTCCATGTTCTCCTGCCTGCCCCATGCTCCTGCTCCACCCGGCCGATACTTCTCGCGATCGCGGTGACTCGCGCCCGTTCTACCCGAACCCCTCCCCCCACTTGTCCGGCTGCCTGTTTCAATATCGTCTTCGCCGCCCTCATTCTCAGTACCACTGTCCCAATCGCTGCTCGAACTGTGCGAGTCGATGCTTCCAGTAGAGGTTTGGTTGCCGAACCATGTTGTGGCTTGATTGGCAGCAAGCGCCGCAGCGGAGGGAGAGAGCGGAGGATAGTGGAAGACGAGACGGGGCCCGAGCGAGCGTGATTTGGTGACTAGGAGTACTGCGTGCAGGTTTGACGCCGGTGGAAGCGGGAGGGACATTACGGAGATTGCGTGGAAATAGGTGCGTGCAGATGTAAGAGAAGCTTAACGCAGGCGCATTAGACCGGAAGACATATTACGAGGGGGGAAAAGGGAAAAGGAATCCATGCTTCAGCTTCAGAGCGCTGCACCTAGAGATAATTCCAAAACATGGTGGGGTGGTGGTTCGAAAACAGTAGCGGGGAGGCTCGGTAATCTTTCAAGCTTTGACACTCAGGAACGCGATCACGTGTCGTATATCTAGGCACTTGAGGTAACACCACTCATGGATCCCCATATCTATCCTGTCTTTAAAGTTCAATTCCTTTCTTTCTCCAAAAACAGCCACCTGCTCGCAAGATCTGTTGCTGCTTTCTTAGCATAGATACCCGGAGGAGGATGCCTAAATTCCCAGCACCCCTCCAGATGTTTAATGTCGTCAGAGAAACAGATCAGTTCGCCCCATGGTTACACACATCCTACAAATCTCCAGTGAATATATCAGCACCGGCAATTCGTTCTTCTGTCAAAGTACTGCTAGTAGTTACAGGAAGTCTTAGTACTGTAAATTTCATCTTGCCTTCCTACTGCAAACGCAAGGGACTACGAAGATACCCACCAGAGACTACAGTATAAGGTGCTGGGGTTTAACTTAGGCCCTGTTCAGTTGAGCTTCCGTTTCCGTTCGTACGTTTTGATCCTCGGTGGTAGGTGCTCCTAGGGGCCTGGGATGCGTCAAATAGTAGGGTTGGCCTGAGTTGGTAGTTGATCTGATCTTGGAGATGGAAACGTAGGGGGTGTTCAGTTGACTACGCCAAGGCAGGCCCTTAAGCCAGTGAAAGGCACACCGATATACGGAATAGAGGCATAAAAGTACGAACAGACAACCTCTCCGTCCGGTCGCAAAAACGTACGTTTTTCCTTTTACTATTCCTGATAGGGTATCTATCACGAAAACTATATTTGTACACTAAATTACTAGCTAAAGTTAAAACACTAGTAAACAGAGGTTTAACTAAACATCCCCCCCCCCCTTCTCCATACAATCTATTTGCCAAGAAATATTTATTCGTACGTTCGGGACTCCGTTCGGAGGCCCAACCAAAGTTCAACTGAACAGGCCCTTAAGACACGGGACCTACGGGTGTGGCAACAAAAAAGCTGAGAGAAAGGGAAGTTGGGCTTTTGAGCGCTATCCGATATCGGATCTGGGTGGACGATGATGTGTTTACAAAAGGTTGAAATGCAGATTGAGATGCTTTGGGGGATGGTGTTGGCAAAGTAGTTGTTGTTGAAGCTCAAGTCAGGATCGAAGTGCGAAGAGTGCTCGACAGATGTGAGCTAAGGTATAGAGAACACTGCCCACGTATATATGTACATTACATGCTTTCAACAGGGGTTTGTAACCTTTTAAACCGTTTCATTCACATACATCCCCGTTTTGTGATATTGTATGTCTACATATTCATGTAGGTGTCGTGTCCATGAATGCATGCATACTCGCACCTTCATCCTTTCCTACCATCTTTGAAAGCACTATCATCTAGTGCTGTTTCCGTACACTTGTTTTCCAGCCACTTGGCAAGTCTCACACTGGGCTCGTCCACGGCCCGATAGAATATATCCGCCGCGCACACGGTGAGCACCAACAGCATGATGAAAGAGAGTGCAACTCCTACGTTGTACCCTGCTCCCACCCGCCACCAAAACACCACGCTTGGGAACCCAACCAAGCTGAACAAAGACGAATGTACACAATACACCGCAAATGAAATCTTCCCCAAGTACTTGGCCAAGGGCGTGTGGAACATGCGTTGAAGGAAGACCGGAGACTGAGATACAGCGTAGACGACGAGCATGGCTCCCGTGCATGTGAACATGTTTTGGTACCGCTCTTTATGTGGATCGACGGGGAGGTCCGTGAAAAGCGATCCCAACCTGAAAAGTAGCGACCAACCCAAGGCTGTGGAACCCCCTACTCGCGGATAGGACAATAGGTGTAGCCCAAACACGAACATGACAGTATCAGTGAGTTTCCGCCAGCGACTTTCGAAGTTCTTTCTCTGTGAGGCTTCGGTGTGATTCTTACAAATAGGCAGAGTTCGAGCTTTTGAATTCTGCGTGGCGACGGGCATCCTTTGCGGCTCTTGGATCCGAATGAGAAATAGTTCTGCAAGAATGACGCCGAAGATGAATAATGCTGGATGTTCGTTCTGCCGCGCAAACAACTGCGTGCAAATTGCAACCAACACAGAGATGCGGATAGAGGGGCGTGTTTTCGCAAGTCCCAGGACGGCCAACCAGGCAATACTGAGATTGGGGACATAACTTGTCAGCACTTTGTCCAATCTTGGTGGTCCTAGCAGAAAGGTAAAAATGAATTCTGCTTACTACGTATCAATTAGCTGATGTACACAAACTGAGAAACGCCCTAAATCCCGCAAGGCTCTGGGGTAAATCCAAATCACGTACCAAGGAGCATTTTAACTCTACGGGAATACTCCAAAGTTGGACGGCGTATGGCATGTCGCGGACGCGCACTCGGGCATTTAGCTTGGGTTTAAGGTTAGCTTAAAGCTACCCATCTGCAAGAGCTCCCAATGGTGATCTTACAATGTCAGACCATCTCCAGAAATATCTATTCAAGTGAAGAATTTGTTTCATACGGGATTCGAACACCAAAGGGACCGGTATAATCCCACCTTGAAATGGCCAATTGCTAGGAGGCGAGACGATTCAGCAAACGTTCAAAGATGAGAAAACCTAGAGACAGGCCAGACAGGAAAGGTTGGACAGCCTTTTGAGTAAAACGGTTGGAATGAAAGAGTTTTGCTTACTGCGTGGTGGTTAGCCGATGTTTTTGCAGGGGACCAACACGCATATCGAGCGACATCTCACTATGTGCAGCCCAGACATACCTCTGCCATCGCTACTGCATGGTCGTAACATCCCAGAAAGATTAGAAGTAGTATAATGAGCATGAGAGCCAGACATGGTAAATAAAGTCTCAACGCTCTTCGAAAAGTCGAAGAGACTAGCGTAGTGAACAACGCATTGTATGCTTCTTTGTTATTTTGCCCCTGTCTCGCAAGCCTCAAGGGCTTTAAACTTATTGAAAATCCAGAAAGTACGTAAAAGACGAGTACGCAAGGCTTTCCGCTGTAAAGGAGCCTGATGATCGGAAGCTGTGTGATCCAATCTAAAGGTAGGGGCACCAGTCTTAGTATGGGTTAGTGTGTTAGGATAATATGAGTCGGCTTACTACATATCAGTTAGTGCATGCTTTTACAGTTGAAGAGAAGGGGTACAAAGTCTAAACGGTTTCTGCTTTGCAGCAGAACTTAGAACTTGTACCTTGAGCAACGGACCAGTCATCCGCCATGCCGTTCTGGGCCCAAAAGCCATGACTCCAATGAGGATATATTGGATTTATAAAATGCGCAGTGAAGACGCACATGGATGCATAGCCTCGCATACCATCTAAGAAATCAGTGGGCCGAACGATACTGGGTTCTTGTGAAAAGAAGCTGGGCACGAGGAAAGACGCTGCACGGCGAAGAAGAGGCGGAAACGCATTGCCATGTCCAATATCAGGTTTGTTGTTGATGGCCATGGTGGTATGAGTCGGGTTTGCTCGACGGAGAGGAGGAATGAGAAGTGGAGAAGAGGGAGATGGAATAACTTGTGAAATTGACGATATGAAGGGTAAATATAACAACTCTGACCATCACGTGAAACGTAGGGCTGCATCATTAAACTCGTGGCTAGCATGTTGGGAAAATTAAATAATTGTTAGTTTTGCAGTAGTTTTAGAGATTCTTTGCTTCCCAGATATAGAACATTGGGCCGTAATTATGCTATAAATTTATTTTTTGTTGCTATTATGCTGTAGTACGCACACATCTACAAGTAGTGGTGCGCCAAGGCCTTTCTGCCAGGGCAGTGGGAGATCTAGCGTACGCGATGGCTAGAGTTAATTGTTGTACTTGCCTAGTAGGGAAGGGGCGTCATAAGCAAAAATGGCAAAAGGAATACTATACTACATGGAGCCAATCGCTGCAGGTACATGTATTCTTATTAGACGGTGGGGGAATCGGGCTGCTTGATGCTGGTGGGCATTTTCGTGACGTATTTGTGTGATGAGAAAACAGGCGACTGAGAAAGGCTATGCAGGAAACTGAGATGAGAATTTTCTTCATAGGCACGTCTGAGATGTTGCTGTAGCCATGTCTGTTGCATGGTATGTAGTATGTACTCATGTACACTACATACCTACACTACATACCTGAGTGCTCTCACTCGCTTGTTGTCAACGAATCAGAGAGCAAATAAGGATGCGACGAGTCAGCAGCTCAGTGCTTTTGAGTCAGTTAACCGATCAACATTATGTTGAATAATTTATTGTGTCACCTGACCCTATCTCTGTATGCATACTCACCACATATCCACACTACATGTACTTTCGCCTAACAATACCACAGTTTGAGGCAGTTGACCGGTCAAGATTTGAACATGAATGATTGATTTATTGTCTCGTCACCTGACCCTTATCTCTGTTTGCAACAGTGGAATTGTTAAAGATTTACTTTTGGACCACAAGTTTGACGATTGTGCATGTATGCACATTGATATAACATATATAACGAGGTTGCTGCTCACGAGCTGACAAGGTCAATTAGAGGCGTATGTAATTATTTTAGAAACCTGTTTCTCACAAAAGGCAAAAGGCACGGACACATACAGTACAACACAGTACAGAGTACAGGGTTCGTCGACATGGTGTGGGGGAGGACATAGACCAGTCCAGGCCCCTGTGATCTGCATGGTGGTTGGCATTTCTGATGCAGAGCTGATTTTTGTAGTACAGTACATAATTAGTGTAGATACAAGGGTATGTACATATTAATACATATGTACGTATTTCGGTCGTTACCAAGCTAATCCCACTTCCGATCGATCTGGGCGTGTGTGGCGAAAACACAACCGTCATCGGCGCGGCCAGGCGTGCAATCAATAGGAGAAGTGCTGTGGCGGGCGGCGCGGGCGAGTAGACTGGTGCAGACATACTGTACAAAGTATTATTAGTTGGTTAATTACTCATTACAAAGGTATGACTATGTATGCAGGTATGCAGGTATGACTATGCAGTGCGTATTATTTGTGTGTGTGCCCTTGCACTGTCAACTCCAATCTCCTCCCATCGCCACCGCCCGCCTTTGTCCTACATACATAATTACATGTACATACATACATACATACAAGCAAACTCGCACCATTTCGTCGCACCGCCACACACACACACACACACAGTCTGCCGTCATGCCCAGTGTCACCACACGCTGATCTTTCCTCTCCACGACAAAGGGCGGCATAATACCCGTAGCTCCTCCAGCCATGAGCCACAATTACCATGCCCGAGGCGTACGCTTCAGCAACATGCACAACAACGCTCTGCTGCCAGAGCACTCGATCGCCGACATGAGCAGGCCTGTTGTGGTCAACCCCGACGCCGAAACACCCATGCACTCGTCCGGTTCAGGCTCATCGGGCGACTCTGACCAGGACCAGGACCAGGACCAAGACCAGGAAACGCCGCCTAGCCATTTTCGCGATCACAGCGAAGAAAACCAGTACCATTTCTCTCCTTCCGTCTCCACGACCCCCCTCGACGACAATCACACGCCGAGTACTGGCGCAGGCTTTCGCTGGAACACTGCACAGCAGCCTCGTTCGCGTGGCATGCCAGGCAGCGTTGCGGGAGCCGGCATTGGGCCCTCCGATCCGCCACCTATTCAGACAAACGGCATGAGCTCTGGTCGACCAGTTCGCCCTGGCGCCGTGAGAACTCCTTCCAACGCATACGCCCCTGCTCGTCGCCCGCAACAGTTCTCTTTGAACACCTCGAGCCGCCATCGCAACTCCTCCTCGACCCGCGTCCGCCGCAATCCTAACGCCGAGTATCGCGCTCAAGAGAAGGCCTATGTGCAAAGAATTAGGCAGGAGAATGATAACGATGATTTCTTCGATATGCGCACCCCGAGTTTAGGCTACAGCACCGAGTCGGAATCTGACGATGAGTCGCCATCCACCGCCGAGTATGTTGATAATGATCCATACGATCAGGAAACTCTGCTCTACTACGGCAACGATGATATGCAACCCTCCGTGGAGGAGCTCAAGATTCCCGAGAATCGCGAGAGGCTAGAATGGCACTCCATGCTGGCCAATGTCTTGACAGGCGATGTTGTGAAGCAAGAAAAGAAGAGGCTGATTGGCAGTGCTGAGCAGCAAGGAGACAACAGTATGAAGGCTGAAATATGGATGGGTGTTCGGGCCAAGGTGTGCGGGAGGTCTCTCCATGCACAACGGCGAATTGTTGAAGGCGGACGTGCACATATCAAAACACAGCTGGAAAGCATAATTGCATTCGAGGTCCAGGGTGCCGCGGAAGCTGGCCAGACGGCAGCTGCTCAAGTGGAAGAAATCGTCAAGATGATTGAAAAGATTGAGGGGCTCTACCCTACGAGACAGACGTTGGAGGCTGCATACCCTAGGGCCGCTTCCCAGGCATACAAGGACAGCTGTGATGCCGTCTTCGCATGGCACAACACCACCGAGCTCATCAACACAGAAATGTCCATTTTGAAAAACTGGGTTGGCAATGAGGAGCTTGACTTCTCCAAGGCTCGCGCTCAGTCATCCAACGATCACCATCTGACTGATCATTCATCTTTCATTGATCGAATTCTCAAGGAGGATGGATTGAAGTCACTCCAGGGAGAGACGAGTCTTTTGGTGGCGCTGGAGAGGGTCATCCAAAAGGCGAAAGCTACCCTTATTGCCAACGCCGAGGGCTTTGCGGACCGGCATTTACCACCCTACATCGAGGAGCTACTTACCTTGATCAACTTTCCTTCGCGCTTACTCCAAGAGATCATTCGAATGAGACTCTCGTATGCCAAGAACATAAAAGATCCAGCACAACAAGGCATTATGATGGCAGAGCAGATGATATCTCAGTTCCAGATCTTACTTACCCTCGCAGGCAAGATTAAAGAGAGCTATATCATTATTTCAAGGACGGAACCTGGCTGGGATCTTCCGCCCTGCATCGAGGAAAATTTTGACACAGTCGTCTTGGATGCTTTAAAATTCTACTTCAAGATGTTGAATTGGAAGCTGTCTGCCAACAAGAACACGTTCAAAGAGGCCGAAATTCTCGAGCAAGAGTGGGAGTTTTGCAACAGGCTCGGTCGGCAACTAGAGGGGGGCGATGTGGAGGTTGCGGAACAGTTCAGGTATGTACCTAGCTTGCTTGACTTGGATTTTGCTAAACCGTCTTCAGCTCTCTGACATCCAAGTCCCTTTCCCGTCTAACAGCGCACTTTGACAAAGAGCTCCAAAGACGCCCTGACGAAGTCACGGGCGCCGAGATGGAGAAGAGATATAAACAGATTCTAGATTCTGTGCGTGTTCGACAGCGAAAGCTATTCCGTTTCTCCAGGATTCTCACCCAGCGTTTCGAAAATTGCACCGAGTACAACATCAATCACATCGATTTGGACCAGGAGCAACTCAATGAGCTCTACGACGCGTTGATTCAGACCGGCCACTTTCTTGTGGAAACCACGGGTGGAGAAAATAAGGGTATATACATCCTTGCGTCACCTGCCATGCAAGATCGACCGAATGACATTCAGTCTCTTCTGACTACCTGTTACCATGCGGAAGACAATCCAGACGATCCGTCCAATCCATATGCCCTCATTCTCAAACCAGAAGATCCACTATTCTGGTCAGGAAAACGAATGACTGCGGATATCAGAGAACCTCATCTTGATCTGAAACCGGGAAGACTACGTCTAGTTGCCGATGGCTCTCAACAGCGACTCGCCAACGCCAACGCATCATTCCTGCAGTCAATCGGCATCGATCTAAACAAACTCATCGAGCAAAGAGCCAATCTTCCACGTGTCAACCAAGAACTGCAGAAGATCAAGAAGACTGCCTGGAAGCTGTCAAATACTATCATGGATAGTGTTGAAATTGTGAGGAAGCAGACAGCGGGACTTGAATGCCAGGATCTCATCCAAACTTGCTTCGCCTTTGCGACCGAATTTGGACAACGTTCTCTTCTCTACATGGATCACAATCGACGCGCTATGAACAACATCAAGCTGACGAGACTGGCTCTGGATTGGGTAAGCTTTATCTGCGACGATTGTGTAGCTTCGGACCGCAAGACGTTCCGTTGGGCTGTGGTAGCGTTGGAATTCGCCATGATGATGACCCGTGGCCAAAACATTCTCTCTATAAGTGATGAGGAGTATGCAAACCTCAGAGCAAAGGTTGCAGGTTGCATGTCACTACTCATCTCTCACTTTGATATCATGGGAGCGCGGTCTACCATCGCTGCCCAAGCTGAGAGACAACGTCTTAACGCCATTGCAGGGAAAAGCTTGCTTGATCCGCAGAACCTCAAAAACGACGAGGAGTCTATTCAAATAACTCAGCTCCAATGGATGTCGCAGCTTGAAGATATTGAATATGTCAGGAAAGAAAAAGAAGCAGAGCGCCAGGCACTTGGGAGAGTCTTGGAGGACTCGAACGAAGCTGATCGAGCACTTACCTATCTCTCTTCATCTTCCACAAATGTCACCCTGCGATGGCAACAGGGCCAGTTCGTCGGTGGCGGCACATTTGGATCGGTGTATGCCGCCATGAACCTCGACTCTGGACATTTGATGGCTGTGAAGGAGATCCGACTCCAGGATCCGCAACTCATCCCCACAATCGTGGCTCAAATTCGAGACGAAATGGGCGTGTTACAAGTCCTGGATCACCCCAACATTGTATCCTATTATGGTATCGAACCCCATAGAGACAAGGTATACATCTTCATGGAGTATTGCTCTGGAGGCTCATTGGCGGGCTTACTGGAGCATGGACGTATCGAAGATGAAACGGTCATCATGGTGTATGCTCTGCAGTTGCTGGAAGGCCTGGCATACTTGCATGATGCTTCGGTCGTTCACCGTGACATCAAACCTGAGAGTGAGTTTACCTTACCCAGAATACCTAGAATGTACTAACATCATCTAGACATTCTACTCGATCACAACGGCGTCATCAAGTTTGTTGACTTTGGCGCTGCCAAAGTCATTGCTAAAAGGGGAGGCAGGACTCTTGCTGCAGAACATGCTGCCACCCGCGAGGGCCGCCAAGGATCAATGACTGGCACTCCGATGTATATGTCACCCGAGGTCATTCGTGGAGGAGACCTCGGCCGTCATGGCGCGGTCGATATCTGGTCTCTTGGATGCGTCATTCTTGAGATGGCCACCGGACGTCGACCCTGGGCTAGTCTGGACAACGAATGGGCGATCATGTACAATATCGCTCAGGGAAATCCTCCTCAACAACCCACCAAAGACCAGCTCAGCGAACAAGGTCTCGACTTCCTTAACAAATGCTTCGAGCGGGATCCTAGAAAGCGAGCTTCGGCTGTCGAGCTCCTGCAGCACGACTGGATTATGACTCTGCGCGCACAATTGTCGCTTGAGCCCCAGACACCGAGCGATACATCATCAGGTCCAAGTAGTGCTTCCTCATCACGACAAAACAGCAGCATGTTTTAAAGATTTGGTATCATTAGATCCGGCTTGACTGTTGGCTAACGATCCTCTTCTCAGGACCCACCCCGACCACTCCAGTTAGTCCGATGACTCCATCAAGTCTCCAGGGAACTCCTTGCCCGACTCCGAGTTCCACTTTTCCAAATTCCAGTCATCTTCCTTGCAGATGATCTAGATTTGAGCCTTAAGACCGTGTGCAGCGCTTTTTTTTTGTAACCGTAACCTCATTGAACAGTACATGATGCACCCCGTTTCTTTTATATAGCGTAACAGGGAAATACGGGTATTATCTTTCGTACCCTCCTCTTCAACGGAATGGCATTTTTTTCTGGCGTTTATAGCATCAGCGATGGAGCCGTCTATTTTGGACATGGATAGCTCCAACGTACGTCCATGATACCCCTCTTGTAGTCACATTCTTTGGCCCGCGAATGCGGGTAAATAGCAACGATTTAGCTCTCTCATTGTCATAGAGGAGCTTGTAAACCTGTCGCATATGTTCGTCTTCTGTGATTCGGTGATAGCGTCATTGCAGATGAATGAGTCACCTTTGACCTATTGTATTCTCTTCGATGCGGAGGTCGCCGCGGGGGTGCGCGCACGTGACACACGCAGCGTCCCAAATCCTGCCGCACTCATAATTCTTGACTCACCCCGCCATCCAATGCCCCACCACCCAGTACTGCCCTTGCGATTTATCTTACGTCGTTTGTATACGCTCGTATCCTCTCGACCTCAAACGCGAATTTTATTGAACCCTACTACGCTGCCCAAACCGTTACTGCCATTCCTCTGGCCATCCCACCAACAGTTTGCGCGCAGACTCTCCTCCACCACATATCAACGCGCCCACGACGCCTTCGACTACGAACACGACGACGAGATGGGTGAAGAAGGGAAATCCAAGAAAAGCAAAGGAAAGGAGGGCAAGGGAAATTTCCAATTGAAAACACCAAAGGGCACGCGAGATTGTACGGTATAAAGCGTCTTTTGCTGTCAAACAGTGGCTGATTTGAGCAGGGCAGGGTGAGGATGTGGTTCTTCGTGAACAGATATTCTCCACGATTACCGACGTGTTCAAGTACCTCTCCCATTTCCACAGAAGATGCAAGTTTCAACGCTAATGAATTCGTCCGTAGGCGCCATGGCGGTGTCACAATAGATACGTATGGAGCCTGCTCCACGACCGTTTCCACCCATACCTCTAACTTGTGAACAGACCTGTATTCGAGCTCCGCGACACCCTCACAGGCAAATATGGCGAAGATAGCAAGCTTATATACGACCTCGCAGACCAGGGCGGCGAAATCTGCTCACTACGCTACGATCTCACAGTCCCTTTCGCACGCTTTCTCGCGCAGAATGCCACACAGAACATCAAACGCTACCACATCGCCAAAGTCTACCGACGAGATCAGCCGGCCATGACAAAAGGGCGCATGAGGGAGTTCTATCAATGTGATTTCGACATTGCAGGCGCTTACGATCCCATGTTGCCCGACGCGGAGATATTGAGGGTCATCAAAGAGGTTTTTGAAGGATTGCCGGGATGGAAGGGAAAATTCACAATCAAGATCAACCACAGGAAGATTTTGGATGGCATATTTCAGATTTGTGGCGTACCCGAGGATAAGATTCGGACGATTAGTAGCGCAGTCGACAAGTTGGACAAGGTAAGTGCCTCGAGATATCTAATACGCGAGAGTTTGGCATACTGACCATGATAGTCACCTTGGGATGAAGTCCGGCGTGAAATGGTCGACGAGAAAGGTCTCGAACCCGCCATTGCCGACAAGATCTGGGAATATGTGCAACTGAAAGGCGGTCGCGAAATCGTCACGCAACTCCAAGAAAAGCCAGAGGTTGTCGCCAACGAGTCCGCAAAACAGGGTCTCGAAGATATGGCCATACTATGCGATTATCTCGCCATATTCGACGTTCTCCCCCAGCTTTCCATTGACATGTCGCTCGCACGAGGTCTCGACTATTACACAGGTGTCATCTACGAGGTCGTGACTGAGGGTTCAGCACCGAAGGTTACAAGCGCGAACGCAGCGAAGAAAGAGAAGAAACCGAAGAAGAGCAACGACCCCGATGAGGATCGTTCCAACGACCCTACATTAGGTGTAGGCTCCGTTGCAGCGGGTGGCCGCTACGACGAGCTCGTCGGTATGTTCAGTGGCAAACCTATTCCTTGCGTCGGCATATCCTTTGGCGTCGATCGAATTTTCAGCATCACAAAGGCTCGCAACACGGAAACTGTAGTCCGCAAAACCGAAGTCGATGTCTTCGTCATGGCATTTGGCGGCGGCAAAGACTTCACAGGCCTTTTACCCGAACGTATGGAAACCGCAAAGCAACTCTGGGACGCAGGCATCAAGACAGAGTTCACATGGAAAGCGAAGCCCAAGTGGCAGAAGGAGTTCCAGGTCTCCGAGAAAGGAGGCATTCCATGGGCTGTCATTCTGGGAGACGACGAGTTGAAGCAAGGCAAGGTCAAGTTAAAGGAGCTTGGGCTTGAAGAGGGTCACCCGGAGAAGAATGGTGTGTTAGTAGACAAGGCGAATCTCGTGCAAGAACTGAAAGAGAGGCTTGCGAGGGGAAAGTCGGAGTCTGCCGAGCTGCCAGATCGGACGGTCGCATAGTGCTGAACTATTTTGGAGCCCTAAAGGCGAAATGGGATCCTCATCCCACTTCTCTGGCGGCATTTTTTCGGGACAGGTTTCAAAAGTGGATTATGTGGACGGTAAAAAGAAGGATGTACACTTGGCATGCATGCGGCCGGCTCATGTTAGATTCCTTGATATCCAGGGCTAACGGTTATTGGGATAGAGAGACATGAAATGAAAGCCTATTCACACACATCATTGAACTGTATGGTTGCGCAGTCTTGCATTTTTACTGGAAAGGCAAATGACTCCGGACACACGTCAAAAAGTATGCATTCAAAGGTTTTGCCGATTGAGACGGCGGGCAAAAGGGCCTTGACTTTGTGTATGTACGTGTGCTTTGGGGTTCCTAGAGTGTTTGGAGAAGCATCTGTGACGTGTTTCACGCAGAGCATCCCTTCGGGAGATGCAATGTATTTTGAGCGTTTTCTTTTCCTACTCTACGGGATGTGCTCCGGCAGAGATCAAATGTACAGCTTACAATCCCCTTGAGCATCATGGACAAGATGGTTTAGTAGAGATCAAAGGACATGGAAAAGCTATTGTCCGTCACGCATTTTCCGGAAGAAGTCCATGACGCCCGTGAACACCACCAGCAGTACACCACCTCCGGGGCCCAGCCTGAGCACCTTGGGCAAGAAACCCTTGTACAAAGCGCCGAAACCCTCCTCCTTCATGACCGTGCCGAGCGCAGGCCATGCCCAGTTGTACTTGGGGACGCTTCCTGCGATCTTGGGCGAGTTCTGGATTCGTGATTTGACCACATCCATAGGTGTATTGATAATCGTTCCTACGGTGCCACCAACGGCTCCAGAAAGTAGATCATTCCAGATCTGACCCGTCTTGGTCGAGGCCGCGGGGATCAGAGCGCGCACCTGGAAAATACATCCAAAGTATCCCGCATTCCACAGTACATGCCGCCACATGGTGCTCTCCAGGCCCTGGTATAGGGTCAGAGGTCCCTCGTTCTTCACAATCTTGGTGAAGCAGTCGACTAGCCCGTTGTACCGGTGGGATTGTGCTTTATCTTGGAGACGGATTTTGATGAGCTCAAAGGGGACCACGACGAAGGATTCGGTTGCACCGGCTGTTGCGCCAGTGAGGACGGAGAGAGACTGCGTCATCTTGGGTTCGTTGAAGAGGCCCCGGTAGTATTTGCCCCACGCATCGTTGGCGGCAAATTTGGTAGCTCTGCGACGCTTATTAGGATGTGCTTTGAAGGCTGATGGTGGGTGGGTGCTCTACCTCTTGGGGGCTTCCATGAGGATGGGTGCTGAGATGCCGCGATACAGTCTCGAGAACCTGAAGGCATTAGCGCTTGGTGACAGCATATAGCATGGCTGTCTGCGCACCCTTCGTTCTTGATGATCTTCCTGAAGCAATCCACCATGCCATTGTAGCCCTCGTCACCGACGGCTTTGCCCGTCTGGAGTTGCCTGTGCCGTCTTAAAATCCACTTGATCGTACTGATTAACCGAGACACTCTTACACTCGGGTTTTTACAACGTCCAGTGGGTACCTATCCGTCGCATTTAGCAATTGCGCCGGCACATGTTCCAGACGCTTCTTACATGAGCAGAATCTATGCGCGCGACCTCAATCAGCATGTTTAGGTCTTACATGGGCACCGGCGCACTCACTTCCGACACTCCGGCGACGGCACCTAAACCTTCTTAAGCAGCTATTCACGGTTATCACGTATCGATTGGATGCAGCACTTACCGGCAGCGAACTGGTAAACGAAAGGGAGGGGTTTGTTGTCTGTCATACTGTCTGTGGGTGTGATGTGTAAAGTGAAGGGGAGGGGAAGGATGAGGATATCGAGAGAGAGGGAGAGGAAGAGGGAGAGTGATGGTGGGCGGTTTGGTGGGATGTGTGCCGTTTGGGGTCGTTCGTGGGATGTGTGGAGGTCCAAGCTCCCTCTATTGGGTGGGATTGGTAACTCGATCAACACACATAATTACACACCACCGGGATGGAAGAAGAAGAAGAAAAAAATCAAAGCGGCCGCCAAGGAAGTGAGAGATGGCGGGTGGGCAATTCTGTGCCGGTTCAAGCTAATTAATTACTTCGGCCCTGCCCAGTAATTACATCGAATTGGTCGTCGGTCGTTGCTTTCGCCGATGTCGCTTCAGCCTTGGCCTGCAGCGAACCACACACAGACGCGCCGGCAGACGCGTCGAGGCAACATGCACGAAGCACGCCCACACCTATCACACCCACACCCACACCCACGCCAACCCAACCCTCATGTCCGCCCGCCCCCAACAGTCTTTCTTTGACAAACCCCACAAGCGGGTACGTTGACCTCGGCTTCATTCATCAACATCGATTACATTGCTAAATCCTCTCTCCTTACAGCACAAGAACAACTACGGCCAATGGCATCGTCCTTACAACAACCCCAACCCTCTTTACCACCACCATAGGCAGGATCACCCTCCACCGCGGCGTGTCGTCACTGGCCCGCCCATCATGCCGTCAACACAGACTCGAACGAAGCTCAAGGCTTTCCAATTCGTGAGTGGGGAGCCTGGGACAGAGGCACAGAAGGAGCGCGAGGCTGAAAAGGAAAATGGACACGTCGACCCGAGAAGAAAAGAAAAACCCAAAGTGATCAAGGTGCTGAAGGATATGGACCAAGACCCCTCAGAGATGCCGAACTTCGCACAATCAAAGACGTGTCCTCCGCCTTCGACACCGGCCACGAGACTCCCACTGGCGGACCTTGTAGGCAACATGGACGACTCAAACAGGCATTCCATGAACTCCTTGGTATCGCCAGAGGAGCAATTAGGCTGGCGTGGATCACAACCCGTCAACACCCCAGTCTCCCGCAAGAGCAAGAAACGGGCACGTAGCTCGTCGCCGGCTGCTCCATCGCAAGAAGACTCAAGGATGGAAATTAGGAAGGAACTGAATACTCCAGATCCAGCTACGGAACTTTGGTCACGATACACAAGCAACAAGGGTACCCCGAGCGCGAACAAAGCCGTTGCCTTTGCTCATCTCATCAACGAATCCTCTCCTCGATCATCAGCCACAGCAGGCAGCGTGAGTGGATTGCGGCGGTGGGCAAGTTGCGGTGTAGAATTCCCGGCATCACATACGAAGAAGCGGAGGACCAAAGGAGCTTTCAGGATGGAAAAAGAATCTATCGAAGATATTTTCAATGCTGCGAGTTCAGATAGAGCACCAGCACAGCCGGGAAGTTCAAGGCTTGCCGGCATATTACAGAGAATGCGGGACTCGATCAGCAATCTGGAACAGTCAAAAACTTGCTCATCCGAATTGCCTTCGAGTTCGTCTCCACTACCGGATGTTAGAGATTTTCACAATCCACCCGGCAGCTCCCCTTTGAAACACCACGGCCACGACAAGGACGATGCATCCTCGCAGGCGATGGGTGCAGACATGGAAGCCATAGAAGAAGAGGAGCCGTTTGCCGAAGCGGTCCAATCATCAAGCTCGTCAGACGAGTTTGGCGATGCTGATTTCGATGCCGAAATGGTTGAGGCACTCGAGATGTCGCAGCAAGCTGCGCCCGAGCAGCCTGAAAATGCTGTCTTCGTTCAACCTACGGACTCAGCACACACTCCAACAAGCCCCACTGCTACAACTGGCACAATGGTTGTAAATGATGATAGCGATGATGAATTCGGCATCGATGAGGATCTGTTTGCCGCAGATTTGGAGCAGGTCGCTTCGCTATACGATGTTGGGCCGGAAGAGACACCAGTGGAGAATGAAGGAGCCCTTGTGAAGGAGAACACTATTGCCACGATGGTACATGCTGCTGCACCTCCCGTCATCAATCTAGTTGACGATGAGTCGGATGATTTCGGCGATGACATTGATGTTGACGAATTTGCTGCTGCAGAGGTTGCAGCCACACAACACGGTAACAATGTACGTAGCTCGCGAACATTAACTTGATTGTATGAATACTGAGTCTCGAAGAGTCAACAAAACGCAAAGGCAATCCAACGGTATCTTGTCAAGAAGGTGGAAGAGGGCTCATATACCACTGATCGAGGCTATACAATGCCAGAAAAGGTATGCATTTTCTATCTTAACTTCGTGGGACAAGGCTAAAATATGACAGGTTCTGTTCGTTGAAGAAGAAAAGACGAAAATCTACAGGACCATCACCCTACGTCAGGCCTGGTATGACACGCCAGCTAGCCCCAACGCTTTCGTCCACGTCATTGGTGAATTTTCTTCAACCGGACAATGTCTCATCGATGATTGCAGTAATATGCTTATCCTACATCCGGACCATCTCATCTCAGCTACTGTCGTAGCGGACTCGTTTGGTTGCCTACGTCGTGCAGTTTTGCAGGATCGCATCAAGGCAACAAGTAAAGCAAATTCTCCCATGCTATATGGAACATTGCTTCACGAATTGTTTCAGGAAGCCTTGAAGGCAAATCGATGGGACTCCGAATTTCTCTTGGATACTATTGATAGGCTGCTCCCGGGAAAGTTTGAAACTATTCTCGAGATCAACTCGACATGTGAGCAAGTAAAGGATCATATGAATAACAAGTTGCCTGAGTTGCAGGCGTGGGCAGAGGTGTTTGTACGAGCGGAGCCTAGAGTAAGTAAGCAGCACCTCGAACTAGCAACAAATGCTGATCTCAGTGTAGCGCGATGCAATTGTCCGCGAACGGAACGGAAAACAGTCCATCATGAGCATCAATAAACTTCTCGATGTTGAAGAACATGTATGGTCTCCCATGTATGGTCTCAAGGGAAACATTGATGCTACCGTACAAGTAACAATGCAAGACGACCAAGGCGAGCGGACTCTCACGGTCCCTTTCGAAGTCAAGACAGGAAAAAACTCGTCGAGCGCGGCGCATGTTGCGCAGACAGCCTTGTACAATCTGCTGTTGTCTAATCGCTACGATGTTGAAGTAGCGTACGGGATACTGTACTACCTTGAGACCTCTGATATCAGCCGTATTCCTGCCGTACGGAACGACATCATCCACATGATCATCAAACGCAATGAGCTGGCATGCTACGTCCGAGACCGTATGGAACTGCCTCCCATGTTGAAAGAGGACTTTAAATGTGGGAACTGCTACGCTCAAGAGGCCTGTTTTCTGTACGATAAACTCGTCGAGGATAGCAACGGCCAGATGTTGAACAAGAAGGCCAAGGAGCGATACGACGAACTCACAAAAGCCCTCAACCCAACGGACCAGCAATTCATGAAGAAGTGGGACACCCTTCTCACCAAAGAAGAGTCCGATATGATGAAGTTCCGGAGAGAGCTTTGGACGATGCTCAGTACGGAGCGCGAGAAACTTGGACGATGCTTTTCCAACGTAATCTTGGAACCCGGAACTGGACATGAAGAGAAGAATGCCCAAAAGATCAATCGCTATAGCTACACGTTCATGAAGCAGAACGCCAAGCCCGGCTTCTCCTTCGCCGAGTCACAAATGATCATTGGCGAGCCGGTTGTCGTGTCCGACGAGCAAGGTCACTTCGCACTCGCAAATGGCTATGTGACAAACGTTCGGAAGCGTCGAATCACCGTTGCCGTGGACAGGCGACTACATAATGCGCGAACTAAGCTACCCGGCTTCCATTCGGAGACTAATCAGACATTTGCGGGTATCATGGAAGTCACCAAGCATGGCGAACGACCGGCGAAAGTTCCAGAAGAGGACGAGCCCGTCCTATATCGCTTGGATAAGGATGAGTTTAGCAATGGCATGGCAGCCGCCCGCAACAACCTCATTCAGATCATGGACGATGGCATCTTCAAAGCACGAGACCTACGCTCCTTGATCGTAAATGGCCGGTCGCCGGTCTTCGAACCTGCATCGAGTATGGCCAGTCCCCTTAGCCAGTCCTCTCAACTGTCTATGAACGCCGACCAGAAAGCCGCAATCACTAAGGTTATGTCTGCTAAAGACTACGCTCTCGTGCTCGGGATGCCAGGAACTGGAAAGACTACGACCATTGCCCACATTATCCGTGCTCTAGTTGCGAAAGGGAAGAGCGTGCTACTGACATCGTACACGCACTCTGCTGTCGACAACATCTTACTGAAAATCCGAAAAGATGATATTGGTATTCTACGACTGGGCGCAGCTGCGAAGATCCATCCCGAGGTTCGCCAGTTTGCCATTCTTGGATCTGAGCCGAAGGACAGCATTGAAGAGTTGGAGAAATCATGGATGGAACCTCTCGTTGTGGCTACTACTTGTCTAACGATCAACCATCCACTCTTCAGCAGGCGAGTGTTCGATTATTGCATCGTGGATGAGGCATCCCAGATTACACTTCCCGTATGTCTGGGTCCCATACGAATGGCAAACACATTCGTCTTGGTTGGCGATCACTACCAATTGCCGCCCCTAGTGCAGAACAAGGAAGCAATCGAAGGAGGCCTCGATGTCTCGCTCTTCAAGCTTCTATGCGAAGCTCATCCCGAGGCCGTCGTCAGTCTCGAGCACCAGTACCGTATGTGTGCCGATATCATGCTTCTCTCGAATACTTTCATCTACTCTGGCCGTCTGAAATGTGGAACTGCAGCTGTAGCATCGCGTCGACTAACACATTCCAATCCCAACGGCCTGATTACATATCACCACAAACAGCGGCACTCTCGACCCTTCACCGACGCTATATGTAGGGGCCCTCAGTCCCCAACCTGCTGGCTTTCTCGCGCTCTCAATCCCTCAAATCCTGTCGTGTTCATCAACACCGATCTCATTTCACCTACCCTCGAAACACAATTCGGCTCACGCATCACCAATACTCTCGAAGCACGTCTAGTCACGCAACTCACGCTCTCCCTCCTCTCCCTTGGCGTCCCTGCTACCGAAATTGGCATCATCGCCTTCTACCGTAGCCAACTCGCACTTCTACGCTCGACTCTCTCACATACGCAAACCCAGTCCTCTGAGCTCGCTGCCCCAGCCATTGGCCCCGGGACCGCAGGCGTAGAACTCCACACCGCAGACCGTTTCCAGGGTCGTGACAAGGAGGTTGTCCTTGTGAGTTGCGTGCGAAGTAATGAGAACCAGACTATCGGCGACTTGCTCAAAGATAGGCGGCGAGTCAATGTTGCGCTTACACGTGCGAGGTCTAAGCTTGTTATTTTGGGTAGTGAACGTACGCTTAGCAGTAATGAGCTCATGAGCGATCTCGTTTCCTTATGTAGGGAGAAGAATTGGGTCCTCGATCTGCACCCCGACATGCTCGACGGGCATGCATTCGACGAGGCGGTCACCCAAACACAGACCAAGTTCATGCGCAGTCCGCGCGTAGCGAAGATGACTCCCACGCCGACCTCGACACCGAGTCCGAGTAAGAAGAGGAGGGCGCTGGGCGATGTCACAATGGGCGGGAAGGCGAATGCGCGATCATCCGTTTCCCCGCTTAAAAACAAGGGCTTGAAGACTCCAAAGAGGGTGCACAAAGTGGGCATCGAAACACTGTTACAGGGCAGGCCAGTGTTGTGGGACGTTTTCAAGGGCGCCATGTAGATGAATCGTGGTTGGATAAGAACGTACATTAATTAGTCATTGGTAAGTGTAAGGGTATGGATTGGACATGGTCGCATATGACTTCTTGGATCAATGGTGTATTATGGACTGGACAAGGGGAAAAGATTTGGTTATGGGTCAGGTGACCGATTTGGATTATCGACGCATATTGAGCATAACGATTGGTTGTGATGGCATAGCCTGTCTGTGTGTGGGGTCTAAACATCGGTGGTAGCTCATGAAGAAAGTCTTGGATTTGAAAAAGGTTGTCCGTGTGCCCACCTGTGTGCTAAGCAAGCGAATGGGGGAAATCGAACTATTATAGCAGCTAATGAATGTTCGGATCTGCCTAATCTTTTTGTCTAGCTGAGTGACACGAGTGAAGAGCATACCATCGTGAAGCGAAGTGAACGCGCATTATGAAACTAGGGGATATCTATAATTGAATACTCCAGAAAAGACTTTGGCCATTCGACCGAATGCTTGCTTGCTTACATGGACCGGATAATCTCCAAACCGTACTTAAGGTCACCTATTCGCTGTCATCCCCGATCAACTTTGCGTAATCATCAGCAGACGCGAAAGTGGGGAGATGCTTGAGCTTTCTCTTCTTTCGCTTCTTCTCCTCTCGAGCCTTGTCCTTGTCCGACTTGGATTTGGATGATGCGGACGTCTCTTCGGCGTCTGCGTCAGAGGGCATGTCGTCTAGATCAACGGGTATCTCCTCGTCGCTATCAATGAAAGCTTCTTCATCGTCGAGGCCATCGAAGCCGTCGTCCATATCACCGTCATCATCATCGGCGCCTGCATCAGCGTCCGCTAAAGACTCAATGTCTTCGTCATCGTCACTTTCGAGGTTGAGCTCCACGCCTTCGTCGATTCCAACACCGTCATCGGCATCGTCATCATCGTCGCTCATGTCGTCCATGTCCATGTCGCTGAATCCCTCGGAGTCGTCATCTTCGTCACCCTCAACATCCGGTCGGCTCTTCACGAGCGCCTTCCAGATTTCGTCTTCGCCGCTCTCTTCGCTCTCTTCCTCTTGTGCCTGCTTGCTCTTTTTCTTCTTTTCTTTCTTGGTGGCCTGTTTTGCTTTTCCTGACTTCTCAAAGTATGTGTGGAAGAAGACCTCGTCGACACGCACGTCGTCCACTTTCTGTCGCCAGAAAGATTCCGAGTTAACAGGATCGTGGCTCTTATCTCCACCCCGTTGGGTGATGAGGTAGTCGGCAGCTTTCGACGTGCCGGACATGGGTTGCATGATGGACTGGCCGTGCGCGGCCTTGTTCTTGGCCTTTGCGTTACGGAAAGAGAACTTGTCGAGGAAGTTCATCAAGGTGTAAATCGTGGGATCTGGTTTCTCCTTTATGGGTTCCGAGTTGATGAGTTTAGATGCGAGGACGTGTACCGAAGGATGGTAATGTGCCTGAAGCGGTAGAAGTTCCCACAAACATGATAGATCAGCCTGTGCGTGACCAGGATCACGCTTTCGAGGATCGTACTGGGGACCCAGTGTGGATGATTCGGGCTCCTTAGCGGTCGTCGGCTCCTCGGGTGCGTCTTCGTAATGCTCCTCCTCACTGTCATCTGCGTTATCCTCTGGTGTAGATAACATAGATTTGATGCTGGGGAAAGTGATGATCAATTCGTTGATAAGATATAGAACACCACAGATAAAGGGGGGCTCGTGTAAGTGGATGATCTGAAGCAATCGCTTCACAAATGCCTTGACTCGCTTTATACTGGTATCCGCCTTCAGGGACCGGTAGAGGAGATTCAGGTACAGGATATGCTTGGAGGTGACAATGAGTCGAGGATCCAAAAGAGATTCGTACAATGTGCGATAGAAGCGGTCGGTAGAATAGTGCTTGGTGGCGGATATCTGCTGGATGAGCATCATAGCCTGGATGCTGGTGTTGAAATTGGAAGAATGCGTAACCTCAAAGAGGGTGTTGATCTGCTCCTCGAACCTGGGATGACATTAACATTGGGTAATATAAGGCGAACAACAGTGAACTTACTTGGCATCGTCGGTTTTGGCAAATGGAAATGCGCGATTGACACCGGTCAAAACGCCAGCAATCAACTTCTCCCTCATCTCGTCTTCGTTCTTGTAAGCTTCGGAAGCCTCTTTCTCGGCCTTTTTCTTAGCCATCTTGCCTGGCTTGCCTCCACCACCCTGGACGAGACCCTTTTTGTTGATCTTCTTCTCCTCCGCATCTGTGGTCTTGTCCTTCTTCAGCAATCCGATGAACAAACTGAAATATATTTCCAACAGTTTGTTTGCGACTTCTTGCTCCCTTGCGCTCAATACCGTCTGATTAAGCGTGATGACCGCATAATACTTGGCAGACGGGCTTTGGTTCGGTCGGAACAGCAAATCCGCTTCGATCGAGTTCGTGATGACACTCTTCATAAGCGGATGCGTAACCTGCAGTTGCAGCAGCAGATAAGATGCTTTGGACGCGACCTTCTTTTCTTTATCTCCAAGTTTGTTGATGAGCAATCGCAGCAAATTCTCTTCCTGCTCCGGCTTTTCCTTCAACAACTCCCAGACGAATGTCACGACGCGGTTACGCGAGTATTCAACCTCATCGTTGGACCAGCCCTCGATGATCTTGAGCATCTCAAAGTATTGCTTCTTCAGCCAATCCTCATACGCCCATACGATCAGATGAATCTTCTGGAGGTTCCCGGGGAGCTTGTCGCCTATCTTCCATTGGACATGTTTTCCCTGCAGCGCGCAAACGAGGCCATGTTGCCTCGCGAACACCTTGAGCTTTCGATCCGGAGGGAGGACCACGCCCTGGCCCATGAGATCTTTCAAGGCGGCCAACGCCATCAAGGCAGCATTCCTACTCTTCTTCCTTGACAAGCCTATCAGCTGCTCGAACGCCTTCATTGTGTGCAACGGCGATGCCTGGACAATCAAGGTCAAGGCCGAGACCTTATCCTCCATGGTGCCAGAGGAAGTCATGGTCGACATGAACTTTAGCGACGAGTCGTGAGACATGTGCGAACCGGTATATTCGGCCGCCTCAGCTTCCAGGAGCTGATGGGCATATTTGTGAAGCTCGTCGATAACATGGCGGGGTGGAGTGGATGGGGTTTCGACCGTGGGGAGCTCCGGGAGCTTCACTGTGTGCCATTCCATCTGAGGAGTAAAGAGCTGTTGGGGGGTCAGCAACAGCAGCAAAAATTGCAGCGCATTCTTCAGCGTACCAAGACGGCCTTCTTCCGCTTGTCCTCGCCATGCTTGCGATTGTCGCGCTTCTCCTTCTTGTCTCTGTTGACTGTCACCCGGTTTGGATTATCCTGGCCTGGCGGCTTCGTGAAGCCATCCTTGGTCTCGGCATGGGTCCTCTTCTTCCCCATTTGATATCGAATGCGCGTGCGGTCTCGTTACAAGGGCCCGTCAGAGAGGATTCTCTGACTCGTCATGACCGTAGAAGAGTTGGTGGTGACTAGACAGGCATGAAAAAACAACACGGCGCGGCGCGGAAAAATGCCGGCTACGCTAAACCCAACGAGGTTGAATCTTCAAGCTCTCACAGCTCGGTGAGTCTACAACACTGCTCGCCTCTCTCTGCCTCTCTATACACGTACAATTCAATTTCTCCCTGAATCAGAGACCCCAAGAATACCTTCTCTCCTGCTCCACTGTTTTCAAAAAGCTCTACATTGCCGACTTCGGACCATTTATTTACCAACCACTACCCACCACCCCCGCAACCCCACTATATGCCCAGGAAATTATAGACACGTACGTTTGTACACCTCCAGCACCATACAATGTCAGCGACCGAGGATTCCAAGGTCTCTATCACGTCGCTCCTCAAACGCCTGTGGCACGAGTCCGACGCCACAAAGCCCAATGCCACCGAAATCGCCGCCGCAATATCCCTCATCTTCACAAACAGTCTCTCGGAAGTTCAGACGGGAGCGCTCTTGACGTGTCTACATTTTACCGAACGCGATCGCCAGGCAGAGGTTCTCTCAAAATGCGCCGAGGCAATGCGGGACTTTGCGACAGATATCAACGTTGAGGAGATTGGAAAGGTCATAGCGGAGAGGGGACGGAAGGAGGGGAATTACAATGGCGGACTGGTATGCTCTTCAAGCTTCGAGATGGCACCTCGATTCATCGTCTGACAATCTTCCGATTTAGTGCGACATAGTCGGTACGGGCGGCGACTCCCATAACACCTTCAACATCTCCACCACTTCCAGTATTCTAGCCTCCTCTCTGCTTATGATGGGCAAACACGGTAACCGTGCCTCGACTTCACGCTCTGGCTCGGCAGACCTGCTCTCCTGCGCACCACCAAAACCCCCACAGATCACAGCAGTCACTCCCTCAACCCTTAAAGAAGTTTATAGCTCGACAAATTACGCCTTCCTCTACGCACCCATCTTCCACCCGGGCGCCCGTCATGCAGCCAGCATACGGAAACAGTTGGGTTGGCGCACAATCTTCAACCTCTTGGGACCATTGGCAAACCCGCTACACAGCTTGATAGAAGGGCGGGTAATTGGCGTTGCACGGAAGGAAATTGGACCAGACTTTGCGGAATCAATGCGTCAGTCTGGCGTCAAGAAGGCCATGGTCATCTGTGGCGACGAGGAGCTAGATGAACTGAGCTGTGCCGGTATTACACACTGCTGGCGTCTGGTAGAAAACCCTTCGACCGGTAAGGTGGACATTAAGTACTTCACCGTCTCCCCCTCAGACTTCGGACTACCTCCACATCCCCTGACCGACGTGTCCCCGGGTCAGTCGCCAGAGAAGAACGCAGAGATCTTGATGCGCATACTCAAAGGTGAAGTCGCGTCCGACGATCCTATTCTCCAATTCGTGTACATTAATACCGCGGCGCTCTTTGTCGTGAGCGGTATATGTGATGCGGATTCAAGTGACATGGGACCCGGAGACGATGGCAAGGTAATGACGGAGGTGGGACCGGGGGGCGGGAGATGGAAAGAGGGCGTACGGCGAGCGAAATGGGCCGTGAGCAGTGGTGAGGCCTATAAACAGTGGGAAAAGTATGTCGAAGTCACTAACAGGGTTGCTGTTTGAGTGAATGTGTCCAATGTAGAAGGAATATGATGAGGCAAGATACCCAAACCGCCATTGAATCACACTGTTGTGCAAAAGACATGGCAGAGAGAAAGTCCTCAACTTATGTTATTATTGTTGTTGTTCTTATAATCCCCAAAGTTTCGTAAACATGGAGAGCTGTTGAACTGCTGGGAGTAGGTACAAAGGTAGGACTCTAGGAACGTTCATGGATGGTAGACTGACATCGCTGTCTGCATTGAGGAGACTTTTGTAGAAACGAATTATTGGGTATAAAGGAGATATATATACCTTGCCGTGGAGGACATGCGATTAAATGCCAATGGCAGATTAATTACTATTTACGATAGAAAGGCAAGGCGGGGCGGGGCGGGGGAGAAGGGGGGGGGAATTATCCCTACATACATACACCTTGAAAGGAAATCAATGGTATGTATGAATCATGAATTGATGACTCCAAGATTGTTACCAAAAGCTGGAAAATCTGGAAGAAAGAAAAAACTGATGAACCATTTCCAGCTTTGATTGATTGTCACACGACAGAAAACAAACAAAAAAAGATGCTAAACGGCTGTATTTATCCGTGTAGAACCCCCCCCCCCTTCCCCCCCACTTCCCCCCACTGGTTTGAAAAGCTTGGGAGACGGATCTACTAAACTATTAAATCTAACAAAGAAGAAGAAGAAGAAGAAGAAGAAGAAGGGGTATCTATCAATCAATCAATCTATCAACCCCCAACCCCCCAACCCCCGCCCGGGGGCCTACTCCCCCCCCCCCCCCAGCAGCAAACCATGTTTCCAAAAGGTTCCTGCAATCAGCAGCACCATGATCATGTACAGTACATATGTACATATAGGTGGTGTGTACATATATATGTGCCTATAAATAACCTAATTAATACCTTATTTATTATACATAACTCGACAAGTTTTTTTTTGGGGGGGGGGAGGGTTTTTTTTTTCATGGACAAAAATCTCACTCACTCGCCATCTATGCCTCAACGACCGACCGGGACCGGGGGAAACCAGGGGAACCGGCAGAGAAGAAAGAAAGAAAAGAAGAAGAAAAAATTGAATACGCATAATGCTGAAACATATGTATATATTACATAGCCTAATTATTATCCATCGATGTATACATATATATACATATGATTCTCTGGCCCCCTATACATAATAATATGTATGTATGTATGTATGTATGTATGTATGCCGTCTTACATACATACATACCTATTTGTTGCTTGCGAAGCAAGCATTTTACAATCGTTTAGGCGTTCAGAACTCAAGAAAGCACACACGCTGATTGGTCGTTAAAAACAACGCTAGCGAAGGATGCGAGGTCTGTGATTGGTTGTTTAAAAGACGAACCCCGTGACTAGGTGGTACGTGCTGCGAGGACTGCCTGCTGCAGGCGCCTCCGGAGGAGCCCCGCTGGCAGGCGATATTAATTGAGAGCCTTGATAATTGAGCCTTGATATCGATTGAGCCTTGATATCGATTGAGCCTTGATATCGATTGAGCCTTGATATTGAGTGATTGATTGAGTGATTAACTAAATAATTAATTAAGCCTTAATATTAATTAAGAGCCTAAATATTAATATCAAGTAATCTAGCTTATACAGACAGCACTTACTATAAGTAATTAAGATTGTAAAGTATTTGGTTCGTAAGCCCCCCCTCCTAGGTCTGTTTACGACCTGAAAGAAATATATTAGATCTTGCAGGTAAATAGATAGACGACGTTGTACGACAGGACGGCATACGACGGCGGTAGGACGGTGGGACGGTGGGATGGTGGGACGGCGTATTTGTCAATTTATTTGTTGCGCTTCTACTCTACTTTTGCTGCTGCTGCTGCTAATACCTACCTACCTGTCTACCTATGTACCTACCCATGAGATGAGAGTAAGAGAGAGAGTAAGAGAGAGTAAGAGAGAGAGAGAGAGAGAGAGAGAGAGAGAGAGGGCGGGAGAAGAAGAGAAAAAAGCGCCCCCCCCCCCTTCTACCCCCTTTTCCCGAGCTCTAGACTAATTATATGCATGTTACTTGCTGCTATGTTTGCGACGTTTTCTCCCGAGATTTGTCGTCCAAGGTAGATTACATATGTACATATGGTAATTAGTAGCAAAATAAGATACATATGGTATGTGTGTGTGTGTGTGTGTGGGTGCACAGACAATCGGTCAGTCGGCAGTTGGCCACCACCCGACGACAAAGCAAGCCAAGGTGTCTGGAGAGGGAAGAGAAAAAATGAAATGAGAGAGAGAGACAGGGACATGGGGGGGATTTGTTGAGGAAGCGACATGGCGAATACATATTATAAAATGCACGCGTGCACGTACAGCACATACTCGGTATGTAATTATGTATTTTGCAACCGCGGCAGGCGTGGATACATAAATAGGTAGGATTCTTTGTTGTTGTGTCGGTTGCGTTACACGTGCGCAAAAAAAGGCAAATCGCGAATGCGAGGTGTAATTGGGGGGGGGGGCACAAGTTACGCCTGGTGAATATGTATATTAATAAATACAAGGTATTACCAGTAATACATACATACAGTACGAAATAGACAATGTGGTGAGAAAATACTGCATCCCCGGTCGGGAATTAAAAGGAAAAAAATTGGAAAAAGGAAAAAAAGGAAAAAGGAAAAAGGAAAAAGGAGAAGCAAAAAAAGAAACCAATAATAATGTGTACATAATTACATACCGTGTCTCTCTCTCCATTGGGAAGGGGGAAGGGGGGGGGGGGAGTTACATAAATGCGGGGAAATGAGAGAGATGGGGATTGGGTTCGTGAAAAGGAAAATGTGGGATCCAGGATTGTGTATACATACATAATTACTTAGTGATGAGTAAGAACGGAAAGGAGGGCACGCACTCGTGTGTGTTGCGATAATAAGCTCGCGAGACGCATGGCCTTTGTGTGTGTGTGTGTGTGTGTGTGTGCTTGTGTGCTGCCTTGTCTGCCGTTCGTTGTGCAAGGAAGGACATACTGTACGTGACAAGTTTGAAAGAATTCTTTTCATCCATGGCGATGATAATTACTCGATACCACACACACAACAGGGGAGGACCTGGAAGGCCCCCAGTGGCGAAGCGTACGTATACGTGGTCGGGGTACGTACTTTGTACATTACATACTGGTTTCTCCGTGCATATGATCCAGGCCACCTGCAACAAGTTTGTGAGTGCATTATTGGGGAAATTCGACATGGGTTAGTTACTGTACATAGGCTCCCTTTTGTCTGGCACCGAGGGTAGTCTTCAGCCAATGACCCGTGTTTTGGGAGCTAGCTGTCAGATGTTCTCGACCGTTCCGAGTCTTGGTCATGTTCTCGACCGTTCCAACTTCCGAGTCTGGTGGCGTGAGAGAGGGAGGGGTTCTGGTGGAGTTGTGTGGCACACACACACACCAGGCAGGCATGCATGGCATGAGGAGGATTTCATGGATACATAGCACGGGCTCGTAACTTAAACTTCTCTAATTTATTTATGAATGAAGACATTTATTATCAAACGGAAAATCGTGCTTACCATTGTGGTAATTACATGTACTTGCTGTACTTACTGCCTTCCACCAACATGTCATGTCAATTACATAGAGAACCATCGTCTCCACAGTACCTACACAGCACTACATACTGTATGTACATACATACAATTGCCAATCAACCGTAGCGGTCTCAGTTCCCGGCGAGGCGAGGGGTCCCAGATTGAAGGAAGGGTTCACGTGCAGATCGGGTGCGGGCCAGCTGGGGCCTTTTACGGATACATACATACAGAGTACATCCATACCATGCAGGGACTGAGCCTGACGCTCAACACGCGTTATTCATCAGCAATCGCAAAGTTACTGTACATGTGTGCGACTCGCCGTGTTGAATTAATTAATTATAAACATGGTTCGTTCCAACGGCTGTCGGCCTTGCATCAACGACCCGTCCGTCCGTCCGTCGTGTGGGTCTTGGGGAGTTATGTAGTTATTACAAAGTAATAATCAAGTAATTAGTTGCTTGTCTAGAAGAAGAAGAAGAAGAATAATAATAATAATAAGAATAATAAGAATAATCCGAGTTTCGGCTCATGAGGCAGAATCAAACTCGGACCCTCGGATCCATGGACTGGGCTGGACTTGACTCGTCCCAAGGTTAAAAAATAAATGTCCGTCTAATAAACAGTCAGCCCGGACGAGGGATGACAGTGGTGTGGTAATGTTCCCAAACGTCCCGCTCTCACCCCTACCACGACTGCCTCTTTGGAAACTAAGCCGGCTGTGAGACTGTTGAGAATGTTTGCCATTACTACTACTCTCGGAGTCATGGATCAACATGTACTAATTAGATGCCTTCACCAAGCAGTAATGATGAGAATGACCATCGAGACGAGTTGACAGAATGTCTCGATAATGTTTATTGAGCACTACTACGTGCATGAGCTGAATCGAATCACCACTTCCAAAAATTGTTGCCAAATGCAAAGAAACCAAAAAGCTGTGCACCTTCAATGAGGGCGGGGTATCCATGTTTGCCCTGTGTCCTGAGGAAAATCCTCCATTAACCGCCTAGCCACGCACATGTCCTTGCGAGCGTCCATGTAATGCCCAGTGCAACGGCCTTGATAAGATACCATTACCGGTAAAGCGCAGATGAGGAAGCCAGCTCGACTGAGATAGATAACAAGGCCAATAGTAAACCAAAGTAGGACCAGCCGGGAGACAAAAATACCATATTGAAGAGAATTCGACCATGCCAGAAACACCTCATTATATTCGTAGCCGTGACGGCATGCGTCTATTACTTTTACTTGTGAATTTCTTGATGCGGATTTGCGGACCCACGGACCTTGCGCCAAATAGAACTTTTGTAGGACAAGACCAAAGATGAGGTCCGTAGCCACGTCGAGGGCTCCTTGAGAAGACATTATAAGATATCACAATCCGATCCAAGAATGATAAGCGCCCTCATGATTCGTACTTGCGCTTCTCTCCGCTTGCGGCGATGGCGAGCGCATCGAGACCGTAAGAAGACCCAACCGAGTAGTTGTGGTTCATGGAGAAGGCTGTGGGGTCGGGATACGCCGATCGCTGAGAGAAATCGACATTCAAGAACGAGTCCACGGGCTGTACTGCGGGGGCCAAGGTAAAGGGCGAGCTCGAGGGGCTGGCCGAGAGAGAAGGGTCAAGCATGGCGAGCGGAGGCATTGAGGCCTGAAGTGGGGCTGGTTTGGGTCGCTTCGCTTGTGTCTTGATCTTCTTCGCGATGCTGTCCATGCCTTTTGCCGCGTTGCGTCCGCTCTGGTGAGTTCGACGATGTTGCTCCATGTTGTCCTTGCGGGTGAAGGCCTTGTTGCATTCAGGACAAAAGGCGTCCTTTTTGCCCGTGTGCTTCTTTGCGTGACGGGCTGCATGGCCAGAAGTGGTAAAGTAGTCGTTGCAATTGAACTGTTTTGCCATGGGACATGGGTAACTGTTTTTCTTTGACCGTGGATTGGTAGAGGATGATGGGGCAGCGGATGAGGGTCGGGGCTCGGCTGCGTGATGTGCTGGGAAATAAGCGGCATCGGACGCGCCCGGGGTGTGGTAGGGTAAGGGACCAGTTTGGGAAATGGATGGATAGGCCGAATGCAATTCTTTTTGGCATGGTGGGAAGAAGCTCGATTGCGAAAAGGCAGGAGAGGCCATGCCTTCAAAGTTGAATTCCGGAGTGATGGGCGAAGGGGTCTGCATACTGTCTGAAGAGTCCGACGAGTTGCTGCGCATCAATTGGGGAATTGGTGGAGAGCCGACTGGGGATGACGTATAGCTCGAAGCCCGTGAGCGGAAAGTCGGGGTGGAGGACGAGGGCGGGGGAAAAGAGTGGAGGGCGGGCTCCACACTGTCGTTCAAAAGAGAGATTCGACGGCCAGAGGAATTTTTGCCGTCCATGGTTTCTTAATTGTCACGACCCAGACACGCGCCAGGGAGGAGAAGGAGAAGAAGGAGAAGAAAATGGGGAACGGCGAATGCGTCCAGTAGTTGAGTGTGGAAGTGCAGTATGCTCTCTCGTCACCCAAAGACACGTGAATATAGGCAGATATGGCTCTAGTTGACGGGAGGTAGAGTGAGACGGAGACGTGAGGACATGTGGTGGTTATGATGGTGTTGTTGATGGGACAAGGGGGAAAAGTTGACGCAAAATGACAGCAGCAGCAGTAGCAGTAGCAGCAGCAGCAGCAACGGCAGAAGGAGTAGTAAAAGAAGAAGAAGAAGAAGCGGGACAAGATGGCAGGTTTTAATATTATTCGTGGCGCGGCAGGGACGACGAGGGACGAGAACCGATGTGATCGGGCTGGCGACCTGGAGCACACACACACACACACACACCACACACTTCCAGGGCTTCCAGGGCTTCCAGGGTTTCCAGGGCTTTCAGGCCTTTCAGGGCTTCCAAGGGCCTTTCAGGGCTCTACAGGGCTCTACAGGGCTCTACAGGGCTCTCTCTCTTCTGCCAGGGCGTGGGCCGTAGGCGGTACAGTAACATAGGCGGTGCGGAGTGTGCGGACAGGGGTAGAAGCAGCTAACGGGCCAGGATCATGGCTGACGGTGAATTCGATGCACAATCCCATGCTTGAGGCACGAAGGAAATGCCATGCGGCAGACGCCACTGCAGTCGCACCTGGGCATCGCTTGTATGCTTCTGTGTCTGTGTCTGTCCGTGTCTGTGTCTGTGTCTGTCCGTGTCTGTGTCTGTGTCTGTGTCTGTGTCTGTGTCTGTGCCTATGCCTGTGTCTGTGCCTATGCCTGTGTCTGTGCCTATGTCTGTGTCTGTGCCTACAGAGTATGTGCCCTCTATGCCTCTGTGCCTTTGTGCATCTGTTCCACTGTGGTATGTAGTGTCGCTGTCGCACCGAGCCTGCAATCTGCAGTCTACAGTCTGGATTGGAAACACTGCAACACACAATCTCTCCCTCCCCCTCTCCCTCCAACATGGACGAAAACTACAACACCTAATCACCTCTACCTACCTACCTACCTACTACACCGTACGCGCGCGGAGAGCTCTCCAGCGCCTCCCTTGCCGTTCGGAGATGTGGTTGTGTATGGCCAATCAGCGACGACGGATCTGGGCCCGCTCTTCGGGCAATCGAGATCGATTGATCATCGATGGGGAGGGGACGGGGACAACGTTCCAACATTGATTGAGTCTTGGTCTTGCTGGTCTCCAGGGAACAGCTGGACAAGCTGACAGCGGAAGCATTTCCCCCCTCTGCCTATATGCCAGTGCCCTAACCTTTGTATGTAATGTACTATGTATGTATGCCAGCACCTGTGCCATCGTCTGTGCCAGCGCCTGTGCCAGCGCCTGTGCCAGCGCCTGTATGTAATTTGTACACCAGTGCCTTTGCCTCCGCCTCCGCCTCCGATAAACCTGCCGTCATCGCCTGGCCTGGCTCGTCTCATCAATCTGCCGTCATCAGTCTGCGGTTCCATGTTCCGAAGCTCTTACCATGATATGTACGTATACAGTCCATGCACATATCTATCTATGTATGTATGTACATACAATCACCCTCTAGTCACCCAACATACATAGTCATCTTACTCATCTTCGAAACCGGCTTCTGTCCTTTCCCCCTAATCATGCTCTAGACGCCTGCCTCAACGATGCACCGTATGCGGCATAACGTCGCGGTTAGAGTAATAAAACATTTTGACTCGCATGTCGTCCATGATCAGGTCCCGCCTGCATCACCTGGGCAGGGTCCGCCGCGCCAGTCCGCGTCCTGACTAGCTCTCCATGTTCATATGCGACAACGATCGAGATATCACCTGTCCATCGGCAGTTTACTTTGTATGAACCGACGTCACTTTCCATCACCGCTCGGCGCTCCTCCACGTCAGCCACGTCCGTGGGCTGCTCTCCTCGTTTGGCCCTTGTTTCTGATTGCCATGGCGAGCGGACCCTTGTTTCCAGCTTTTTATATCCATACATACATATTACATATATACATACATGCATGCATAAAACATACCTATGTACATAGTAGTATATCCACATATACATACATACATACGTATACATGCACCTGACGGCTCGCTGCGGATCAAAGATCAAAGTGTAATCATTCCGGACCCTTCTTCCGGCTCCTGGGGCCCGTCTTTTTTTTCTTCTTTTCCCCTCACAGGCCACCACATCAAGCGGCGAGCCCCTCGAATCTAGAGTATGTATGTACATACATACATACTTATGACAAGTTTTTGAGCATTACGTCAGGACAGCTGTTCCAATCAGATGGGACCTGTATTTCCCAATTAGGAACCCCACGAGAGACTGGAGCTTGACTTGTATCATCCTGACACATTGGAACCATTACAGCTGCGAGTTACCAGCAAACAAAGGTCGCGACATGCTACTGTATGTAATTACTGTATCGTTACCCCCAACTCTAATGGGCTAAACTTGGACCCTTGACTACATCGTGGGCTTTGTGCCATGCCAACCCCACGTGGTGCGTCAATCTGCACCAAGAGCTGCATGAACTGGACCAGCACTTGTGGCGTATACCTATACATATGTACATATGTAGAAGCTCATGTCGGTTCTTTTTCCGCCAGATCGATGCCATTGTACCCAAAGATAGGAAATGGGTACATACATATTACATGGACAATGAAAAGCGCTAGCAAAAGACGTGCTTCAATGACACTCATATGTGCTGCATATTATTACTTGCTTTACTTTTCCCCGACAACTCACATACATACATACATACATACATACATACATACATGGCTAGTACCGGAGACAATCAACGCAATCTGGCCTTGGTTAGATGACTACATAGAATTCTCCGATAATGCCAGACCCTGGAACACACACACACTCTCTCCCTTATGGCTGTTGTGGAACAGTCTTCATCTCTCGTTTATATCCCACTCGAGACCATAGCACGGTTTACCCTCGTGACCTGTACATACATGAATACAATAATCAACTGCTACAGTTCCGGAAGACTTGGCAACACTTGCTTGGATGCTGCTTGATTGCCGTCGACGTGTTCGCACAAGAGCGGACTGGCTCGAATAAGGCCCTGCGGACGCATGCCGATGGGAAAGAAAGCCCTTTCACCTCAATCAATACAGTACAGATACAGTAGGTAGGCAATTACTTTGGACTCGGAGATGCATCCCCGTCTGGAGCATTCCCTCGGCCAATAGTCTTGCTCAGTCCATACTCCGAAAAGTCCAAAACATGTATACATTACGACGTACATAGGGCGGCAAAAGCTCCTGAAGTCGCAAAATCGTTTGGTCTTTTTGGCATTGCATGAATGACAGACAGCCTGACGGACGACGATGAATGGTCGTGGCAGCACCCATCGTAGAGGCACGCCCATGTGCAGATCTGATCAGTTGCTGCGCGCGCGCACGCCCCACATTTTGCAACACTCTCATCTTTACCGAAGATGGTGAGATCGGAGATCTACATACATATTCATCACCGAGAGGGCACGTGATATATATGCACGGACGGCACACGGGCACGCACCGATCAATGATGATCAATAGATGGCATTCTTATTATTATTTTAATTACATATTACCAAGTATATGTACTTACTTTCAAACGACGACCGACCCCGAAACATTAATTATGTAGGCCCGCGAGCATGACTAGCGTTCCCGTCCATGCCATCCATGGACCATGGCCATGGCCAGCCCTTTCTCACGCCCGCCCAGCCCCAGCCCTTTCGATGCCCCAGCCAGCCAATCAACTTGCAGAAAGCATCAAGAATCCCATATGCCGAAACCAGTGGTGCCGCGTATGTATGTACAAAGTATCTATGTAACTCTCTAATAATTTAAACCTGTCAGTGGTTTGAAAGAAAGAAAGAAAGAAGAAGAAGAAGAAAGAAAAAACCAGTTCGCTTCTGTTAATTACCTCGGCCCCGGTTTAGGTTTGATTGTCGTTCAGACCAGCGCTTGTTCCCCTTTGTGGATGAGCCTGCAGATATCTTATGTACGAAGAAATCGACATGGTCGTCACAGCGCTGCTAATGTCTGTACTCTGTACGAGTATCCACAGTCCACAGTGTGTGTGCGTGTGTGTGTGCGTGTGCCCTTTGCCCACACCGGGTTGCGAGACACACACCCACACACACACTGCACTGCACTGCACTGAAAGTGGGGTTTGAAAGAGTCTGGACCCTGACGGACCCTGAAGACCCTTGAAGTGTCCCCATACATACATACAGTACTGTACCCCACCTTACAGAGTATGTACTCCGTATGTACATGTGTTACATACTTCCTGTATACATATGTTACCTACCCAGTCCAGTCTTCCCGGGCCAGGTATACCTACTTACCTTACATACATACTGTCCTGTACATACTCTGTACAGTGCAGTATAAAACTTTGCCCTGCTTTTATCTGCAAGGTGTCCAGGTGATTATGATATATCCCTGAGGGAGATCCTCTCCGTTGATCAATTACATATAGTCGAGCTGACCTTTTCCTTGCAAAGAGATACATACATTACATGTATGTACATAAACACCTCGGTTGTGTTACATACAGTAGTACAGTACATAGGTGTTACCTACTTACTAATCAGTCGGTACCGAGGAACGGCAATCAATGAGGACGAGAGGAGGAAGGAAGCCTTTTTTTGCGAATTAATTAATTAATTAATTAATTACTTACTTACTTACTTATGTACTTACTTACAGTATACATCAAGCCATGTCCAAAAAAAAATCATTTTAATTAATGCCTCAAAAAACTATTATGGATCCGCTCTCAAAACAAGTCGGTCGACCATGTCGGTCGGTCGGTCGGTCGGTGCTCACGAAACAAGGACAACAACCACCACCGCCACCGCCACCGCGCAGTCACATACTGGTAACTGTACAGTAGTTTGTCTTCGTCGCCAGGTTTCACGTCAACTAATTATCTACATATGTATTTACTACATACGACCCTACCTACCTATATACTCTACTATGTATACATAGTGCAATGCAATGCAATGCAATACGAAATTAAAAAATAAAAAAAAACAATAAAAACCGATATCACTTCCTATAATTAATCCCTTCCACGATCCTTAGCAAGCAAACAACCCTACTTGCATGACACACAAATGTCGACCTTTTTTCCCCATGGTTTTTTTTTTCCTTCTTCTTTCTTTCTTTCTTTCTTTCTTTCCCTTCTTTCCCTTCTTTTCCCTGCTGTATGTAGGTATTCCCTCCCTCCTCCCGCCGCATATGTATGTATGTATGTATGTAATCGATCCCAATTCACTCACATCCAATTGGCTCAAGGTGTGTCATCTCGGGCCTATTCTTTCTTTCTTTCTTTTCTTTTCCTTGGAAACATCTATGACACTTTTTTTTCTTCCCTTCCTTGCATCCATCCATCCATCCATCCATCCATCCTTGCCCTGTCTTGCATTTTTTTTCTCGTCTGGGCTAGACCTTCTGATCGGCGGGTTTGAAGACGTAATGCATTACATGTATATATGTGTATTACTATTACTATTACTTACTGCATGTGTGAGACATGATTATTATCGCGTCGAGGAAACTCTACCCGATGATGAGAAGAAGAAGAAGAGGTTTATGTAGGTAGGTAGGTAGGTGAGCGACAAAGCAGGCAAGGCAAACGGGTGGGGCGGAGGAATTGCACTTCTCTCCTTCCAAGTTTTATTTATTTATTTATTTATCAATTGGGGGGAGGGGGGGGGGGGGGTCTTGAGGAATGGACGACGGACGTCACGGCCTCTTTTTTCATTTTGTCCATGCTGGATAACTATGTATGTAATTATCTAGGGGTTTGTTAATTACTGTATTACATATATAGATAGATAGATAGATAGATAGACCTTTTTCTTTTTGTCTCGTCAGTGAATTTGGGCAAAACCTACTTTGTAATTGCTGTAGGTAGGGAGGTTAATCGCGCACTGTTTCTTCTCTTCTCTTCTCTTTTCTTTTCTTCTCTTTTCCCCCCCCCTTCTCTCCTCTCCTAAACTCGTCTTTAATCCAGAAATATCCAACACTGATTTTACCATACAAACCCCCTTCCCTCCCCTTGCTCCACTTCATTCCACTTCACAGGCCATCATCATGCATGTAACACGAAAGCAAAGAAGGAGAAGCAGTGCAGCAGCAGCAAAAAAGATCCGCCCATGTGCGCGTGCGCGCCCGCCTACCCCAAAAGCGAGAGCGAGCGACGTGCAACGTACACGTCCCACCGTGTGTTCTCACTACAAGTTATTTAGTCAATCAAACCCAATCAATCCTCCAAGGTACAGAAGGCTTATTTATTATCTATTATTATCATTATAATCTAATTGAGTTAATTACACGTTTTGTTCCTCTTCTCTCTTGCATATTCTAATACTGTAATGTCCAAAAAGTCTGGTTCCGTTTCGTTCCGTTTCGTTCTGTCGTCGTCGTCGTCGTCTTCCTTTTTTTTCAAAATTAACTAATTAATTATTCCCCCATTTTTGCTACCTATCATCTATCATCAGTGCAGACGGATCGTTTTAATTCCTTTGATATATATATATATAGAGAGAATTTCCCCAAGAATAGATAGATAACCAACCAGACTAACTCTGCAAAAAGGGCGAGGGGGGATGGGCTTGTACATACATGGATAGCTATTTGCTCCTGTACATGTACATACATAAATGCACCCGACCCAACAAGAAGCAGCGCAGTGCAGTGCAACAGTGGCTGAACATGAAGCAAAGTCATTAATTGCCATGTTTCTGCCTGCCTGTCTGTCTGTCTGGTCCACATATCTAAGATTGCCAGTGTTTTAATCACCGTGAATACGGCTCTCGTATATATATATACCTAGAAGAGCAAGTAGTATGTAGTAGGTCAGGCGTCAAGCGTCAGGCGTCAGAAGGCGAACTAACTGCACACATCTGCATATGTGTATGTATGCGCATTACAGATGCCACCCGATGGCTGTCGTTGATTGGCCATGGGGGCACTGCACTGCACTGCACTGCACTGTGCCTGGGGTTCAAAGCTCAGCAATATTATTATGCACATGGCGTCGTACACGGGAGCGGCGAGGAAGAGGGGGGGTTTGATGAGATACAATGCGATGGGCAGGAATGCAGCACGGGATCAGATTTTGACAGCAACGGATTCGCATCACCCAGCAAAGAGACATTTCCTTTCCGCATAACGTGCTCGTTTACATTTCTCTTCTCAGACTAGCTCTGTATCAAGATTGCTCTTCCCCGATTCCTATCGTCTACGGCCCCCATGGCTGTGTTCAAGACATGACCCACAATCATGAGAGCTTCATCTCGGGGACATGTTGACTATCAGGGTTCGGAGACGCTGTCCACACCCTTTCGTGGTTCGCGCGCAACAGACCAGTTCGAGCTACGAGCGAAGGGCAGGAGTTAGTACACTGCCACTACGTCGACACAGCGGCCCGCCTGCACTGCAGCCTGCACGCAAACTTTGACTCAACAAGATACTAACCACATCTGGACGACTCTCTTCCGAACCAACGTCGACCAAAAACCGGGAGGCGAGCATGCAAGTTTGGCGACGATTGAAGAAATCGCTTTCTCTGCTGTCGCTCTTCAGCCAATATTCGCCTGCTGCATGTAGCGTGCGAAACTGTAGTCGTCGCCTGAAGGGCCTCCTTGGTTGCCACGGTTGTCTCGAAGCGCCTCTTGGTATCGGTTCTCGAGTCCGTTCTCGACGTCTGGAAGCTCGTCGTCTGAGTCCGGGTCGCCTACGATTCCATTGTGTCCCTCGTCCATGTCTTCGGCATCACTGACCGTCTCTGCCTCCTCCTTCCGAGGCCCCTTTTTTCCGTTCTTCGCACCACCCACGTTCATGTCTTTCATCAGTCTATCCAACTCTTTCGCCCTTGCACCCGCCTTTTGCTCTTCTCGCTCTACCTTTCGGCGCTCGAGTTCGGGCTTGTAGTCGCGCTCGAACTCTTGCTTCTTTTCCTCTACGCTCTTGAAGAACTCGTCCATGCCCTCACCCGTCATGGCACTGACACCCACTACACTCAGATGTTTGTAGAACTCTTCGAGGACCAAAGACATACTATTCAACAGACTACCCATGTACCCACTTCCCCCTCCTACTGCGCTGCCCTCGCCTCCAAAGCTGCCTCCATCTTCCTCTACTCTGAGTGCACTCTGAAATGCCTCGAAGTCCGTCATCCACTCTTTAGCAAAGTCGGCGTTCTGCGCATCCGTCTTGTTGAAAACAAGGATCATCGGAAGCTTCGTTTTGTAGAGAATCGAGCACGCGTATAGCATGTTTGACATGAATGTCGATGTACTCGTTGTTCGCGGCGTGTCGATAATGTACGCGATGACCGTCGGAAATGTACTCGCCAAACTCGACAGCAGAATCTCTCCACTAGCAGACCAAACGAAAACCTCAATCTGCCCAGGCGTGTCGACCAGAATATGCTTTATCTGAGGCTGCTGCGCCGGTGGCGTCGCGCCCTTTCCCTTATCCGTCATGAACTGCACTGTGCTTTGTTCTGGGACAGGCACTGGCTCAGGTGGCGCTGTCCGCTTCTCCAACAACCCAATGACCTGGTCGATTTTTGTGCTGAAGAGGTTCAGGCTTGTCAGAATTCCACCATTGGGACCTAGGTTGAACTGCTTCATGACCTCCTTGTAGTTGACCGAATCGCGGATGTCGATGTTGGGTGTAAAGGGGATGTGGTGGACGGCTGGGTCGAGGTTGAGAATGTACGGGGGCGCATTGGGAGTTTTGGAGACGGACGGCTCGGCGACGGTGGGGTCGGGATGGGTGTAGAGATGGGATACCAGGCGTTGCATGAAGGTTGTTTTGCCGCTACCTGCCATGCCGATGCATACAATGCATGCGGGAAGGGCGGAACCCGCGGGAGTAGGAGGGGTAGTCATCGTGTCGATTAGGGTTGATGTTGAGTGAAGGTGGAATTGCAGAGATAGGATATTCTGATCGAAGTTCTTTTTACAAAGCAGAGGCGATTCGATCCTTCACTGCAGCCGCGGCCGCGCGGAACGGCAGAAATTAGCAATGAGAGCGACAAATATAACAAAGAACTGCTATAACTTATGCTCCGCCCAAGTTGCGGTGAGGGGGGTGGACTTTGTGTGAAAAGAAAGTGTGGTGAAGGTGGTACGCAGGGCGTGTTCAGAATTTGGCGGGGTCGCCGGGTGGAGATTGATTGGCGGTGATAATATGTTGAAAGCTCCGACCATGTTCCTACTCGGCTGCACCTGTCACTTTACGCAACCTACTTTGCGCGTTCGTTCTCAAGACTTTTGTTTGCAGAACATCTATCAACCATCACTCGAACCACAAAACCCGAGACCAAGGACGAGATTGTGAATAATCATGGGACTCGAGGATTTTGAGAAGGAGCTTGCGGAGAGCAAAGCGAAAGGGTCACACAAGAAGCGTGAGCGGAGTCGTGACAGACATCATCGTCGATCCGAGGTATGCAATTTGACGTCTGAGGTGTTCAGTTAAGACTATTTTGGCTGACTATATATTACAGGACAATGACCGCAAACACCACCACTCTTCCAGACGCGATGATGGTGGTCGAGACGACCGACACGGCCACAAGCGCTCACGGCACGAGCGCGAAACCTCCGAAGAGCGCGCACGCCGGAAGCGTCGCGAGAAAGAGAGGCCACGCGACGTAGACCACGAGGAACGTTCGCGACGGAAACTTAGAGAGTCTAACTCCAGCGACGACGACGGTCAGGAACGCATAGGTCGGCGGCGGAAATCACAGCGAGACGAGGACCCCGAATCAGACGAGGATCCGGATATGCTCGATGAGAAAGACTTTATACCTCCAGGCGACGAAGTATTGGACCAGCAGATCAAAGATGCGGCTGATAAGAACATGGAGCGCGATTCGTGGATGCAGGCCCCTTCGTCAATGGACGTGGATTATGTGCAAAGGAAGAAAAAGGAGGACAAGTCAACATATGTGAAAGCATCAGCGGAAGTGGAACAGAAACCGCTTGTTCATGATGCGGAACTGGATCATCATCTCAACGATGTAAGGATTGACGAGGACGAGGATGAGAGCGCGCAACGGGAAGTCACATATACATTTGGAGATGCGGGATCACAATGGCGCATGACTAAGTTGAAAGGGATATACCGCACCGCAGAAGAGAGTGGTCGGACCATTGAGCAAATCGCACTTGAAAAATATGGCGACCTTCGTGATTTTGATGATGCGAGAGAGGAGGAGATCGAGGTTGACCGGAGAAGAATGTATGGCAATAATTATGTTGGTAAGGAGAAACCAACGGGCGAGCTATTTGAGGAGAGGAAGCGGCAAGCGGATCTCCAAAGGCCACCACCAACACATGACAAAGATTATGATCCTTACCAAGGCGAAGTAATTCCAGATGAACCGATGGTCAAACTGAGTCAGACCGAGCTGAACAAGTTGAAAGCTCAGATGATGAAGGCCAAGATGAAGGGAGCTGCGAACGCTGCCCAGCTCGAGGAAGAGTACAATGCCGCTGCTTTGGGTAATGCTGGTCGCCCAGAGCGCGACGTAGTTGTCCTGGGTGCAATGGACAATCGCATGTTGGCCGGCGGTCGACAGGGCGAAGTTAAGACCCTTGACAACAAGAGAGGCCGAGAGCGAGGTTTGGTGATCGAGAACGACGATATGAGTATCGATGATATGGTCAGGCAAGAGCGGCGAACTCGAGGTCAAGCCGGAGGAGAGGGCAAGCTGTTAGCCGAAAAGATCGCAAAGGATGCCAAGTTCGATGTCAGTACTTTATGCCTCTCCCAGTTTTAACGTATTTCCATGTCCAATTTACTAATACAGTCTACAGAACGACCTCGACTACATAGACGAGAATGCCACAAAACTGGCCGCACGTGCACCAAAATCTACCATCAACCTGCGCAACACCGCAATAGCCGACTATCAACGGACAAACCGCATCCTTGATGCCTGCCCTCTCTGTCACCACGAGGACAAATCGCCGCCGCAACCACCCATCGCGCCCATTATCTCCCTCGGAACGCGTGTTTTCCTCACGCTCCCAACCGAACCCGAAATCAGTGAAGGCGGTGCCGTCATCGTGCCTATTTCACATCGCACTAATCTTCTCGAGTGTGATGACGACGAGTGGGAAGAGATTCGAAACTTTATGAAAAGTCTGACGCGCATGTATCACGACCAAGGGCGGGACGTTATTTTCTATGAGAATGCGGCCACACCAGGCAAAAAAATGCACGCAGCGATGAATTGCGTTCCCATCCCCTTCGAGCTCGGCTCCACGGCACCGGCATTCTTTCGCGAAGCAATACTCGAAGCGGCCGACGAGTGGGCGCAGCACAAGAAAATCATAGATACTCAGAAAGCCGCAAAAGGCGGGCAAGGAAAATCTGCATTTCGCAGGAACTTGGCCAAGGAGATGCCGTATTTCCATGTCTGGTTCGAACTGAATGGGGGCATGGGACACATTGTCGAGGATGAGAGCAGGTGGCCAAGGGGCGATCTTTTTGCGAGGGAGATATTGGGGGGGATGTTGGATAGGGACATAGAGATTGTGAGGCGCCAAGGAAGGTGGGTGAAGGGGGATCGGAGGGTGGATGCGTGGAGGAAAGGGTGGAGGAAGTTTGATTGGACACGGGTGCTTAGTGAGGCACAGTAGTAGGGGAGAGACGGAGAGACGAAAAGGGGATGTTTATACTTACTTTTTTCCGACCAAAAGTCTCTCGAATGCCCTGCGGTGGTTTACCAGGCGTAGCAATTGAATAAGACTTTGACTATGATCCTCCAGCTAGGTGCAGAAAAGGGCATATGAATTCATTCATGATCGTCTGTCTCCCTCTCGATGATCTCAATCGACTAAGATTCATCTTTCCATGCAACTGTGCGGAGATTTCAGGAGATGGGGCATGTGTTCCCTTTATGCTTTGGTCCCTCCCCCCCCCCGATACCAACAGATGAGAACCAATAATTCTTTCCCCCCATGTCCGAAAAGCTACCCCATACATATTCGGCATCAAACATACCACCCCGATGACAGCAAGCGAGGACGAGGAGGACGATGAAACCCCTCGAATGTCATGAATGGATCAAACCCCCCCACCAACGATAGATAGCTTTCCACAACGAGTAAGAAGCAACGGGAAAAAGAAATTCCGGTCCAGTTCCCCCCCCCCCCCCCCCCCCTTATTTAAATGTCCGAATGGGAAAGCATTGGCGGTCCAATACCGATCATCTTTCTGCCATTGCCTACCATACAACCAACGTCAATTCCCTTCAGTGTGGGCCATGGTGAATGAATGTTGCTGGGGCCAGTTGGCAGTAATTACCAGACGTGCCACATTTACACACGTATGTACATACATGAGGGCTCCAAGGTTGGGTATCCAGTTATTTATATGCAACAGAAATGACGGAAATGCTTTAGAGTTTGTGTTAATAATTAGTGTTGCGCACAACGGCGACTATTAGTGTGTTCAATGTCCTAAATGACGCGTTACCTTGTTGGTAAGGATGTCCTTGGTTGGTCTGAGTCGTCCCAGAGAGTCAGACAGACGGCATGGTTGATTGTCTGACTGAGTGGTTGGCTTCTCTTTCCTCGTCGGCCTTCTTTCGTGTGTTGAGGATTAGCTGTAATAGTTACTCGGCAACCGGAGTTCAAACCACCACCAGTGTGGGGGGATCAATGAGCTGTGAAGACTGGAACACGGCTTCATTATTTCATCTCATTACAGACGCTCTTGACCAGTTGCCCAAGCATATTCAATACAAACACCAGAATCAGATTTCAGCCTTTTGGTATCGCGCGCAAAACACCAGGCAGCCCTTTTATATGTCCATCCTGATCAATTCCCACCAACTCGACCGCCCCTTACGCATATTACTTCCATTTTCCCTTCTCCTCCGGCTTACACGACCCTATTAAGGCATCCATCGTCGTCATAAATCCCTTCCAAGCCCCCTTGCAGTGCTCGTACTCCTGCTCGGAGCGAGTGTACTGCGGGCCCCAGTGCTCGGAGTGTACAGTAGGCCACCCGAACCGAGAATATTCCCATTTGCCACTTCTGTCGTTGTGCTTATGGCACGCGACCGAGACTGTCCCCCTTGGCTCCTCGTCTGGCCACCTCTAATCCAGTCTTCCCTACTCTTGATGCTCCTTTCACTCGTCAAGCTCTTGCGGCCATCTATAGACGGTGCCTGCAATGTATTTCCATCCCGGTGTCCCTCCCGACGTAAGTAATCTGCGTAAAGTTTTGCAGATGTGAACTTCGCGCTGGTAGCTCCGACGGCAGCAGCGCGCAAAGGCCATGGATCTTGTCCATCGATCCTGTGGACATGATCACCCAATCTCAATGCCATACGCTTCTGAGCCGTACTTGATGGGTTTAGATGGCCTGTTATTTCCTCCTTGTCAACCATAACAATCATGATGACCCCCGGCTTAGAGTCTGAACCTATAAGCGGCGTACAATGTATCCAACGGGGTTTCCCCTCGAAAACCTCTCGCTCAGGGCTGTTGGAACTGTCCGAGTTCGCATATGAGTGCGAAGCTGCCTGAGAGTGTGAACGATTGGCGCTTTGTGTGAGCCAGGAAATTTTGGCTGTAACACCAACGCCTTGGGAGAGCGCGTCCAAGAGCCCTTCCCGTACGTGCGAGGGTCCTCCAATACGATCCATGAGCCGTGATTGAGAAAGACCGGGAATGCGAAGGGCAGCAGAGGTGAATATGATGCGGAGCGAGGGATATGGGCGGACAAGTATGTACTACGAGACTATGTTACTATACGTGAATCATAGAGTGTACATTTATGGGAGGCTTACGTTTTGATATACTCCTGGTAACCTCCCAGAAGCCCCGAATTGGCTAGGCGGCAAGTAAGATGGCTCTGTAGGCTCATCCATGCCGATTACTCGTCTTGTGTTAGGTGTATGGGTAGGACGAACTGGAGTGCTGCAATTGGATTCAATCGAGTTCCTCCGAGTACTGTGTTGATGTTTGACAACGTCCATCTCCTCGTCGTTAAGCAGCGTGGTTAACTCTCGCAAAGCTTTGAGGGGTGGTCTCCGAGCGAGTGGATCTCCCATTGAGTTTGCGAACTGGTCTGTATCGTTGTTGAGCAGCTGTTTGAGAGACTCGAGACCACGGCCACCTGCCATGAGATGACTAATATCCACTTGACAACCGATAAAGTATCGAACAGTTCCATGATGATCCATGAGCGGCGCCATCATGACGAGATTTAAGAACGGAGTACCGTCGCGACGGCTATGGCCATTTTTAGCTCATGTGAACTGTGTTTGACAAAGTAGAGTCTTGCTTACTAGTTGAGTATGATTTCAGAAATCTCCCTTCCGTTGGAAACAGCTTCGGAAATGCGCTTCACAGTCTGTGGTTGAGTCTTCGGACCTTGTAGAAATCGACAGTTCTTCCCAATGATATATTCTTGTCCATACTGTGTTGTATTGTAGAACTCTAAGTATGGTCAGCCATCTGTTGCTATGACGCATGCTGCAATTCGGCGATATTCAACACGTTCACTCACGACCAATGTCATGAGATCCATGCACGAACACCGCAGCTAGGCCGGAGGACTGTCATATAGTCCTCTGCGCCTTCAACGAATGACTGATCATTCTCGTTGATATATCCCTATTTTCTACGTATCGTATGTGGGATTGCATGCGGCTTGCGTCATGAGATAATAAAGTCCTACATACCTTCGGAAGCGAACACGATGGGGTTATCCGGTAACGCTATAAACCCAGGAGGGTCAAAGTCAGCGCAGCTCCTAGAAGTGTAAGAGGTTTGTGAAGTAGGGATGTTGCCGCTAATGCAAGTGCAATGTTTCCAAGACAACAGCCTTATACTATTTTGCACTATCTTGCATACACACTGTGCAGCACATTATACACTTCAGCTGAGTACTTACACGGATCTGATAGACAATAGACCTCCGCCAAGCCTTGCACCAAGTCGCGCATAAGAGGAGTGTTGTTTCCAGTGATTTCCTTGACCAGACATTCCGTCACCACGTTGACCATACGATATGTGATATATGCTGGCAGAGCATCATTGACCAGCTCTTCAATCGAATGCCGAGAGAAGCTTTCGAACTTGGCATCCACAGCTGCTGCCTCGCTGCTTGGGGACCGGTGGGAATGCAAGGATATCTGATCTGCTAGTGCATTTGCGTACCGAATGGCAGTAAGCGCCTTGTGCGATTCTAGGTATTGAACGAGCGTTGGTACGGACTGCGGTCGGTAGAGGTTCAGAAAGTTCCGGAACTGTTGGAAGTGCACTGGGTCTTTGAGAATGAGAATTAGATGATCCACCGAGAAGAGTCGCTCGGCGATAAGTTCGGCGTTTGAACTAGTCGTCGTAGGAGGTGGCGGCGCCAGGTCGTATGCGCTCAGCTCACCGGTTGAGAAGCGCTTTCGAACGCGTGTGTTGGACGGCATTGCTTCATCATCAACGGTTTCATTTCCTGACGAGAGCGCCCCCAGCTCATTGGCGCTATCGATTTGCGGAAGTTTCGAGGAAGACAATTTGGGGCTGTCCATGGAGGAGGGAAGCTCAGGAAGGATATTCGAGGGCGCGAATGTAGACCAGGTTGGACTGCTCGATTTATAGGCGTTGTTGCCCATGATGCTCTCGGATAGGCACAGCGCTACCTGATCGATGACGCATACAATGCGGAGGCGGCAGTGGTCGAGATTTCCCAATACAGATGTCCTGGCTAGATTGATACGGAAGATGAAGCCTTAGGTCTGGATCGGTATATAGTGTATGTAATAGCAAACGGTCGACGCAGAGAGTGTGTAACGATGGAAGGATGGTAGCGAGAATGATGTACATAAGCCGAGTTTCAGGATTTGATGCACCCAACAACTGGGGTGACGAGCATACTTGAAGAAATGGTTAGAGAAATAAGACCTATGGCGTACGGTCGCGTAAGTGCGAAGGAGCAGATAGTGCCTTCGGGCGCCATGGGGCGGCCGAGATGATGTATCCAAGTAAAATGACAGTCCATTTACAATATGAGTTTGCCAGGACCCCGCTGCTTACGTTCAAGACAGTTATTGGTCGGATTGCCTTGGTTCAGCGAACCGAGATGCGATCGAGGGATGATCTAGTAGAGACTAGTACGACGTGACGATCGTGAACGTTTGGCATCCGGGCTCTCATGCAGTGATGGAACGGTCTCGCGACTACAAAGGGTATGATGCGTTCGTCTAAGTACAAAGGTCGCAAGTGACATTTGACATTGAGTTTGTGGACATGGTTCATGATTCGGTTCAGTCCAGGCATCGAACGTGAAGATGCACCCGACGTTTGTCAAACTCTTGTCGTCTTTCCTGTCCACCAGAATTAGGCAAGAAAGGCTGGGAAGATGACGAAGGAGATGTCGTCATGGCGGGCTTGGAGCTAATAGCTTCAACTTAACACAGCCATCCCGCGGAAGAAGATGCTGTCTCTTCAATCGACCGAGTACAGCTCATTGATCTACGGCAGTTCCAGATGCTATGTGTAGATTTCGAGCACGAGGGCTCTTGTGCCACCTGCGTTCTCACCCCGTCCCGGTCCAACTGCTCCCACGTTGCGCTTTATACAAGGGTAACGGCCATGGCTCATCACCACGTTCGGGGGTGGCTGCGGGCAACTAAAGTCGGGGAACCGAGCCGATATGTATGTATGAAACTACCCTTTGTACAAAAGCCGGTTGTGAGTATATGCAGAGTCAGCAACCTGGCTCAACCGCCGGACAATTGGGGAGATTAGGGCGGTTGGAGCAGGTTTCTGTCCGGCTTGTTATGAGCCAGAAGTGTGTGTATGTGTATGTGTATGTTTGTATGTTTGTATGTTTGTGTGTTTGTGTGTTTGTGTGTTTGTGTGTTTGTGTATGTTTGTGTGTTTGTGTGTGTGTGTGTATGTTTGTGTGTTTGTGTGTGTGTGTTTGTGTGTGTGTGTGTGTTTGTGTGTGTGTGTGTG
>MU005775.1:1067175-1087169 GCA_010093715.1 Pleomassaria siparia CBS 279.74 | reverse complement strand
GCAGCAGCAGCCTCTTCGGCCTCTTTGGCTTCTTTGGCTTCTTGGGCCTCGCGGTCGAGTCGCTCTTGCTCCTCTTTGTCGGTGCGCTCCTTTTCTTCAGCCTCAGCCTTTTCCTTCTTCTCCCGGGTCCTCCTCTCTCTAGGCGTCTCTTTCTTTCCCACACCCAAAAAACCACCCCAGCCGCTACTTGCTTCGGCATCCTGCTTCGCCTGCTCGGCAGCAGCAGCCTCTTCAGCCTCTTCAGCCTCTTTGGCTTCTTTGGCTTCTTTGGCTTCTTTGGCTTCTTGAGCTTCTTGAGCTTCTTGAGCTTCTTGGGCTTCCTGGGCTTCTTGGGCTTCCTGGGCCTTGCGGTCAAGTTCTTCCTGCTCAGCGCGCTCTTTTTCTTCTTTCTCCTTCTTCTCGCGGGCTTTCTTTTCTTTCGGGCTCTCCTTTTTCTTGCTCCCGCCGCCTAGGAAGCTCCCCCAACCACCACTGCTTGCTTCTGCGTCTTTCTTGGCCTGTTCCGCAGCAGCCTCTTCGGCCTCCTTCTTTTCCCTCTCGATTCTTTCTTGCTCCTCGCGCTCCTCGCGTTCCTTATCGAGCCGTTCTTGTTCTTCTCGCTCGAGTCGCTCCTTCTCCTCGAGCTCTTTCTTTTCTCGGGCTTTCTTCTCCTTTGCTGTTTCCTTCTTCTTGGACGAGCCCCAGAGAGCACCCCAGCCGCCGCCACTTGTGCTCTTCTCTGCTTCTTCTGCTTCTTTTCGGGCTTTCTCTGCCTCTTCAGCTTCGATTCGAGCTTTCTCGGCTGCCTCTTGGGCCTCCTTGGCTTCTTGCGCCTCACGTTCTACTCGTTCCTGTTCAGCCTGAGCCTCGCGCTCAATGCGGTCTTTTTCGTCCTGTTCGGCCCCCTCGTATGCTGCTAAAGCCGCCTGGTACTCGTCCTCGTCTTTCTTATCGAGCCTCTCACGAGTCGCCTTTTTAGTAGAGGATTCTCTTTTTCCAACAGTCCTTTTGACAGGCTTCGTGGGCAGAGGGAAGGGGTTGACAAAGATAGGGACAGACTCCACGACAGGTTCGACAGTGGGTTCAGCGCCCCAAGTCCCCCAAGAATCCTTAGCGGCGTCCGCAGCAGACGTTTCTTTAGGATCATCGAATGACATGAGGTCTTCGAATGTATCTTTTTTTGTTGTCGATTCAGTAAGCTTGCCACCATCATCCGCAGCTTCCTCTGCTGCACCCTTCTTTTTCTTCTTCTTCGTGGTGGTGGTAGCAGCCGGGGTGGAGAAGCTCCATCCGTCATCCTCGTCTTTTTTCTCCTCTTCAAGAGGAGGGGCTTCGATCTCCTTCATTTTCGGAAATTCAGGCTCGAGGAGGTCACCTGGTGGCGTCGGTACAGGAGGAGGGGCGAGGAGCGAGCCCTTCTTTCCCTTCTTCTTCTTGGAGTTGATATTAAAAGTTGAGCTGCCCCATGGATCGTCTTCATCAGGTTGCTGTACAGGAGTCGTTGTTGCCTCGTCTGTGACCTCGACAGCCATGTCTTTCGAAGGCGACTTGGTCTTCTTGCTCCAAGATGGCGCACCCCATTCATCGTCTTCGCCTTCCACCTTGGGCTCCTCGAAGCCGTCCGGACTTTGAATGATGGCCGTGTTATCCACAACAGGTTCCAGGTCGAGAAATGATTCGGTCGCGCTCGCGACCTTCTTCTTCTTCTTCCCCCCTCCCCAGATTGAACTGAACCCCCAATCTCCATCGGTCTTCTCGACTTCAGCTTCGGGTACCGGCTCTGGAGGAGGCGGCGATGGCAGAGGCTCCTCCTCGACCTTTTTGCCCTTTTTGCCCTTCTTTGTTATAGTGGTAACAGGTGTGTCGAGACTTCCCCAGCCGTCGTCCAATGATGGTTCGACAATGGGATCAGGTGGTGCCACCTCAATAAGAGGTTCCGGATCAGGGACAGGTGCTGCGATTGAGCCCTTCTTTCCCTTCTTCCCTTTCTTGGTGACGGGTGCTGCTACTGGTGCACCCCGACCGGCATCCGCTGCCGCTGCCGCTATCCATCCATCTTCGAATAGTTTATCCTCAACTACGGGCTCAGGAACAGGCTCGGGTTCTGGTTCAGGCGGTGGAGGTGGTGGAACTTCTTCGATTTTAGGCTCTTCCTTCATGCCCTTCTTTTTCTTCTTCTTAGTCGCGGTTGTTGTTGCCACTGGTGCGCCCCAAGATGATTCGCCCCATAGGTCTTCTTCCTTCTTCGCTTCGACTACCGGTTCAGGTTCAGGATCAGGAATGATTACAGGCTCGGGCTCTGGTTCGGGCTCCTTGACAGGTTCGGGGTCAGGCACAATCGTTTTACCCCCTTTCTTTGCCTTCTTCTTCTTTGCTGAGAGCTCAACGACAGGCTCTTCCGGTGGTGGTGTAGGCTCAGGTTCGGGTTCAGGCACAACGACCGGCTCAGGTTCTGGCTCAGGCTCTGGCTCGGGCTCAGGGGCTTTGGCGCCTTTCTTGCTCTTCTTTCCTTTCTTGCCCACAGGCGCCGCAAATGAATTCCAATCATCTGCCGGCGCAGGCGCAGGTTCAGGTTCAGGTTCGGGCTCGGGCTCGGGCTCGACAGGTGGTGGAGGTGGTTCCTCAATCTTAGGCTCCACAACTGCACCTTTTTTGCCCTTCTTCTTCTTTCCTCCGGCCGCAGCAAGAGCGCCCCATCCAAGAGACTCGTCCTCTTTGACTGGCTCTGGCACTGGTTCCGGTTCTGGAGGGGGCGACGTTTCATCGATAACGGTAGCACCAATCTTCTTCTTCTTCCCCTTCTTTTCCTTGGTCACATCGCCACCAAATGTGTAAGATGACCACTCATCTTTGGCGGGTTCTGGCACGGGCTCAGGTTTTGTCTCCGTCATGGGAATAGACTCGTCGATTGCTCCCTTTTTCTTGCTCTTTGCCTTACTTTTAGACCCAAAACCGAAACCCCATCCGTCATCTTCGGCTACTGGTTCTTCTGTCTTTGCTGGATCTGTGATCTGAATAGGGTCGTTGAATGCGTCGAAATTGAAGTCGAATCCGGATCCGGAATCTTTCCCCTTTTTCTTGTCGTTGGAATCCCAAGGGTTCTCATCTTTTTCTTTCGAACCATCTGTGCTGTCGAAGCCCCATCCAGACGTCTTCGCGCCCCATCCTGTCCCCAATCCGGATCCTATGCCAGAAGTCCAACTACTGAGACCGCCAAAGCCGAAACCGTCGGATTTCTTGCCATTCGAATCGCCAGAACTCATGGCAGGCTTTGGTGGGGCCAAATCGTCGAGATTGATGTCATCGAATGTTGTGGCGGGATTTGCGACATGTGGTTCGGGTTCCTTGGGAGGTGGAGGTGCGGGTTCAGCCGCCTATCGTCATGTTAGCGGTGTGAAACGTGTAATCTGGCAACCGAGAGTAATGCGAACCTTGCCCTTTTTACCTTTCTTCTTCTTCCCCGCAGTTGCAGCTGGCGCGAAGGAGCCCCAGTCGTCAGCTACAGGATTAGTAGGCGCTTCAGCCCAACTAAGATCGTTCGAGGCACTTGTGGCGGCCGCTGCTGCATCCGCCGCCGCTTTCGCAGCCGCCTCCTCTTCTTCTATCCTCTTGCGCTCGGCCTCTTCCTCTTCCTCCTTCTTCTTTTCTGCTGCTTCCTCTTCCTCCTTCTTCTTCTTTTCTGCTGCTTCCTCTTCCTCCTGTTGCTTCTTATTCTTCTTACCCTTCTTCTTCTTACCTGCATCCCCCCCACCGTCACCGCCCGACTTGTCACCACCGCCATCACCGCCGTCACCGCCGTCACCGCCATCACCCCCTCCTGCACCACTAGCTGCTCCATCTCCAGGCGGATTACCACCTCCACCTTGGTCTCCACCGCCTGTGTCAGCAGGTGGCTCCTCTTCCTTCTTCGGTGCCTCTTCGACAATCTTCTTCGCGGCATTCTTCTTTTTCTTTGCGTGCGACTTGACCCCTTCTTCACTAAAGCCGAAATCCATGCCCATGTATAAAGACTTGTCATCGAAAGATGAAGATGGAGAAGGAGACATGTCGCAGCTCAATCGCAAGCAATTAGGGACATGGGAGTATAAGGAGGGATTCGAGGAAGGCCAAGGCGTGCATTTGGATGTTTGCGCGCAGGCGAGAGCGTCGGTAGAGGTATAATCGGGAGGAAGATCGGCGATAGTGTCATGATATGAAGGGGGTGGTACTACATAGGTTGAGTGCTCGTTCCAGAGCCCCATGGAGGAAACTAGCGTTGGGGGACGGAGGCCAGAAAGCCATGTCGCAAGATTGTGTATCTGTTATTTGTTAGACTTTGCATGATGAGCTGCATGCAGCACAAGAGCTCCAAATACTAGTTGTACGTGACGTCCAATCATGGACAAATGTAATCAGACAAGTGAGGGCCGATGGAGTGGGGATCTGAACTAAACAAAGCTGTATCGTCATACCAAGATTGGATTTCCTTGTTCGCCCGTCGTCTTCGAGTCGCGATATTCCAGCCGGTCCAGCGCATGGAAAACACCCTCCATGATTTCAGTGATAGATGGGCCATCGTCCGAGGAGTCCAATGCCATGACACTTCCAGAAGTGCAATTAGCCGCCAACTCGCTCTTGACATGCATCTCCGCATCGCATTCCTTCCACTTCCAGTTCCTGCGACGGCCACCTTCATCCGACCCAATCCTCGATGGTTGCCGGGTCCTTTGTCTCGGATATGGCGCGGCGATAGCACGGTATGAGCTGGCGGAGGGAGACATTCTGCGAAAGGCCCGGGTATCTGGAAGCGCGCGAGTAGAGACAGCACGGCGGGGAAGGCGGGCACATTTAGGGTTCGAGATAGTATCCGCGAGGACGATGGAGAGTGGGGGAGCTGCTGGCGGCGGCGGCGACGGCGAAGGTCAATAGGTGTCGATGGAGGCGCCGATGATGAGGCAGGCTATGCGTCGTGAAGATGCGTGGTTATGTTGTGCGGGTGTGGTATTACACAGGGAAACGCAACTCTCGCAGAAAGCTCCAACTAGGCGAATTCGGCGCAGAAAGCCAGACTGCTCGCTCCTCCGAGGAGTCCTCACTTGCTATCTCCAGACCTGGGCGGGTGTTGTTGTAGTCGAGCTTGCTTAGACGCAGGAGATGCAGGTGCAGGTGCAGGTGCAAGTGCAAGTGCAAGTGCAGGTGGCAATTGCTAGCAAGCAAGCAAGCAAGCAAGCAATCAAGCAAGTAAGAAAGCAAGAAAGAAGGAAAGAAAGTAAGCTTGAGCAAAACACAACTCGGGCTTCGGAAGGGGGTTGGTTCTGCAGCGACTGGTCACAAGGGCGCTTTTCGCGGTGAATGGTTGTTGTGGGTGTGGGTGTGTGGTTGGTGTGGCTGCCAACGCCTGGCACTCTCGTCTCTAACGGGTTAGGAGGCTCTTACTCGGGATGATGATGCACGCAGAGGGCAGAGGAGGGCCCTGGGGCCCTTGATAACGGATTGGCGTTTCAACAGGGCACACACCACAGCCAATATTCATCCGCCGTGACGAGTTTCGAACTTTGAGGGGTACGTATGTATGTACTCGGCGATGACGAGGGCCGAGTAATAAGTGGGATGGATCGAGCAACGAGTAACGAGTAACGAGTAACGAGGGTATCAGATGGTGTATAGGGGTATTATGGGGAGATTTAGTCGAGATGCAAACAACAGGCCGGCGGCGGCGGCAGCACGGGGCGGGTGGGCAGACAGGGCAGGGTGTGTGTACTGTACATGCATACATGCATACATGCATACATACATACACATACACACATACATGCATACATACATACATACACACATACATACATACACAGTGCAGTACGAGTGATTAATAGGGCATTGCGAGAGAGACGAGTCTCTTCTTTCGGGAAAGACGTGAAAATTTGTTGCGCCTAGCTGCCGCAACTGTGCATATGCCCTGGCCAGCCCTGCGTCGTCGAACCATCATGTACAGTACATACAGTACATACATACATACATACATACATACATACATACATACATACATACATACATACTGTGTGTATGGCTGGCGGATTTATTCTTGTGAATGGCGGGCCCTCCCTCATGTATGTACAGTACAGTACAGTACAGTACATTACATACATGACCATTATTACTATTACCCGCTGTTTCTCGACCCATTTCAGACTGGCGGTGTAGAAAACAGACCAAAGATTCCCACCACACACACTCAACTCTCGTAAAACGCTTCTCCGACTGGCCAATGGCACCACCCACCGCCTCTCGGACTTTGACGACGACAACGCACACCACCACATGGACCGAGGAACGCTGTCTGTATGGCAATATGATGCCTGATGCATAATGCGTTTAACAATGTGGATACAAAGCTCCCCACACGACAGCTTGTCAACCCCCAGGACTTCCCCTCCAGTTTCACTAATTAATACAAAGGTTTAACGTCATGTGTTTTCTTTGCTTTTGCTTTGCTCGAGCGTTTGACGCTGTAGCCCACGAAACAAGAGGGGCAGAGTTTGCTTCCATGGCCGTCATCCTTCTTCTACAAAAAGTATTCCCTCTTCGAAACGAGAAGCCTACGTGTTTGTTGTCTTGTCTTGGCCACTGTAAATGACGTTGTGCGTGCATTCATAGTACGTACTACGTAGTACTACATATCGCTCTACCGAGTGCCCACATACACCGAAACTACTTCTCCGCTTCACTTCAATATTCACTACAGGCACACCTCTCACCAAGTCTCTTCTCACCTTGGGTATCAATACATACGAACCTCCCAGTTTAGTCCAGTCCAATCCACCAAACAAACCCCGTCTATGCCCTGAACGTTGCGCCACTCGTTCGCAACTAATGCCTCTTCCGCCCAAAAACTAGAAAGTTACAAAAAAAAAGGAATACGTGGAATGATAAAGGACGATTATGAATAAGAATTAGGTCTCTTAGTAGAACGTGTCTCGAATTATCCTCAGTAGGTAAGTGCATTGGTTCGCTAAAGTGCAGCAAGATCGGTTGGTAGTAAACATTACGTACACAAAGGTTAACAAATGAAAGAAATGTCAAAGTAGTGGCGCGGCCGTGGGTCAAGTCGTTGCTCGTTCTTCGGCGCTGTCCATTGGGTGTCGTGGCGATTCTGGAGTGTGTTTACCGAGTCGAGAATGGCCTGTATATGACGTTTGCATCTGGCAGACGGATCGATCTGCGCTAATCAAAAGAGGTGGCCCTCCAACTTCTCGCCGTTCAGCAGTCGGCGAGCCTCATCGAGCCGGCGCCGCCATTCTTTGCGCTCGTATTGATCTCCTGAAGTGCTTTGCAGGTGTGAGCAGACTTGCTGAAAGCTGGCTGCTAAACTGTAGATGAGTTGCTTCTCTTCCTCGTTGAGTGCAAGCCGGGGCTCATCTTGCGCGTGCGACTCGGCAAGGATCGAGAACATCTTGGAGATCTGGAGCCCAGATGCGAGATCTCCTGCGGGCGAGGGTCCTCGCGATGGTGTGCGCGTGGCCTGTGTGGGGGAGGCATGGAAGGACACGTGCGAGCCCAATGTGGGCGAGCCGCTTGCTTTGCCCAGGTTCATCGCCGAGTCGGAGCGCGACGACGTTTGTCCATTGAGAGTGCCGTAACGTGGTGTCACGGATGGTAGAGTGGGAAGAATGTGTTGTGAAAATTGGTCCATCTGTTCATTCTCCTCCTCTTCGTCAGAAAAGTCCTCTGCCGCAGTTGCGAAGCTGGCCATAGTCGAGACCGAGTCCATGCTCGAGTTGCGTTGGTGGTAAGAGGCCCTCTTTGCCGACGTGTCCCCGTCCGCGGTGAGAAAGGGCCTAGTGGTTGCTACCGAATCAGCTGAACTTGAGCTAGATCGACGACTCGCCGAGCTGTATGTTCCCATGGCGCTGTGCAAGAAGAAATTTTCATAATCAAACGCGTCCAGGCGGTCCTCGTGACGTTCGGCTACTGGCATTTCGTACACAGCATCCTCGTAAACACTGTTTCCCGCCGCCTCATACTCGTCACCATAGCTGGACACAAAATCGCTATCGTCCTCCACCTCCTCTTCACACGTATCCTCTGCGTCAGCTTCGGGTTCCACTAGCTGCGAGTCATGAGCATCGTCATATCGATTCGTCGGATAGTCTGGGCTGAGCGGAGATTTGAGCGGCTCAGATGTAGGGGGGGTTGGCAGGAATCCCTTGGTCTGGTCTGGTGATACTTGGACGGGTGCAACTTGGGGAGCGACCGCTTCAATCTCATCGTCTTCATACAGGGCTTGTCTAGTGGGAGATTCAGTCTTGGTACCGACCCCAGCATTGGCTGTCACTGGCGAGACTCCACTTTTGTAGCCTTCGGTATCGGCATACCACGTCTCTGCAGATGTGAAAGGACTGGGAGTACGCAAGGTCTGCATGCTTCGTCGCCGGAGATTGTCTTCCTTTGCCCGTTGTTTGAGACTTGATATCCTACCTTTGAGGTCCATCATCTGATCTCGCAGATCGCTAGCAGCGGACGCAGAACGATGCAACACTGGTGAGTCGTCGTCGTCTTCGGGCAATGTCTCCAGTGCGTTGGGTGGCGATCTTGAGCCCCTGGAATGGTTACGCAAAGACGTGTCTCGAGTATCATTCTTCTGGTCCCAATTGTTTGCCTTGGGCTCACGCATAACCTCGACACTTCGCGACTCCCGGATCGGAAATCGGCCCTGACCGTATCCCTCTGGAGACCATGGCCCACTCGCAGTACCCATGGCGCTTGTTGCTCGTTTGGTCGACATTGATCGGTTCATACGGGTAAGTGAGAATCCCTGGGCGGAAGTCTCGCTCAACCCCCTAGAGTGACTGGGCGACAGAGGGGAAGAGTAGAACGGCCGAATCCTAGGAGCTATGGGTCCTATTCCGGCATACAGTCTCCTATCACGATCTCGTAGCGCGGAGAGCGGTATCGGTAGTTCTGGGGCGCCTTTCGGTGTGTGGTTGAACGACGGTGAGATGACGAGCGACTGACGGGCCCCTCTTAGGTTCCCTTCCATAACCTGTATTATCAGTACCCTTCATGGTCGTTATTGGTAGGGATGCATACATTCAGTCGTTTCTTCGCGTTGGCAAGAATGATTTCGGCACGTCTGCTCAAGGCTGACGATGTGTATTCGTCGTCGTCAGCGTCGCTTTGGCCGTCCATCCATTGGTCGTTGTCTGCGTCTCCATCCCCTCTCACATCGACCGGAAGGTCGTTTTGTTCCTCGTCGTCTTCCAGCGCCACTCCGCTGTCATCGAAGTCAGTACCCAGCTCAGCAAACCCCGGCCCAGAAAACCCCGGCCAGTGCATGTTTTCGAGGTCGTCGCTGTGTACCGAGCTCGACGTGTTGCTGTATCGGCGTTGTTGTTTCTGTTGTTGTTGCTGCTGTTGCTGTTGGCTGCTCCAGTCGTTCGATAGATGGTTTGACGGGGCATCTTGGAACGTCGGCGACGAAGCAAGATTGTCGTGTCTGGGGGCCGGTGTTTTTGGTGGTGGGCCCGAGTCACCCATAGTGCGCAGCGTGGAGCGCGAAGATTGTGCTGAGAGCGGCGGAGACGTGACGGATGCACGCCAGGCCTGAGGCGCTGGTGAGGCTAGTTTGATGGTTTGGGCGGAGGGATTTGAGTGCGAGTACAGCAGGCTAGGCGGCGACGGCGGGCGCTCAATGTAGGGATTAGGAGAATAGCTACGCAGGGAATTCCGAGGAAGTAGCAAGTCGAAGTCGGATAGGGTGGGTGAGCGTGGTGATGGGAGCTCCACGGACGCGGGTGGTTGAGATGCGGTAGCCATGGTCCACGAGGTTTATTGTGTTGAGTGGTTGCGGAACATAATTCAATGTCCCGGGGAGTGATGGTTGGGATCCGTATCGACTCACGTGTCGTGTCGTGTCGTGTCGTGTCGTGTCTCTCTCAACTTGGAACACACTCCAGAAGCTGTCAACTGTGCTCTTCAAATGCGCGGCGGCGGCGGTGGCGCCCGATGTCTGAGTGAGACGAGAGGGAGGGATGAAGAGAAATGCGGTGAGATGCGAGATGCGCGCCTCCAGGAGATTGATCAAAAAGGGCTTCTGGACAGTGGCACAGACGTGGAATTGATTTCAATGTTGCGAATCTCGGGGGGTCAAGACAGAAAAGCAGCCATGATCCCGGAGCCCGGCCAAAATTCTCCGCTTCCCATTGGTTATCTGTTTCCTAGTCTTCCTTGCCTGTCCTAGTACTGGGCCCTACCACACTATGTGTAAGTATAGTGCATAAAGAAATGGCAAGCCTCCATCCATCTCGCCCATCTCATCATCTCGCCAGCCCTGTTTGTTCGTCCCATCCTCGATCACCATCCTTGATCACCATCCTTGATCACCATCCTTGATCATCATCCTTGGTTCCGTCCTTGGTTCCGTCCTTGGTTCCAGTCAATTGAAACCCGCCTCAAAAATGGGCTCAACCCTGTACAACATGTCGAGATTCTAGTACTGTGTACAAAGGTACTACTTTGTACCATTGTATCTAGTATCGGCAAGACGCGGTGCAGCGGCCAGCGTGCACGCCTGGCTGACGCGCCTCTGGAGGGATGCGCCTGGTAGACTCAGGGGAACAAGACAAATGGTTGCAGCCGTACAAGACAAGAATAGCTACAACGCGCATTCTTCCTTTTATCCTCCGGGTGGGGGCAAGTACTCCATGTATGTACTGTGTACGGTATTACATGTCAAATCTGCAGCTTCACCACGCTTATGCACTCTTGTACATAATCCCATTACTCATGCCAACAGAGACCATGCTCCATCTATCTATGGTAATTATTATCCGTGTCCAAGCGAACCTGGGAACATGCAGTGACGCCAACTGATGACTACAATGTAGTCTCCAATAATATATAACCAAGCTTCCACATGGAAGACATTTATTACGTCTTATTTTCCTTCATGGCCATGACTTCAATGCTTCAACGCCGCCCAAAGGCTTTCGTCACGTGCAAATCCCATTCCGCGCTATGCAACAAACTCGCTATGCAAGACAAAAAGACAAAACAGTCTCATGGAAAATCGCCATCGTCATTCCACCCCAGTTGATCAAATATATCCCTCTCCTCGATGCTTTTGGCAGGAGAAACAAATCCTGCCAGGGGCCCTGTCGCTGCCTTCGCTACCGCTTCTCTCACAGGCGTGGCGAACACAGCAGGGGCAGGAGGGGACGAGCCTAAATCCTTCATTGGTGTACCTTTGACAGGCGTGGAGAAAATAGCTTCATTCGGCGCGGCAGGCCTGTTTTTGACAGGTGTTGCAAAGATGATTCTGCGAGCTGGCCCAGCCAGATCCATCTTACTCGCAGGCTTGGAGGGTGTCTCGACAATAGCTCGAGGGCGTTGAACCGTTCCTGGCACCGTTTGACGCACTCCCGAAGATGGAATGCAAAAGTTGCTCGGGGGAGCTTCGGCTTCGTCGCGGCCAAAGGGATTATGCAACGGTGTCCCATCCATATTCTTGCTTCTCCTGGTAGCCCGTGGCGTCGCAGAGACTTGCACATCTCTTGTTACGCTACTACTCGTTGCACTCTTCTTTGCCTTGTTCGACGTGCTCACGCCCCGGCGTTCCATGTCGTCCACGTATGTGCCCACAGCGAGGCCTCGATTGGGCTTCTTCAAGGCCGAGATGGCGTCCTTGAGGTCTTCCTCAACTCGTTTCTTTTGCTTTAGCCTTGCCGTGACTGCCTCTGATGGCGTGGTCAAATCGATTTCGCGTCCTTTGAGGTGCTGGAACCGTGACATAGAATGCCTTGCGGCATTCGAGGGGTATCGCTGGACTGGTATGGTACTCAAAGGCGTTTCGCTCCCCTCGCGTTTGATGCCAGTGGGAAGAGCAGAGTCTGTTGCCGACCGATGCAGCGACGGCGTTGGGCGCCGTGGAGGGATTGATGTTTCGGTAGTGACTCGAGCAAGAGTCCGGCGCGACTTCTTCGCTTCGGCTTCCTTGGGCTCTCCAGATTTACGTGACGTTGTTGGAGGCTTCATTGCTTTTCGTTTGGGGGGAGATGTATGTACCGGACCACCAAGCTTCTTGTTGATCATCACAGCCTGCTCGGGAAGCCTGCTCATATAGAAGGGAATGATCACTTCGATACAAAAGCTCTGTAAGCGATCACTGCCGCCAGCGCCACCTGCCATTCCGCTCTCGAACTTTGAAGGCTTTGAATCAAAGTCCAAGATGCCACTGTGGTCGACAGATTGCCAGATACATAGCTTATCCAACAATAGATCGAGGACTAGTTTTATGTCGTCAAATTTCTGCTTCCGTTTCTTTGGCTTGGGCCGGGTTTCTCCCTGTGCTTGTGTATCTCCTGCGGCTGCTTCCTCGTCCTGTGACTTCTTGTATGTTGGTGATGCCTCTAAAGCTATAATCTCCAACATCAAGATCATTTGTGCAAGAGTCTCGCGGACACGTAGATCTCCAATCCTTCTCTTGATTCGCTCGTCGGTGGTTTCTTCGCCATATGTCTCGGTATTTGGCATCTCGACATTCCACCATTTCTTGACCATCTCATCCTCCCATGGATACACGCCATCTCGATTGAGCTTGACCTTCTTCTTTGATTTCTTTGATTTGGAGATTCCTTCTGTCTGTTCATCGTCCGAGAAGCCGCCTGGGGGGATCGATTTGATTATTTCGGGAAGCTTTTCCCTGTACTTCTTATCGCCCGCTTTATGACTGAGTAGCATGGCTCTCAGAAATGTAACTAACTCGTGCGTTGGCGGGGCTCCTTCCTCGGATGACGTGAATGCTGTACGTAGTCGTGTAATGGGTCCCTTGGCGAAATATGCGAGAGAAGTCTTCGACATGTACACCTCGTTCAAATATTGCTGTACTGCGGTTTCAAGAAGCTGTTGGGGAGAAGGGGTGTCGAAATGCATTTCAGACACACTTGGAAAAGCAATGTCCGCAACTTTGTTCTGCACTGTTTCCAGGTCTATCTCTCTTGGTATTGGTGCAGGTTCGGGTAGCTGAGGCTTCAGTCGTAGCATCGAGATTCTGGTGTGGTTTGCAGGCATTCCTTCTGCCTCCACTTTCACAGCTGCATACTGCCACCATTCTCCGCCATTCACATCTTGTTTCTCCGTTGGGAATGACGTATACCGACTTATGTTCAGTGGATCCCAAAGGTCGGCAACATCCTTCTCCTTCAGCCAGCCAGCAAGCTTGCACAAGCTGTACACTCGTGGCTCAACGCGCTCGACGGCGTACAGGCCTTTGTCCGTTTCGTGACGCGCAATGAGTACCCTCGGTAGCGATTGCACATTGTCTCGAGTCTCAGACTGTCTCTCGAGTATTTCGATGTTGGCGGAGAAAAGTCGATTGGGGGTGAAATCGCAGTCGAAGGAGGTATCGAGGAAGGTAAGAGGGAGCTGGGCTCGGCCGATGATTCGAATAGGTTTGAATGGAGCTGGCTTATCGTATGGCGACTCCGGACATGGTTTGATTGTGAAGAGTTTGGTGAAAACACCCAGGCCGCAGACGCTGTCTCGTTTGCGTTTTGAGGGAAGCTGAGGTTTGATTTCGATGTCGCGTTTCTCGGGCATACCCAGAATGAGAGAGGGTTTCTTGGAGCTAGAGTGGAGCGTTGTCCTCGTGTGATTTACGTTAGAGGACATTGGGTGTGCTCATGGCTGGGTGGAGTGTGTGCGGGGCCGCGCTTGCACGCGGAGACTGAAGTCAACCTTGGAAAGTTGGAGACGCGTTCTTGGAAGATGCAGCAGGCCGGTGGCTCGAGCTCCCATACTAGCGATTAGCGTTCCCGGTGGTCAATCGTCGTCATAACTCAACCACCCATCGCCTTCCGATCGATAAAACGTTGCCTCTTACTCCTTGAGAGCGTCAGGCCAACTGTACAATACAATTGTAAGTACATTTGACTTTTACCATCTGACCTACTATCTCGGAGAGAAATCTGCACGAATCTGCACGAATCTGCAGAGACAACCCTGTACATTCGAAGTCGCTACGGTGTTTTCCACCAAAAAGAATGTATTAATTGAAATGCTTTTCATCATTGTCTTTGGACTTGAACTGGATTATAGCACATGGGGAACGATTGGATCTTGTTCCAACACTTCATAGTCCCTTCGACAAAGTCCCGATGATGGACTCACATATTCCTCCGAGCAGGCTCCTCGGCTTACCAACGGAGCTCCGATACGCAATATATGACCATCTCAATCTTGGCGAGCCCGTCTGTTACCCTTTTCCGGCTTCTCCAATCACCTCAATCAGCCATGGTCCGCCTCCCGGACAGCTTCTTGTTATTTGTAGCCAAATACGAGACGAAATTCGAGCTCACTACTACGGGAGAGTCACATTTCGACTCATGGCCCTCGGTAGCTCCCAGATTAACCGTTCAGATATCAGCGCAAAGGCGCTTTCTGTCCTACGACAAGCGAAGAAGGTCGAACTAGTGATGGTTTGGAATTTGTCACCTCAACGAGAAAGCGCAGATCCTGCGACTTGGCCATGGTGGATGACGGAGTGGCTACATGATCAAGTCCGACTGCTAAAAGAGGAGGGTCATAAACTTGATCTTGTCATTGTGTCGCTGAGGGATGTGTCGCTGGGTGAAAATTGGGAAATGAAAAAGAAGCTGCTTGCACCACTACAAGTACTCAAGGGCAGGGCACGTTTAAAGGTACAAAGCCCGGGTGCAGACATTACTGAGAAATCTCGTTGAATGTAACCCCTAGGTTGGCGAGATTATCACGGCACACTTCGTAGAAAGGATCTTGAGGCACGAGATTGAAAAATATGTCCAGGAGTTGAACAGATGACAACAGGTCCAGAACGAACCTGACTGGACTGGCCAAAAGCGAAAAAGGAGCTGACGAGCAAACACTTCGAGGGTGACGGGTAATTTACATGACAGATGAACTCAGAATTAACACACTCGATCAACTTACTGAAAGCTTGATGCATGCATTCACTCGATCTTCGCATGTGTCCGCTCCAAATACTCTGATCAGGGTGACTATCCCGCGTTCAGTCTCTCTTGGGTTGTTCTTGCTACACTTTGGCCTGCATTCTTATTGTTGCGTTTTCCAATAACGAGTGTACATCAGGAGATCGCGTATGCGCCGGACGGGACTGTACATGGGTACGGTACAAGAGCAAACCCATACTATATACGTGCGTGGTTTAAAATATGCTAGATTGAAGTAATTCGCAATCGTGTCGGCCATATGGAGAAGGCAGAAAAGTTAGCATAAATCGAAGGCCCAAGTCAACATGAGATACTGTCTCGAGAAAGCGACAGACGGGAAGACCAGTTCGATGGCAGCGGCCGTGGGAGTAAGACGGCCGAGCGGCAGATGCAAAGACGAGGAACCGATGCCATCCATCAACCATGCAGCTGCAACTCCCGTCCCAGATGCATCCAGCGCACAGAAGAAAAGAGAAAGATAGGAGCTGATATCAGAAAACAAAACCAGGTTAATATCGCGAAGGTTCAACATATCCTTCTGAGAGTGTGTACCGAAGTTCGTGATCAATCACATTGCGTACAAATAGGGATACTATGTTGCCCCGTTGATTTCGAGAGGCATCGTCGGATAGGATCATGCCCAATATCCAATACATGGATTATCCAACGGTGCACCGGAGGTTATTATCGACAATTGTACAACACTGATACGTACCTTTAGGGCCATGCCAAAGTGTAGTTCGGCCGACCACCGATTCTGCCTTGTGTTTCAATGTTGCTGCAAGCCTTCACCTATTTGCTCGAAGATCTTCACCCCTATCCTCCCTAATGCGGTTCCGACACCTACAGAATCTGCGCCTACGGCTCGCATTCTTCGGTACCCATCTACGTCTTCCACGCCGCCTACACCGATGATTTGTATGTCCCTAAGCACCTCGTGTTGAGACAGCAACTGTCTGATCGTATACACATTTCCCAACGCAAGTGGGTGAAGCGGAGCACCGGCCAGGCCACCAATTCCAGCTCCCGTGGCAGATTTCAGAGTGTGGGTGAATTGGTCCTCGGGTTTCCATGCAGGATCGGCCAATGCACTGGGCGTCAAGAGTAGTGACGATCCCAAAGTATTGGTTGCCGTGATAAACGAGATCGGGCAATCAACGCCTGTATGGCGAGCATCGTTCGAAGAGGCGAGAAGAGCATCTATCAAATTCTTGAACTGTTCGTGGTATGTGTAAGGCGGAGTCTTGATACCAATCTGTACATGCAACTTCTGCTGGCCTGTAGTGACGTCTGGTCCTGATTGGGTCATCAATGTGAGTTTCAACGCGTTGATGTATGACAGGAGTGTTGTAGAATCATAAGCTGGTGGCGATTGATGTAGTATATTCGGACAAGATAGATTCACTTCCCTAAAGATGACGATATAGTTAGCAGAAAGATCAGAAGTGGGGAATTAGAGAATCTTTAGTGTTACATGTACAATATAATATGTCTTTGAAGCAAAGAAAAGGGTTGCTTACTACAGCACAATTAGCAACTATATTTTCTTTCAGTGGACTTCTACCAAGATAGTTCTTAGTATTTGAAGCAATTGATTCGTACCATGGCTAATTGCATCTTCACCCTCGATTGTAAAGCCTGGATCAGTTTGTAACACTCTGCTACGTCTTCGACAGTACCAGTCACCGAAATAATAAACGGTTTCGGTTCTGGCGAACTGGGCGCATCGGGAAGACCATCCGATATCGTCTGGACAAAGTTCACATATTCATAGAGAGAAAGTGGACTATAGCCAATTGTGTTCAAACTCCCGGTCTGATCAGTTGGTCCGGATTCGGTGGGATTTGTGCCCGCGGATTGATGCGTGGATGGATTGTAAAAGGTGAACTGGTGTATGTCCTCGTTATGTTGAAAGCCAGTTGGCCACAAGGACGTTCGAGTAGTCACTGCGCCAGTATATGGGCAGTCATATAGCTCTTGGAGCTGCTCCAGGGAGGTACACCAGGGGTTAGCCGAATTGAGAAGGGGTGGTTGTATGGTGAGATGCCGTTTTCTGACCGACATGGTGGGGGTTGACGTTTCGGAGATGGGTCAGTGTATAGGGCAAATCTATGTAATAAAATCCACTGCGTGAGCCAAGTCTGCCCATAGAAGGCATAGTTAGCTTGTGACACTGTAATTCGACGATGTTATTCGCGAACCTTTTGTGACGTCCTCCAAGTGTTGGTTGGATTTGAGATTGAGGGTCGTGAGGATTGCGCTTACAGAGGGAATGATCGGCTAGCGTTAGGATAAGTTAAGCCTTCGGCTACATCCTTCCGCGTTCAGACAAACAATTGGTAGATTTCTAGACCAATAATATTAATTGAGCTGGACAAAGTCTGCTTTTGGATTCGTTCGCGAGAAAGGAAGCAAGGTCGATTTAGTCCCTGTTTTCTCTGTGCTCCTCATTGGATAATCTGACAACATGTCGCGTACTGTACTTTGCTTGTTTTGGAGAGCATGTAATGCACGCCATAATTACTAGACAGCTACAGCACAAGTACATAAGCACCCACTTCTTGGAATGTTCGCCTGAATCATGTTTACTATTGCAGGTCCGTTAGCGCCCGGAGACATTTCCATGTTTCATTCGCTAGTCAAGGAAATCAGGCCAGATCAGCATCTTAACCAAGGAACGTAATATTGGAGCAAGCTCCTAAGCCGGAGCAGGAATTCAAACGAGATACAAAATGTACATGAGTGCCATGGTACACGGATTTAGAACGGTAGGCGAGCAAGGCGTACTGTATGTATGTACATACACCGTCAGTCGAGTGGAAACGAACTGATGGACCTGATTGCATTGGACATGTACAGCCCTCTTCTAGTCCGCCGGAGTACGTGAAGTAGCTGCAGTGTTATAGAGACGGACATAGTTATCTCTATCGCAGATGCGGCTGTAATCTGCGCCATCTGCGCCACCTCCGCCACCTCCGCCACATATAAATAATCTCGCTACACTTCTATGGGCAAATAGGCAAATAAGCGAGTGTTCAACTTCCATGCTTTGCATATTAGACGCGTGTAGGAACCCTACTGTGTAGTGTTATGTTATACATATGGACATACACAGTAAGCGTCTGAGCTCTGTAATATTATACCGTTGTCGGTTTGTGTACATACGAACATGGTAGCCCAAGGTTTTCTTATACATATTAGAATGTGTTTGCGGCTGAGTGTGGTCCCCGGATCAGGTAACCTTATTAGGCGAACCAGCAGTAAGCCCTATTCATTATTCAGATGAAAATCTAGGCGGAAGCTCTTGGTTCTCGAGGGCCAAGACGGACTTTGAACTGCACTCTCGGCACGTGACCGCGCGATATAAGCTTTCAGAGTTGTTACGTCAGCCCTATTCCGAGCTACATACAAGCTTGTCCTGATCCTCGGCCCCAAGGATCATTCAAGAGCCTCCGCACAACTAAGGCCGTGCGTTCCTCTGAAATGAATCAAATAGCCAGAGACGACCTTGTAGGATATATGTCATTGAATTGTGTCTACCTTACTAGACCTCACATTTATCCTTACATACCGTAGCAATGGAACGGATTCAATCCAATGTGGAACAGGGTTCGGGCTTCCAATCGGCCCGTCTCGAGATTCCGGGTGAGTAATTATAGACTGAATATATATTGTCAGGCGCTAACCCTGACATCTCAAGCCCGACACACACGAGGCTCCAGAGCATCTTCTATCTCCTCAACAGGAAAGGATGGCAACTCCACGAAGAAGAAGCGAAGAGGTGGAACAAGGAGGAAAACAGGTGTGTGCCGATTTTCCGGAAAAATTACTACATTTAATCTTCACTAATGACACATTCAGGCTGGTCGGTTTTGCTGTATAGTTAGAACACGCCTAATATACACAGCTAATACAAGTTTAGCTCGACTTGCAAATCCCGCCACTCTCGATGCGACGAGAAGAAGCCCATTTGTGGTAACTGCGAAAGATTGAACCTCGAATGTGTCCAATCCGACTTCATCTCACACTCTGAATTTAGTTCCGGATTCGACACACCCACACCTACACCTACACCTGCACCTGCACCTGCACCTGGAGATGGAGGATCACCCTACTTCCCACCACCGGAAACTCAAGCATCAACCTGGGACGCATTTAGAACACAGATGCAGGGATTAGGAAATCATATCCAGGGCCTCGAGATGATTTCCAATAACTCAAGACCACCCACGGACGCTTTTACCTATATGAATGTTTCGACACCGGCTGGCACCATTGACACCGTGTCGAGTGCTTCGACAGTTGCTCTTACGTCTGAGACGGCATTCCTACTGCAGGCTTATGTCAAGACTGTGGCTACGTGGATGGATCTGATGGACCACACGTCGACTTACCAGCTATCAATCCCGCGCTTGATTCTTTCCTCACCACTGCTATTCCACTGCATTTGTGCATTTACAGCAAAACACCTCGCACTGGCGAACTCGGGCCAAAATACCTTTTGGGAGCCAATTGCGAGACAGCATTACGGCGAGTCACTGCGGATGCTCATAGACACCCTCAACGGGTCCAACCATGGCCAGGCCTTGACGGCTACGATTCTAATGAGCAGCTACGAAATGGTCAGCTCCGCTGGTCTAGAAGATAGACGGCACTTTCTCGGAGCCATGATGTTGATCAAGTCCCAAAACATAACCGCGCGGTCTAGGGGCGTGGACAGGGCCAACTTCTGGATCTACGTCCGACACGAGATCAGTATTGCTCTTACCTCTGAGCAGCCACTGCTGATGGATCCGGATGGGTGGCAAGTACAGTGGGAGCAGGGAGAGACACGAGAGGACGTGCTAGGGAACCACGTGCTGTGGATCCTAGCACGGGTCATCAATCTGGTCTACGGGAAAGACAACGATGTCGAGGTCAGCAGTAGGAAGCGAGAAGCGCTTCTCCAAGAGATGGAGGATTGGCGGGCAGGCCTCTCTGATAATTTCGTCGGCGTTCCATATGGAGACGAAGACGAAGACGGCTTCAAAAAAGTCTACTTCCCCGTCACTGCCG
>MU005775.1:960375-1049035 GCA_010093715.1 Pleomassaria siparia CBS 279.74 | reverse complement strand
GAGATATAATTATCTAGACTTAGGTAGAAGCTTACTTAGCATGTACATATATATATTCTGTAGCTTAGAGCGTTACTCTGCTCTTTATTAAATCTTAAGTATTCTTTTTAGACCTTAAGCTCCTCAAGCTTAGCCCCTTACAGGCAGAGACCTTTTAAGTAGGTTATATTATACTTAGGTCTTATTCCTTATAGGTTATTAACTTAAAGAGTACTATAAAAGAGTATACCCTCTTTAAATTTCTTTAGAAGAGGCTTATTTTAAGTATCTTATATAATATTATATTATTAATAATTACCTTACTAACATACGTTAGCACAGCTCTCTTCTTTACCTAACATGCAAGCTTTATAGTACGTCCTTTTTAATTACTTAGACGTCTTAAGTCTACACCTCTAAAAAGAATATTCTAAATAAACAACTCCTTAAGCTTAATATAGTAGTCTTTAAGTATTATTTAGAATTTATTTATATAGGTATTAGTCTAAGTATTAGTCTACTAGTAGGATGTTAAAGTACTTATAACCCTTAGCGCAACTATTAAAGATAGGTAAACTGTTATTTATAAGTAGAATCTATTCTATAGAGAAGTACTAGATATTAATCTTAGTCTATCTAGAGAATTAGCTAAGTAGCAGAATTACCTTTAAGATAGCTGTTTTAGTGCTAGCCTTTGCTACAGCCTTTTAGAGTATTTTGCAGGTTAGTAGTTAGCCTCTAATAAAGTAGTTAAGGGCATCTGCTACTTTTTAGCGTAAACTTAGTGCTATTCTTACTTAGTCTGCTTTATATTTAGTAGGTGCTAGTTCCCTATCCTATCTACTAGCCTAATTTTATAAGGCTATACTATACACGCCTTTATAGTTAGCTAGTAGCACGCCTCTATAGTTAGCTAGTAGCACGCCTCTATAGTTAGATAGTAGAGATAAAAGGTCTATAGTTTCTATATTAGAAATAAGTCTACTAAGCCTTTTCTTAGGCTTTATAATACTATCCTAGTCCTTATTATCCTAGCTATACGCAGAATAGCGCTTATAAATAACGTTTATTCTGCTATAGGGGAATAAGGTCCTAGAATAAATAGTAGTAAGTAGCATTACTACAGAGGTATTAGGTAAGGTATTAGTTAGGGTATTAGTTAGGGTATTAGTTATTAGGCAGGTAAGGATAGCTAGATAAAAGTTTAATACTAAAGGGTTAGGCAGGTAAGGATAGCTAGATAAAAGTTTAATGCTAGAGAGACTGTAACAAAGTGCTTAAAGGAAAAATTTCTAAAGTATATATTTTATCCCTATCTAGCCTATTTACTAACCTTGCTTTAATAGGTTATTAGTCTTATTAAAAGCCTCTACCTACGTCTTTTTATTTTTACCCTCTCTAAGATCTGCTGTAAGGTCTATTTTTTCTAATATTATATTAGGCAGCAAATCTAGGTTCTTATCTATAATAAAGTTAATCTTATTAGTGCTAAGATATACCTTCTTAATTATAATATCCTCTTCTCTGTCCTCTTTAATGCTAGGCAGCTAAAATATAATATTAGACCTTACTATAAGGTAAACACTAGAGGTAATAATGCTTACCTTCTATTTCTACACCCTAATAGGCTTAGAAAGTAATAAAAGAACAGGCCTCTCTCTAGTTTCTATATATTTAGTAATCCTCTTACGCATTTCTAGATAAATCTATATAAAAAAAGTATCCTAGTTGTTTTAGTAGGCTATTAGAGCGTTCTATAGGTTAAACCTAATCTTGCCTAACTATATATTACACTACGCATATGTCTTTACTAGGAGATACGCGTCTACGTCCTACTACTCTACTATATTCTAAACTTCTTTAAACGCCTTATAGTTTATATTAATACCCTTTTATATTACAGGTAGCTTAGGCGCACACTATAGTATACTAGGCTTCCTAATAATACTATTAGGCTAATTCTTCTATTTCTAGATTTTGTAGGCGTTCTATATATTAACGTACTCTAAAACCTTAGACTAGATAATATCTATGTAGACTATAAACATTATAATCTAGTCTGTAACCTTACTCTTTATAAACAGACCTTAATCTTATAGCCCCTTAAAGTATACCTGTAGATAGTTAGTAGCAGTATTAGTCTAGGTATTAGACCTGCTAATTAGTAGCAGTATTAGTCTAGGTATTAGACTTTAAAACATATACTTACTCGCTATTAAAAGAGTAGTCCTTTTAAAATCTACTGCTACTAAGACTTAATTTGCTAATTTGCAGTGCTAGTGCTATATAAGTAGTACTTGCTAAGCTCTTAAGTATTATTCTAAAATATAGCCCTGCTAAGTTAGAGCTAGGACTAAGCAAGGATATATGTCTCTTTCCTATAGTCTAAATAAATAAAGCGTAGGTGTATACTAGTATTACTAACGTAATATAGGTATTAATTACTAATACTAATAGTAGTATTACTAGATATACTAATATATACCTACATAACCTTCTAGAAGTAGGCATTAATACTAGCGTATATCTTAAACCTATATAGCTATAGCTTTAAATAGCTATTAATTAACTACAGCTAGTTTAGGCCTAGAATAATATACTCCCCTTTTCTCTATTAGGTATTCCTATTACAGCGTTTAACAGCTCCTAGATTTATTTACTTATATATCTAGTAGAGTGCATCTCTTATAAATATAAATCCTTTCTACTTTACCTAGATATAGAGAAACTGCTTACTAAGCCTATTTACTACCCTTTATTATAGTGTAGACTTAAGATATATCTTTATAGCCTAGTCTATCTTTTTACGTACCTCTTATCCCTAATACCTTTAGACTATTCCTATTTCTTTCTGCATGTAACGTATTTTAAACTTATTAATAAAGTACTATTTTTCTACTTAAAATATCTATACTATCTCTTTATTAGTAGTATTACTAATAAAGTATATCTTAATAATCTAGTATCTAATATAGAGAGCTACGTCTAGTAAAAGCCTCTTAGATATACTCTACGCCTTAAACTACCTGCGTATTATGCGTTCTAATAGCCTATGCTAAAATTCCTGTATGTAATACTCTCTTAGTTCTTTATATATTACGCCTTCTTTAAAGTAGTAGGTAAGAAGTTCTCTATAGGCCTTTAGATTAATTTAAGGGCAACCTTTTATACGTTAGAACATATATAAAGACTAATACTTTTTCTTATAGACTAATACCTACCTATATTATCCTATAAATTTTTAGTTTAAAAGAATATTAATAGGTAGAAGTGCTGTAATTAAATTTGTGTGCGTAATTCTTATATTAATTTGTGTAGTTTTCTATTTTAATTTTCCTTGCTTGAGTTTTGGCCGTTTTGCTTACATCCGCCCACCGTAGCCCAGCCTCGCTACCACTAAATCACCCGTATGCACGGATCACTCAATATGTAATAGGATACGAGGATAGCACGATAATAATAATAAGCTACACCAAAATGTCCATCGAGCTTAGAGGGCAGAAATCTCCCACACCCTCACGTCCTCTGCAACATGTGAGAAATCGTTATGGGAAGACGCTAGCCTATGCTGTCAGGTACCAAGGTGACAGCTCACCTAACACTCACTGACTCGACTCACTCACTCACTTCTTCACTCATTCGCTCATTCGCTCATTCGCTCACTCGCTCACTTCTTCACTCAACTCACTCACTCACTCGCTCACTCACTTCTTCACTCAACTCACTCACTCACTCACTCACGTCACTCACGTCACTCACTCCATCAACTCACTGCGTCAACTCACTATATCCACTCCCTCACCCCCTCACTCACCCCCTCACTCACCCCCTCACTGTCCTTATTTCATAGACCTGCCTGCACCCCTCCTTCTTCATGACCTGACATCTCTCACATCCTTTGCCTGGTTGAAAGGTCCCTCTTTCTCCACTTCCCCACCACCAGATACCCCTCGTCGCAGGTCCTCGCAGGTCTTCGTAGGTCACACACAACGCCTCTTTTAGAACTATCCTCAACACTTACTTGTCTTTGTTAGCATCATGAACTCTGTTCGAATGTTCCTCGATTCTTTCAATGGTGCTGTGGGGAAATCCACTTTTGGACGAATATTCCGTCTGCAAGGTTGTGGGCATGTATGCTTCCCCCCCCCCAACATAAATTGGTCCTTTACCAACTGACAACCACCATATCAGGACCGAGAAATCAAAAACACCAAATTTACCACGGAGATTCGTGCAGGCTTGACCACATTCTTCACCATGGCATATATCATCGCTGTCAATGTCAGGCCTCCCGTCTTCATCATAAGACCCCCCCGGCTGACATTCCAAGGCCTCGGTTCTTTCTGCCACCGGTGGCAACTGTGTGTGTAAAGCTACCGCCACAGATGCCCTGTGCGATAAAGACAACGACTACGCAGACTGCGTTGCGGATCTGAATCGGTCTTTGATTACAGCAACCGCTGCTCTTTCCGGCTTCAGTTCCTTCCTATTTGGCTTCGTCACAAATATGCCCGTATGCCTTGGGTAAGTAAGCCAGCCAATGCCCACGGCTTGACGCAATCTCCATTCTCGCATAATCACCTATGCTAATTAATCTATCACACACACGCAGCCCTGGCATGGGTCTGAATGCATATTTTGCCTACCAGATCGTTGGCTATCACGGTTCCGGTCTCATATCCTACAACCTTGCTCTTACTGCCGTTTTTGTTGAAGGCTTCATCTTCATTTTTCTGTCCTTGATCGGCATGCGTCAATGGCTTGTAAAGGCCATTCCCGTTTCTCTCAAAATCGCAAGCGCTTGTGGTATTGGATTGTTTCTTTCGGAGATAGGCCTCAGCTACTCTGCTGGTATAGGAGCAATAACTGGCGCCAAAAACACGCCCCTCGAGGTTGGAGGTTGTCCAAGCCAATATCTGGACGATTCTGGATCATGCCAGACTCATAGGATGACATCTCCCACCGTAAGTCGGACTCTGGCCACGAGGCCCAAACTCATCCATTTCGAATACACGCTGACAAAAGACGCAGATGTGGATTGGCATTTTTTGTGGGGGGATTTTCACGGCATATCTGATGACGTACAAAGTCAAATCTGCCATGATCGCTGGCATTGCCCTCGTCTCTATTCTCTCGTGGCCGTAAGTCGACGTACAAGGCGACACTTGATGCAGCTGACTTGAATACAGACGAGACACACCCTTCACATATTTCCCGCACAATCCCCAGGGCGATGAACGTTTCAACTTCTTCAAGAAAGTGATCAACTTCCACCCCATTGGCACACTCAATGTACTGGACTGGAATGTTTCCAAAGATCCCACTCGCTTTGTTCTCACACTCTTCACCTTCCTTTATGTCGATATCATCGACTGCACGGCCACGTTGTACAGCATGGCGCGATTTTCTGGTGTCGTCGATGCAGAGACTGGCGACTTTCCAAGGTCAACACTTGCATATTGCACGGATGCTCTGTGCATCTCCATTGGCGCTCTTCTAGGATGCTCACCCGTTACCGCCTTCATCGAGTCTGGAGCTGGCATCGCCGAAGGCGGAAAGACTGGGCTGACAGCCATGACTTGTGGCATATGCTTTCTCATTTCCATGTTCTTCGCCCCGATTTTTGCCTCAATTCCGCCCTGGGCCACGGGCTGCACATTGATACTCGTACGTCTACCACCCCCTTACGCCTATATTGCGTCTCTGACAAGATAATAGGTTGGGTGTTTGATGATGCGACAGATTGTCAGTGTCAATTGGCGGTATATTGGAGATGCTGTGCCCGCTTTTGTTACCGTCATGTTTATTCCGTTTGGCTACAGCGTGAGTCGACTCCCTGTTTCTGTTGTTTGGTAACCTAGCCGATTCTTGCAACGCTTGTCGAGATGCTGCTTCTGTAGTTTCTTGGCCGCTTCTCAACCTACCCTTGTCGTCGTCACTAATGCACATTGTGCCTTGGCTAACAATACATTCCCCTTTAGGCTGCATACGGCTTGATTGCAGGCCTCATGACATACGCGGCTTTGAATGGCCTCATTTATCTCACCAAGGTCATCTCTCGCGGCTACGTTGTTCCCGACGACGAAGATCATCGCGAGTACTGGACCAGTAAGTTGCTTCCACGCAACTCGCATCATGCATCGCGAGCTGACCACATTCCTCCTAGTCAAACCCCACGGAAAGCTACCTTGGTTTATCACCGCGAGCCAATTACTGGCGGGCCGTATTGGTCACCATAACGGCCAGCAGAAAGACACGACCTCGATCAAGAGCGGTGAATCCCAGGTTGAAATTCGGGGCGACTCCAAGAATCTAGATCAGGAGCTCGACGCTGTTGTCGTGATTCCGAAAGATCCCCGCGATGAGGTGCTACGGAAGACGCAGTCGCAGGATTGGTGTTGAAGGTGAGGCTGGCGCCTCCATCCATCGCCTAGTCAGTGCATGGCAACTCTATGGGTGCCACATTGCATCATATTGCCTACAGGGCAAGGCCATTTTTTTTATCGTCTTTGTGCACACCAGCACCAGCCAGGGCCCCTTTCTGTTCTTATTGTCAGCGACAAACATTTTTGGAATCGTTATCATTTCTACGGCTAGCTACAGTTACCCAGATCCGTGCTTCAGCATACGATCCTTGTCGTGACTGACGCTACAATTGAAACGTACACCGGCGCCTGGTGAACTACCAAAGGCTTGCATGCCTGAAGCATAAGGTTCCCGTCTAAGGTGCGTAAACATCAACGGCTCTGAACCCAAGGCATAAAGTTTGGCGTCCATGGCTCGTTCACACCCTTGTACCTTTGTAGCAATAGCGTCCGGATCCCCTCGGACCCATGTCCATGCTCCCCGCTTTCTTGCAACCCTTCTATAAAGATTAGTTACAAAGGTACCCTGGTAGGAAACTCGATTATGACCCGCATGCTCAGTTTTTGACAGTCTGTTCGTCAACATGAAACCATTCCGAACCAGGCGTGAGCAGACCATGTGGAGAAGATTCGCAACAGCGGATTTAGCCAAAACACGGGAAGAGGAATCAAGACTTTGCCAGAAAGGTTAAATCGTACGCTAAAATGAGGCGCATGTGGGGTCGCCCGATGTCATCTCAAGGCTTGCAGCATCTCCCGCTCTTCCGCCACTCAAACCAAACACAGACGACTGGTCGGATCGTCAACTCGATGTAAGGTTCCTTCTGAATGCAAATACTCACCGTCAAGGGGGCGCCCGAATCAGCTCACAGTGTCGCATAATTATCCATCTGTCGGGAATACAGCAGCGCCGTTATCCGTCAATTATTGACTCAATCGTTCCACCGCGTGTGCATCAATCTACGCGAGGGAGAGGGAAGCCCCATTCTGGGATAGAAGCCTGCGCCTGTTATCGCAATGAGCTGGCCCTTCATACAAGATGCCATACTTGAAACGAGGTAAGAGAGATACTGGATCACCGTACACCTTTTTGTGCATCTTATTGTATCGTCTCTCAATAGTGACCCCGCTTCTGTATTAGCAATGCAACGCCAGCGGGCTTTCTGCTGGGGGTTGCCACGGCTTCCGCTCCACGTCCATGTCCTGGTCCCTCATATCACAGCATGCGCATCTCCGATCCAAGAGCCACCACATCGGAAAAAGTCCGCGGCCCCGGGACATAGGACCGACCTTTTCTTCATTCTCATGTCTTATTCACATTCCATTTCCATCATAAGCGTTCATATCATGACGACTTCCATGAAAGTTTGGGGAAAGAAAAAAAGAAAACCCCTTCATTCCCCTCCCCTTTTTCTTTACTATACTAATCTAGTCTCGGTGTGTACCACTGCATCTCAAATTCTTGGGTGTCGTTCCAGAAAGCTCGCAGTTACATGATCGTTGCCAGCAAATGGTACAACATCTCTTGGCTTGCCTTCATTGGGTATACAAAAGCGATGATCATGTTGTGCGTCCAGTGCGTCCAGTGCGTCCAGCGCGGCGTTACTCGGAGTCTGCTCTGTACGACCTTGTGAGAGTAAGGGGCGGTGAGCGAAATGCAGTGTGCGGGGACGCTGAGACCCAGGCCTCACCCACATACCACATACATCCCTCGTCCTCGTCCTTGTCGCATCCATGGACTTTTTCCGTCGAATGTGAGCGGATGCTCTTTTCGTTGGTGGTACGGAGCCTGGGACATACCCACACAGTATATAGGAAAGAAAAATGGATGCGGTGAAGAGAGAATAAAGCCAAGCCCTAACATTCTAAGCAATATGCAATCCAGAGCCTCGGAGCGATTAACAGAACCAGCGGTCGGCGGTCCCGAATGGCAGAGACTGCGAATGGAGGTAGGACGAGGCGACGGTGAGAGCATCGTAAGCATTCCAAGGCTTGCAGATTGAAAGGTAGGGCTGACTGTGCATACATTGCGCATTGAAGACTCTCATTTCTTACAGCTTGGGAGGATCACTCACGTCTCTGTGCTTCATCCATTGACATTGTCTGGTGCGATCAAGTAAGTGTAGTGTACATATGTTTCCAAAGCTGTATGTGATGAACGTCTGTGTCAGGCATCCAGCTTCCAAGATTACTTCCAAACGCTCCATAACCAGATATATATACTCGCTCCAGTCGCCCAGAAAAAGATAGTCATTCATCTATTCAATCTTGTCGAATAAAATGGATACGTCTCCCCATCCCAAGGAAGTGAAACATATCGCCTGCTCGAGATGTAGAGAGCGAAAGGTGAAATGTGACGGCGAACAACAACCGGGCTGTAAGAGATGTCAGAGATCAGGCCATGCGTGTCAATATGTGCCAGGGAAGAAATCTCGGGGGAAGAGTGAGTGGGTGCAGCATCTGAGAACCTTTGGTCCGGCACCTGGTGAGTTGTTTCTATACCAAACGTCACCTCTTCAAACACTTGGAAATTCAACTTCTATCAATCGTCCTAATACTTTGTAAACGTAAAGCAGGACCAGGATCGGGATCGGGATCAGTATTCTCTCCACAATCACAGCCCCAATGTCGGCAACAACAACAACAACAACAATCCACTTCCCATCAAATACCTGCGCTCCAAGTCTCCGACACCGAGTCCATAATCATGTACTCGCGGTCTCCGAGTCCATACCTTGGATATGTCTCCACGCCTGCATCATCATCGTCGTCGTCATCGACTTCTCAAACCTTTACCGTCGTCGATACCGAAAGCCCTTTCATAGACCACCCCTGGATGCCTCCAGTCTCGTCTCCAGCCTCATCCCCAGCCCCAGCCCCATTCCCATCACCATGCTCACCCTCAGGTACCATGGACGGCGTGAACCTAGCCCCGCAATCCTTCACATTCAACCCAGACTCGACCTGGCGCGGGACCAACTACACATCCCGTCTCATGACTACATATCATACGAGCCCCGAGGACACGCTTCCCACAAACGATATAACAGTAGATGCGGAGCAGAGTCTGGGGACGCCTGAAAGTACCTGGGGCTCTGATCCGTACGTCGTCCATCCCAGCGCAAGATTCGTCCCGTATCCCTTGATCGACACCGACATATTCGCATACATCACTGCTCTGTAATCCATGACCACGACCACGACCACGACCCGAGGTTGCTGATCCGAGGGTGCACCATGTCTTTATCTGTATGTATGTATGTATGTATGTATGTATGTATATATGTATGTATGTATGTATGTATGTATGTATGTATATATGTATGTATGTATGTATATATAACGTATATGTCATAGGCCTAGAAGAACATTTACCAACACGGGTGGTGGTCGTCATCGTCGTCATCGTCATCGTATCGTTCAACGCGGGGGACAATGAGTTTAGTTTCCTTCCAACGAGTCCTAACTTAGTTGGGTCTTGCCGGTTTAACGAGATGAGATATTATCCATCACCCTTGGAATTCTGGGCAAGGATTCATACTTTAGTTATCCTCCTGTCTTTGGAATTTGGTTGTAATAGATGGTCGCGTTCGTTGTAGATAATTATCAAGGACCCAAGTCATGTATGTCGTCTTCGTCGTCGCATTTATCGGCAAGCGTTCATTCATATCAATCAATAAATAAATAAATAAATTACTATCATTTCTACATCGCATTTCAAATATTCAAAGTATGTATTTATTTGTTATGAAGAAGAAGAAAAAAAAACAATGGGAAATCGAAGATACGACTTCAAATGTATTGCACATGATAAATACCATTGAATTAGAAGGCTACAACGATTGGGTGGGGGCGCTCCTTGGACGGATTTCGCACACAAGGAGAACATGAGACGAAAGCTTACAGCACAACAATTACTTTTCATCATCAACCCTACGAAATCCAGTGGGGAGGGGACCTGGCTCTTGTCCCCTATCGTACCCTCCGTCTTCTCCGCTCCAGGGCCATTTTCAATCTTCTTTGGCCCGTGGTCTCTTGAAATGCGGCTTGAGAGGCTCCCAACTCTCGGCATTGTAGCCTTGTTGTACCTTTTTGCATTTCTTGAGGCCCCAGTCCGTGACGCCGACCATCAGACAACTCTCAAACATGAACGCCATGCTCCCTTCGCCGACCTTACTAGGCTTGAGTTGGGCGTTTGATGCTTTCTCATGTGTAGTCGCGTCGGGTCCGTGGCCGGACATGACATTGTGTAGTGAGGCACCCGCAGGCTGGAACCCGCCGCCCGTTTTCGCGTCGTATTGGCCGTGGATCAGGCCCATAAACTCAGACATGGTGTTGCGGTGATACCAGGGCGGCCTAAAAGTGTCTTCTGCGGCCAGCCATCTTGGAGGGAAGATGACAAAGTCGGCCACTGCTGTGCCGGGGTGATCGGATTGCGCCGTGAGGACTGTAAAGATGGAAGGATCTGGATGGTCGAAGGATATGCTGCCAATGGCGTTGAAGCGACCCAAGTCGTATTTGTATGGATAATAGAGGCCGTGCCATGCTACGACGTCAAAGGGTGTGTGTGTTTGTTTGGCTTGGAACAAGTGTCCGGCGAACTTGCATAGTATGTGCCAGTCGCTTGATGTGTCTTCGTCGAAATCGGCAACGGGTGCTTGGAAATCCCGCGCATTAGCCAAGCAGTTGGAACCTATGGGACCGAGTTCTGGAAGTGTAAAATGACCCTGGTAAAGCTCGAGGATGTAGCCGCGGACTGGACCTTCGGGTAGTGTCACGCGGTATTTGATGCCGCGCGGGATCACGCAGATCTCGTTCGGTCGTACGAGGATGCGTCCCAGTTCTGTTTGTATATCGAGGAGACCATGTTGTAGGACAATGAGAAAGTCTCCATCTGCCGAGTAGAAGGCTTCGTGAAGGTCCATGTCCTTGCCGGCCGCGAAGATGTACATGCCGAGGCCAGTCTTCATGGTCGGGTCTCCCGCGCCAGCTACCAGATGCAGTGAGTGTACCCAATCCACGGTCTCATCGAGGTCGAAGGGGTCCCATCGTAGTTGGTTGGGAATGTGGTGGATCTTCTCGTAGGGTTTGTCCTCGGGGTTCGTATTGTAAGTGGATGATTCGCGAGGTTCGAAATTGCTGTGTCCGCACGACGGGAGGATGCGGTAGAGCCATGCCTGTTGGTTCTCGTGGCGGGGAGCTGTGAAGGCGGTTCCGGATAGCTTTTCAGCGTAGAGACCGTAGGGAGGTTTCTGGGGAGAGTTGGCGCCGATGGGGAGCGCGCCCTCGACAGCTTCCGACCTGGCAGAACGTGTCAATCGTGGTTGCGGAAAAGGTGAAGAGGGACTGCGGACTCATGGTAGGAGTTGAAGCCATTCATGTACTGATACTTTTCTTTGTGGGCGAAAGCGGACAAAGGCATCGTGGATGTCGGAGTAGTCTGGGTTGTGGAATTCCTCTAGGTTGCGCCTGGTGAGTGGTATCGTGCTTTTCGACGGCTGCTTCTCGCGGACCTTGGAGAGCTTCTTAAAAAGCGAGCTGAGGGGTTTCTTGAGATGTAACGGAGAGTTCGGATCTTCATAAGCGCACGTCACGGCCATTGCGATTGTGGGGTTGTGGGTGCATGCGCGGTAAGGAGCGCTTGTCCAAGGCATATGTTTGTTGTGAAGTCACATTGACGCGACACCGCGGAACGATTCCACGTCCTGTCCTTCGCCGTCACCAACCGCAATCTATCCCCCTCGGTTCGTGAATCGAAATCATACATCATGTCAATTTACGACCTTGTTCTGTTCTTTGACCCTCCTTGAATAAGCAAAGAGGAAATCATTTTCCGTCTCCCTTTAACTTTAATAAATCTTCGTACCTATACTCAAAACACCATGCCGCCTCTCCGATCGTGGTTCAACATTCCCCGAGGCTCACACTTCAGCCTCGCAAACATACCCTTTGGCATCATTTCCACGCCCTCTTCCAAGACACCCCGAGTCGCCGTCGCCATCGGAGATCATGCCTTGGATCTCGAGGTGTTTGCTGCGAACAATGGCTTTTCCGCACTTTCCACCATCCAGCCCCACCAAGCTGTCTTCTCACAGGCCTCACTGAACGATTTCGCTGCTCTCGGTCGACCGATTCATTCCGTCGTGCGGAAGTACATCCAGAGCATATTCGTCCAAGATACGCCGTATCCGGAAGTTCTCCAAACCAATGCTGCGCTTCAGAAGCAGGCCTTGTTCCCATTGAAGGAGATCAAGACACACCTCCCCTTCAGGATCGGCGACTACACTGACTTCTTTGCGGGAATGAACCATGCTTATACCTGCGGCGTACTGTTTCGAGGCCCTACGACTGCTCTCCAACCCAATTACAAGCACTTACCCGTCGGCTACCACGGCCGCGCATCATCAGTGGTGGTGTCGGGCACACCAATCCGTCGCCCGAACGGCCAGATCCTACAGAACCCGTCAGCAGAGAGGAAAGTACCCGTCTTCTCGCCCTGTAAGAAGTTGGATATCGAGTTGGAATTGGGAGCATTTGTCTGCAAATCAAATCCCCAGGGCGAGCCAGTGCCGATTGGAGAAGCCGAAGAAAGTTTATTTGGAGTAGTCCTGATGAACGACTGGTCTGCCAGAGACATACAAGCCTGGGAATACGTTCCTCTGGGTCCTTTCAATGCGAAGAACTTTGGCACCAGTATCAGCGCCTGGGTCGTGCTCGCCGAAGCCTTGGAGCCCTTCAAGACGAAAGCAATGGAGAACGACGAGCAAGTACTGCCCTACTTGCAGGAGAAGGAAGAGAAGTCTGTTTACGACATCAAACTTCAAGTTGACTTGAAGAGTAAGTTGGTACATGAGATTGGAGGCTTCCCAGCTAACAACCAGCAGCTCGATCCGGTGCCTCGTCCACCATGACCAAGACCAACGCAAAAAACCTCGTTTGGTCCTTCCCTCAAATGCTGGCGCATCACACCATCACGGGATGTCCAATGCAACCCGGCGATCTGCTGGGGTCTGGAACAATAAGCGGCACTACAAGTTCGGAAATGGGCAGTTTGCTCGAGCAGAGTGAGAATGGGAAGATATCGGTGAAGCTATCTGGAGGAGAAGAACGGAAGTTCCTCGAGGACGGGGATGAGGTTAGAATCTCTGGTGTTTGCGGCTCGGATGAAGAAGCTCTCGTGGGCTTTGGTGAGTGTGTTGGTAGGATTGAACCTGCACACGAACTGAAGTTGTAAGAAGATCTTGGTGGCATGGGTGGTATGGGTGGTAACACACGAGGTTCTCTTGATTTCAATTAGTTAACTTGGTAAGATTCTAATGATGATTACTTCTTCTCTCTTACGGGAGCAGACGTGGTGCCTGCATCTGTGATTCTGTACTCTGTACATACCTTTGTAAGACGCCATGAATACAAGGGTACATGATTACAAAGTACGTCGTACTATGTAACAAGAATCTGGGGTAATACTCGATAGATAATTAGTGCTTCCGTGCTTCCCGTGTTAAAGTGGAGTGGACCGTGGAATGGACGGAATTAGACCCGCGACTTTTCTTTGGTGAACTGGGAACAGGATAGATTCTCCAACCTATGACCACTACGGAACCACCCCGCTATATGTACTTTGTACAGAGTATGTAACTATGTATGTATACTGTACATGGGCACAACCCCGCACTGTCGGCCGACCTTATTCCTCAATGCATCGGCATGCGGCAAAGACTTATAGAGTAGCTCTCATCAGATGACGGGACGGACGCGCTGGATGGGAACCAACTAGTAGAATAGGGCCAGTTGTGCTGTGACAGGCCGTGTCTTTCAACGTTTCGCAAACCTCGGGAAACCCCCTTGCATTGCAATTGTTGTGGCTGTCTGCTTCTCCTTAAATATCTTACACCTTCACCTTGCGAAACTCCCATCTTCCTGCGAGTATTTCCTGTACAGCTATTATGACTCTCCCCATCATAGTCGCGGTCGCACTGGTCATTACATACTTGGCCTACCGCGTACTGTTCAGTACCGATATACCTAAGATCAAGGGCATTCCTGAGATTCCTGGCCTCCCTCTCTTTGGCAGTCTGCTCGAGCTCGGAACCAGTCACGCAAAGGTAGCTCAGGGATGGGCGAAGAAGTATGGACCCGTCTTCCAAGTACGACTGGGAAACAGGGTAAACAACATCACTCCCTTAGATATGTTGATTCTCCATGTTAACCGTGTATCCCAGCGAATCGTCTTCGCCAACAGTTTCGACTCGGTTAAACATATTTGGATTACGAACCAATCAGCGCTGATATCACGTCCCACCCTGCACACCTTTCACAGTGTAGTTTCTAGCTCGCAAGGCTTCACTATCGGGACATCGCCTTGGGATGATAGTTGTAGACAACGTCGTAAGGCAGCAGCTACAGCTTTGAATCGACCCGCCGTCCAGTCTTATATGCCCCTCATCGATCTCGAATCAGTGGTCAGCATCAAAGAGCTTCTCCATGACAGCAAGGGTGGAGAGATAGATCTCGATCCGCGGGCGTACTGGCAACGATATGCACTCAACACTTCGCTGACACTGAACTACGGATATCGGATCAACGGCGACAAGGACGATTCGCTATTGAAAGAGATCACCGATGTCGAACGCGGGGTTTCCAATTTCAGGAGCACGAGCAACAACTGGCAAGATTACATCCCACTATTACGGTTGTGGCCCAGTCAGAGTAACGAGGCAGTCAAGTTTCGAGAACGGAGAGATGTGTACATGGACAGGCTTCTGAAGGGACTGAAAGACAGGATTGCAAATGGTACCGACAGGTCCTGTATCACAGGCAACATTCTCAAGGACCCTGAAGCAAAATTGAACCAAGGTATACCGAGTTTCGTCGCCTCTCATCTTAGTCCACTTACTCATATGGTTTCTAGCCGAGATTAAAAGCATCTGTCTGACCATGGTGTCCGCCGGCCTCGACACGGTCCCCGGAAATCTCATCATGGGAATTGCATATCTCGCCAGTGAAGACGGTCAAAAGATACAAGCCCGTGCCTACGATGAGATTCTCAAAGCATATCCCAACAAGAATGCCTGGACGCAATGTCTGTACGAGGAGAAGATTCCCTATGTCACAGCGCTGTATAAGGAGATTCTACGGTACTGGACTGTGATACCCATCTGCCTTCCGCGCGTCTCTATCAAGCCCATCGAATGGAACGGTGCCACGATACCAGCTGGGGCGACCTTCTACATGAATGCCTATGCGGCCGACTACGACGATACGCACTTCTCCAACCCGTACACATTCAATCCAGACCGGTATCTCGACGTGCCGGATGGCGCTGGAACGCCGCATTATGGCTACGGTGCTGGAAGCAGAATGTGCGTAGGCAGTCATCTCGCAAACAGGGAGCTGTTCACGGCATTTGTGAGATTGATTAGCGCCTTCACGTTTACGCCGCCACAGGATCCGAGGGATGCTCCAGTGCTAGACTGTCTGGATGCGAACGCTCTCCCGACCAGTCTGACCACGGAGCCCAAGTACTTCAAGGTCGGTTTCAAGCCCAGGGATAGAGCATTGTTGGACGGGTGGATCAGGGAGAGCGAAGAGAACACCAAGGATTTGTATGATGTTGATGTGTGAATTGTGAAGAGTAAGCTGGGGATTCAAACCATCTATCGCCCTTTTTTATTATTATCGAGACACATGCACGTAGTGCTGCTAATCGAGTTTTTTTTTCTTTTTTTTTCTTTTGAGCATTTCACCAAGTCTTCTAAGAAATTGTTAGGTCTGGAAGAAATTCAGACGGAAAACTGGGCTTCTTACTGCGCAAACTAGTACATACTGCCTACAATGATTGCTGCTGCTGCTAGATTTGTGGGGCTTAAGGCATCTTTGGTGGGTGGTGTAGGGTTCGGCATCCTACTTCGGAAGTGCTCAGTTCGACTCATAATGAAGTGATTTATTATTGCATAGATGCCAGACACCAAAAAAAAAACACCTTTGCACACTTTTGCACTCCAACTCAACTTCATAAATACTTCTCTCCCATCCCCTCTCGACAATCCCATACAAAATACCCCCCATTGCATGTCTTTATCGAAGACAACGACACGTCACAAAGTACATCAGTTCCCCGCCAATCACAGCCGGCCTCGCGCATCACCCCCACCACCCATGCACGACGCTATCCGCATCACCGTCGCGTCGAATGTGCAACAGCGCTCCAAGGCTCCATTGCTCATCCCGGCCTCGACGACCTTGGCGAGTGCTATCAAGGCTCTAGTATTCAAGACTGCAAGCTCGAAACTACGAATCAAGAAGCCGTCGAGAGTGTACGCTGCGAAATCGGGCCAAGAGCTACTTACGGACGATGATTGGGAGAAGTGGATTGACAATGATGCTACTCTGCTCGTCTCGGCGGGAGAAGAGTACGTCGGGTTGAAGAGGGAGGATAGTCGACATGGTAAGCAAAGCAGTACATTTGAAAGCGTTGGAAATGCGTCCAAACTCAACTGACTTTGACCCCCTAGCGCAAGCCAACCCATCATGTCCGACATACATACTCGCAGAGAGGGCCCCTGTCGACCATTCCTCCATCATACAAGTCACCACTACCGCACATACACTCCCGGGGATCATATACGGAGTTGGACAGCCCGATCTCCATCCTGGCACCAAATTCCCGATCGGCGCCGTGTTTGTGTCCAAGGGATGGATTCATCCACCGCTGATTGGGGGAGACATAGGGTGTGGAATGGCATGGTATAAGACGAAGCTCTCCAGAAGCCAGGTCGACGGCGACAAAGGTAGGAAAATCGCCGAGAAATTGCGACGTCTCGAAGGCGCGTGGCGCTCCCAGCCCGACCGCGAATATTGGCTACGAGATGCTGCAGGGAGCTGCTCAGCAGGAGTTGAATGGGATGCCTCACTCGGAACCATTGGCGCTGGAAATCACTTTGCCGAGATTCAGGTCGTAGAAGAATCTTGCTTGATCGGAGACAGTAGCTCCGTCCTCGAGGAGAACGACGTTATACTATTAGTCCACTCCGGATCGCGAGGCTTTGGGGGTAGTGTCTTCAAGAAATATACGTCAGAATCACGCGTCAGCCTCGAGGAAGGCAGCGAGAAGATGAAGGCGTACATGGCAGAGCACGACCAAGCTTGCCGCTGGGCAAAGGCGAATCGGGATCTCATCGCTGTGCGGTTTTTGTCTTGCCTGGAGCCTGGAGAAACGACGTGGGAGGTGGGACGAAACGCATCGAATGTACACACTGATGCCGAGACCATCTTGCAAGCCAGGGCGAAGATTCAGGAGCGCAAAGTCGTCGATATCTGGCACAACAACGTTGAGCGTGTCAAGTGGCCGCCTTTGCCTTTGCCTTTGCCTTCGCCTCCGCCTCCTCCATCACCATCGTCTGCGTATCCCGCCGCAATTCCAGACCCAGAAGTCACGGCAGAGAAATTGCGCCCCGAATCGTCTGGTACGCGGCAAGTGCAAGAACAGGACTGGGTGTACATTCATCGCAAAGGCGCAGCACCAGTCCATACCCCCAAGACAACGAATCCACTTGCCTTGCTGCCCCTGCCTGGCTCCCGCGGGACGCCAACCTTGATCCTTGTACCGACCTTTTCTCCCTCGACTTCCTACGGCGCTCTCAACGCTCTCTCCCTCGCCCACGGTGCCGGCCGAAGCATGTCGCGGGCCAAAGCCTTGTCCTCGCTTGGACACAAGTACAAGGGTCAAAACCTGGTCGAACCGGGAATGAACAATGGCAATGCAGGCAAGGATGAAGGTGGGCATGGACAAGGCACGTGGGTCATCTGTGATGAGAAGGATTTGGTGTTTGAAGAGGCACCCGAGGCGTATAAAGATGTGCACGCTGTTGGGGAGGATCTGGTCAGGGAAGGGGTTGCAGTGGTAGCGGGGTGGTGTAGGGCGAGGGTGAGCTATAAGGTCAGAAATGATGAGGGCTCGGTTTGAGACGTGACAGTATGTAAATAATTAGCACCTTTTTTTTTTTTGGGCCGCCCAAGATTTAGTTGGTTACCCACGTTTTATCTGAAGTGATTATTGTATTACATACATACATACATGCATACACGGCGGATAAATGTGAGAATGACTGTACTGTACTGTGCCGCTTCTCACTCGCACCTCGTTCTCCACTTCTCCACATTCTTTCTGCGCAAGCGCCTCAATGTTTGATTATTTATTGTTAGCCTCTTGTGGGTAATTGTATCCCGTGGTGGTGGTGGTCATTTGGTCTACATATATACACATTGATTGGCACTTGTCCGTGTCACTCTGGTATCTAGTCTGTGTTTGTATTTGTGTTTGTGCCTGTGTTTGTGTTTGTATTTGTATTTGTGCCTGTGCCTGTGCATTTACGCGTATGTATGTATGTACATACATACATATAATATAGTCAAGTCATTGAGCCGCACGAACGAACAAACGAAGAGGGACTGGACTCGTTGGATTAGGAAAGAAACATGGACATTCGATTCGCACGAAACTATGTAAACTGGGGGTTTTTTTTAAAAGAGAAAAAGGATCGAGGGGAGGAGGAGGAGGAGGAGGCTGAAAACAACCAATAATTCCCCGACCCAGGAACGGACATGGATGAGGACAAGGACAAGCAAGAGGAACCATGGCTAATTACTTTGTAACATACATGGTCAAAGTTGGTTGGTTGGTTCTTTTATATACATACAGAGTGATTAATTACTGTTGATACTGGGGGTAATTACCTGTGTATACAACATGTGCGATTGTGTCCATGTACATACATACTGTTCGTCGCAAGGTGTGCATGGAGTATATAGCCTAGATATTATTAATTACATCTACCATGTCGGTAATATTAGTGGGGTAATTACATACATACATACATGGTGCAAACCAGAGTCGTCGGTCTCTCCGCATACGTACATATGTACATACATACATGTCCCACTCGGCATTCCGCCAGCAACTTACTTAATTAGTCCATAAATGTACCCTTTTGACGACTGAAACGAGTCTGTCCCCTTTCTTGGGAATGCAAGCCTTGTCGTCGCGCGCGTATGTATGTATGTATGTACAGTATGTACTGTATACATACCTGAACAAGGATCCCCTCTCTCTCTCATTGGCGGCCGAGGGAACCAACTAAAAACATGTTTCAAAACAGGCCCGAGCGCCAAAGCTTGAATTTGTGTGTGTGTGGCTGGCTGGCTGGCTATTAGTATTCACCTTGATTCATTTCCATGGCCAAGGGAGGGAGGGCTGAGCACCCGTGCTGTGCCGTACTGTATCTACTGTGTATGTACATGTGTGTGTATCTATCTATGAACAGCGACGGAGTTGTTGTATTTTTAACGTCTGCGCAAAGAGGCAGGGGTGTGCGCTGTACGAGTGGTTTGTGTTGCTCCTTGGTTGAAGGATGGCGCGAGGGCGCGAGGGCGCGAGGGTGCAACCTGAGGCCCAGCCTCGTGTGTATTTATGTGTGTGTGTGTGTACATATATATGAGTTGCCTACCCGCCCGTAGAACATACACTGTATACTTGTCATCGTCATCTCCCCGCATTCATCGATTGTCATTTGATTCTTTTCCGTTTGCAGGTAAGTTTGCGACGTGCCTTCCATCATCACTCACCTGGTCACGGTCACAGTCACAATATACAAACACCAACCGCTCGCCCTTGTCTTTCCTTTTTTTTCCCTTCCCTTTCCCTTTCCCTCCCTTCACTTCTCTTCACACACACGCACATTTCCTTTACACACGCACATTTCCTTTACACACGCACATTCCCTCTCCACCTCGCCAGTCGTTTCACCCACTAATAAACAAATCCAGTCTTTTCGACCTCTACCAACCGCTCGCTTCATTCAAAATGCGTTCTGCAATCCTCTCCATTCTCGCCGTCGCTTCGTTTGCCCTCGCCCAGGAAGCTCACGTCGTCTCCAACAATCCCAGCGGAGTCTCCTACGTCGCAAAACTTCCCACCAAGGAGGGCAGCACGCTTTCGGGCTCGGTGACTGCCACGTCCAGCGCCGATGGCAAAGGTGTGTCGCTTGCCGTAGCCATCGAGGGCCTTCCCAAGGAGGGTGGTCCCTTCAGTAAGTTTTTTGAGAAACCCGCCAGCACCTTGGTTGATTAGTACTTGTACTGACTGTTCAAAGTGTACCACATCCATGAGAAGCCAGTTGCCGCTGATGGCAACTGCAGCTCTACCGGTGCCCACCTCGACCCCTACAAGCGCGGTGAAAAGCCCGCCTGTGATGCCTCCAAGCCCCAGACGTGCCAGACTGGTGACTTGAGCGGCAAGCACGGTAACATCACCGATGCCCAGGCTCTCCACGTTACGTAAGTCTCCCCTTCTGGCGTCTTCAATTCATGGTGCCTCGCTCACACACATTCAGTTACACCGACTTGTACCTCGCGACGAGCCCCGAAGACCTCTCCTTCCTCGGCAACCTCTCCATTGTCGTCCACTTGTCAGACAAGAAGCGCATCGGATGCGCCAACTTCGTGCTCAACACGCCTAGCGTCTCCAGCACCATCGGCACGGCATCTTCTGGATTTGCCCTTCCCACCGGCTCTGCTTCATCTGGATATGCTATTCCTACCGGTACCAACGGCACATCGTCCATCACCTTGAGCGGAACCCGTGGCCCGACTCCAACTCCGACTGGCCCGACTGTACCGTCTGCTACCTCTGCTCTGCCGTCTTCGGGCGCACAGAAGCTGGTTGCTGGTGCAGGTGCACTTGCCGGCCTCGCAGCCCTTATACTCTAGACCTTTCTCTCTTCTTTCGTTGAATGGACAGGTGGTACCAGGACGATAATACGGGTAATGCTAGATGATGCATGTATATTTGGCGTTTTATTGGCGGATACCACATGGCTTCGGCTGGTCGTGTTTGCATCTGAGCAGCTGGCCAACTTTTTCTTCTTCGGTCGGCGTTTTATACGGACGGCTTCAACTCTTCAGCTCTAATATGGAGTTTGTACACGGGAGGGGGTAATGATGGGAAAATTAGATACCAATGGATACTTTGAATCTCTATTTCACAATGTCTCGACTCAATCCTCGTGTGATGAACGCTGATGACTTTCAATCACAACGTCTCGAGTCAAACCTCGTGTCATGGACGTTGATGACTTTCAATCCACGTTGATATCGTATGCGTGAGGTTCCTAACATCGGAAACAAATGTGGGTCCTACTCACGTACCAGTAAATGTTAGCATGTTGTGGGTACGCAGATCATTCTGCTGGTCTTGGCAGGGGTGTTAGTGTTAGTGCCAGTGCCAGTGCCAGTGCCAGTGCCAAAAGTGCATAGGAGAAACGATTTCCATCACCAAGATTCTTCACATGTCATACTTTTTTGCTTTTGCTTCTTTTTTCCCTTGTGCGTGTAAAATCCTTCACATCTCATCTCTTTTTGCTTTTGCTTTTGCTTTTCCTTGTGCGTGTAAAAAGGGTATCAAACGAGCACCACCACCATCACCCCTGACCACCTCGATAATTTCATCCAAATGTCGACGCACCGGCATGTCCCTCGCCACCGTCCATCATGTCTCTCAATGACCATCTCCATGATTATATCCATGGACATCCTCTTAGTCTGTGGAATTGATAAACTTCTCCAAACGCTCCGCCTCATCCTCACTATCCGACGCGTCGCCCTTGGCGCTCTTCTTGAACTTTGGTCGATCATCCGCGAGCGTGACCTGGAGCTTTTGCCCGCTGTAACCCCGTCCATTGACCTTTTTGACAAACTCTTCGGCCTGCTCAAACTGGCGGAAGCGCACAGTGAGGATGCCCTCGGGCTCCTTATCGAAGAGCACGACCTTGGTCACGTCGCCGCATTCTTCCGCTGCTTGGCGCATGTCCTCCTTGATGTCGAGAATCGCCGTGTCGTCTTCTTCCAGCTCTTTGAGGGTGAAGGCTTTACGGATGATGGCGAATTTGGCCCACTTGTTCTTCGGTGCAGCATAGGCTTCGGCCACAGTGGGGTTCTCGTCGTCGGACCACTCGGCTAATTTCCTTGAATGAAGATGAATATACGAATCGCAGTCGGAGACTGATGGCAAGGAGTAAGAGCTCACCGGTTCATCTCCGCTCGGTGCCGTTCTGCGGCTTTCTTGTCCTTGCGTACAAGCTTTTCCTTGACCACCTGTCCGTCTGTGTGCTTCTTGTATGACATGTCTGCCTCCTGGACTTTCGTCTTGGAACTCTCATCCCCGAGGCGAAAGGGGTAGTCATCTTGCAGGTTGATCGCCATCGTGACCGAATCCTTCTTGAAGTAGACAATCAAGGCCTCGCCGTTGAAGTCGCCGTTGTCGTTCGCATACATCTTGATGCGCGTTGTACCATCGGTGCTCTGATCAATCATGCCGAATCGCTTGAAAAGTTCCTCTACTTCGTCTTTGGTGGCATCGACGGGGATGTTGGTCACGTAGATTGCGCGGTTTTCTTGTGGTTTCTTCTCGTTCTTGGCTTTCTTGTTGCTTGCCTAGGTACAACGCATCAGCCACTGACAGAAGTTGCGGAGCGGTGCTTGGTTCAAGACTTACATTGGCCACAGCTGCTTCCTTCTTGCGCTTCTTGTCAATCTTCGGATCAACGACTTGCTCTTCGGCTTCGGCAGTGCCGCCGTAGTTGGCCTGCATATGCATTGTGCGTTCCTCTTCCGTTGCCTGTGTTTCAACACGTAAGGAGTGTTCAGAAAGCAGTTGGCGATGTGATATCACTGCCATGGTTCGAGATAAGACTGGGTCGGACTCGCAACGCTGCTGCATCGAGGCGGCTAGGCTAGACTTACAGGCTGGAACCACTTCTCGGCGACCGTGTTGTACTCCCATTCTTCATGATTTTCATCCACGAGAAGCCATTTGTCGTCGGTTTGGGAATAGGAAATGCGGTCGTCGTCACCGAATTCGTCGATTTGCCGCGGGAATGGGGCGCGGCGAGACATGGTTGGAAGGAGGGATGATTGTAGGGCGTGGAGATATAGATCGAAGCGTGTAGGCAGCAGGTAGGCTGGCCACTGTCACATGAGTTAGCTATGTTGTTTCTACATCGCACGAAGCCCGGATAATGAGATTAGGAGGGCGACCTTTGAATTAGTCTCGACGACGACACGCTGCGCACCTCAGTCGCATTCAATTCCCACACACACTGGAAATTAATTGATAGGAACCTACTGTAGGTAGAGGAGACTGTGGTATGAAGGATGAATGGCGAAGATCAAGCTGTTGTTGTAAATTCTGAGCACAGACCGATGGCAGAATTGAAGGCACCGAGGGCGGTGAGCTTTTGCTCAAGTTGCGAGTAAGACGACAACAAAGTTTTGTATTCTTTTTCTTCTTTTTCTTCTTCTTCTTCTTTTTCTTCTTCGTCTTCTTCTTCTTTTTCTTCTTCGTCTTCTTCGTCTTTTTCTTCTTCGTCTTCTTTTTCTTCTTCGTCTACTTCTTCTTTTTCTTCTTCGTCGTCTTGTTCTTCTTCTTCCTCCTCCGAGTACGTTCTACTAATATGGCATCAGAAGGTAGCAAGCAAGCAAGCAAGCAGGCAAGCAGGCAAGCAGGCAAGCAGGCAAGTAAGCAGGCAAGCAAATGCAGTTGCGAGCACAGCTTGCAGCCCCTGACCGCAAGCCTGTAACACTCACACCCTCACGAGCGATGGCGGACGCAGACTCACCCAAAGATAGTCTTACAGCTGTAGCCCTCTAGGATCTGGAAAGCAACAAAGAAACGACCGGTCGAGCTGTGATGTTGGTCGGAGTTGAAAGAGAGTGCTCGAGCTGCACACATAAGCTTGGGTATGAATAGTTTCACGTGACTGGATGCCCCGCCGTTTGGTTTGGGCACCGCAATGTTCTAACATAATGTTGAATGTTCGCTTCAGGGATCACACGACCATAGTGACGGCATGTAACTCTTCCGAGCACTAAACGCGGGACATCTCTAACAAAATCACGACTCAAACCTCAACTCCTGCATATGTGGGAAGCAAGGCTCTTAATAATCATGCATACATATCCCACCGTAGTCTTTCCTCTTTCCTTTTCTTGACGGCCTTCTCCCTCTTCCTTCCCATCAACTCTCAAATCCCTCACAGCAGCAACATGCGCGATCCTCTCCACGCCCCAGCACTCATCGTCGAGCTCGCCAAACCTCTAGCAGAGAAGCTCTCTTTGACGACACTACCACAACATGCGCATGAGATCCTGCTCGGCTTCCTTGTCTACCATTTCATCCTCTTCTACCTTTCGCCCACGCTGTCAAAGCTCATATGTTCAAACACTTACCGCAGCTTCAACAAGCGCACGCGACTCAACTGGCACATCCACTGGGTGTCCATGGTCCAGGCACTCTTCATAAACAGTGCCGCCATATATGTCATCCTGAATGATCCCCAGAGGAAAGAGATGGACTGGAAGGGTCGCCTTTGGGGGTATACACCCGCCAGTGGAATGGTACAGGGATTTGCTGCCGGATACTTCCTCTGGGATTTGCAGATTTCGAGCCAGTATATCGCCATTACGGGACCGAGTGCTTTACTGCATGCAGTCGGCGCCTTGACCGTGACGTGTATTGGATTTGTAAGTCCGCTCACGGCTTGCATTGGAACTATACTAATGTTTGCTGACATTTGTTGAAACAGAGACCCTTCGGAAACTACTACGGTCTCTCCTTCGTCCTCTACGAACTCTCGACCCCGTTCCTGAACATCCACTGGTTCTGCGATAAGCTCAATCTTACCGGCTCTAAGATTCAGCTGTATAACGGCGTTGCACTTCTCGTCTCCTTCTTCCTCTGCCGAATCGTGTGGGGAACGTATCAGTCCATTTTGATATACTCGGACATATACACTGCCTTGACGACCTCGTCTGCAAACCCCATGGGATCGCTAGATGAGGGCAGGTGCACCGCGAATGCAAGCATTGCGAACAGTGGGGTTTCTGCTGAGAGTTGTGAGCTGGGAGAGTTACCCATGTGGTTAGTAACGGTCTATCTTGTCGGAAATACCGCCTTGAGTTTGTTGAACATTTTCTGGTTCACGCAGATGGTGAAGGCGGTCCGGAAGAGGTTTGTGCCAACGCAGACTGGAGGACAAAATGGGCAAGAAAAGAAAAGCCAGTAGGTCCAACACATGGGAGCAATGAGAGAGCAGTAGTAGCGTCAACTATGGAGGATACCCAACTGTAGGACAGTGTTTCAATCATGCGATATGATCAAGTTCTGATCGAAACGGAGTGTACTCTCCAAGGTCATAAGCTATTCAAGTTCTGGTCGGAACGGAGTGTGATACTCTCCAAAATCACAAGCATCAACTGGCCATGTTTGGATACTCGTGTTCACAACCCTTGTAGCTGATGTCAGGGTAAACCAGACAGTTGTTTTGTATCAGTAATATAACATATGAGCTGTTGGCCTTCTTCTTTCGTATACGTCATCTCTCCACACTCCACGAGGTTCTTGTTGCGTACTTTTCATCTCATCGGAGTACATCTGGGGTTAGAAGCTCGTCTTGATGACTTGTTAAATTTCGACTACATGTATGTACATGTCGAAGTACGTAGCAATCAATCTAGTTCCCACACCCTGCAAAAAAAGGGGTTTCATGCCAAACTCCGAGCTACTGTTTGTTGATACCCAAATCAGGCGAGCCATATAATCCTAGACATGACCAAGGTTGCAAGAAAATACCAAAGCTTGCTCCTTTTCCCTGGACAAAACCGCCATCCAGGCCGCCCTATTCATCGTCCTCATCGTCCTCCTCGACCACCCTCCTCCGCTTTGTCCGACTGACCACAACCTCCTCATCCGAGTCAGCATCGCCACCAGCACCACTGCTCTTCCGCTTGGGACTCTGTGCATCGCGACCCCGTCTTGGCGGTGAGTCTAAAATCTCTTCCTCCTCGCTATCGTCCTCAACCTCAACATCCTCGTCACTCTGCACAATGAAGCCTTCGTCGTCATCGTAACCGTCGTCATCTCGCGCCTTTCCACGTATACCGGTCTCCTCGTCTGAACTCCAATCGCGTCGCAATCCAGACTTCGGCTTGGGTTTCCGCGCACCGGGGCGCCTTCCATCTTCGTCATCCTCGAGGCCACCGATACTGAGACCTGATCCGTAGCCCGAGGATCTTGCGCCGCTGCGGCCGAGGGTTCTACTGGCACGCTCGCGGTCGCGCTGCTCGTGTTTTTCGCGGGCTTTGATTTGGCGCTGCTTTTCCTTGAATTGGGCTTCTTCTCGCGCGCGATGCAGCTCGGGATCTTCGTCGACATTGATGAAGGATATCGCTTCTTTCTTAGTACCACGTCCGCGTTCAGCCGCCTCTCGGAGGTCTGCTTGCAGTTTTTCTAGAGCCGAATCTTTGGAAGTTGCGGTCGGTACAACAGAGAGACTGGTGGTAAGTTTGTTGGTGACGCGCATGACGTTTGCTTCTTCGTACGGCGCAACAAGATATGTGTAGCTCTCCTTGTATTCGGCTCCGCCTTTGGCCAACAGTGAGGTCGGAGTGGGTTTCTTCGGTCTAAATTGGGGCGGGGCGAGCATATTTGCGTTGATCGGATACTGATTGAGGGGATCTGACGCGAGCTGGAGGGTCAAAGAGCCATCCGACCAACGTAGCACACGGGCGTTGGACTGCAGTTGTGCGGGGTTGGTGGGCGCGCGACGCCAGCGAGCCGTGGTCATGGCTGTGTCGTAGGCGGAAAAGTGGTCGGAGGCTTCTCTGCTATGATGATCGGCTTTTGGGGGCGTGAATGTTTGGGGGTTCCAGGCCGTGGGTTCGATGGCAAGAAAGCGCGGGACTTTGAGCAGATAGAGCTCGCCATCGCTGGGCTCCGGTATGGCATGTCTCGCGATGTCGGCGTCCATGAAGTTGAACGTCTGCTGCTCCTGCTCCTCGTCCGCTTGGGTGTCCGCAACGCGATCTAACCGGCCGTCGTCATCGCCAGAGTCCAATTCTTCGTCGTCGAGCTTGCGCAGTCTGCCATGCGTACGTTAGCTTCATTACATTCCGAAGTTGTTTCAAATTAGCTCACGCTGGCTGTTCGTCCTCTGTGCCGTCGCCGTCGCCATCGCCAAAAAGATCATCATCGTCTACGTCGTCTAGCCCGTTCTCTTCCACAGTGTTGCGCGGCGTGCCCTCCTCTTCGCTGTCTATGGGGCCGACCTTGGCGGTGATTTCCTGATCTTCATCAGAGAGGTTGTCCGGGAGGCGAGGCAGCGAGGATGCAGCCTCGACGGCAACTGCTGAAGCCATGGTGGATGTGTGCTGTAGTGTGCCTGGGTGTGTGCCTGGGTGTGTCTGGGTGTGCGCAATTGGTGGTTGTGCGAGAACCACGATGGTGGAAGAGTAGGGGGGGGAGATTATGGCGCAGGGGTGAGACGTGGTAGATGATGGAGTGGAGTGGAGAGAGACATATGTAGTAGAAAAGAAGTGTGAAAGAAAGGCGCGCGTGTTGAGGTTCAGTGAAGCTCCCAAGCTTTGTGAATAAAGTTCCGAGCACACGCGTATCCCCATCCGGCCTAGTGGAGGGGAGAGTGTACTCCAGTTGCCCAGGTGCTCAATGGCCCCCTTCTCGACGCAACAGTGTCTTTGGCCGTCCTCAGAATCGCTGCACCACTGCACCACCGCTCCACCGCTCCACACCGTTGCACCGCTGCCCCCCAACCAAGAGTCCTCTCCTCGCCTGCCTCACCCGCCCGTCCGTCCGCCTGCCCATCCGCCTGTCCGCCCGAGTTCAATTGCTCTCTGCATCTTCTACTCCCAGGGCTACATCTACTCCCACGCCAGGGTCCAACCAGATGGCGTCCTTCTTCTCCAGCGTGTGAGTGCTTGGCGAACCACCCCCCCCCCCCCAAATATGCTGCCTCAGTCTGCCCAGGGTCCTCCTGCGTCCCTCAACGCTGTTTGTTTCAAGCATCAAGTTGCATTGCCCTGTCTCACGCTTTTAGTCGTCTACACTGCCCATTTCCCCTTTTGTGTCGATTCCTTTCTCCAAAACTGTTCCCTCCGCACCGCCTTGCTCTTCCTAACCTCCCATATCAGACGCCAAGGATTCGGTGGCCGTTCCAATAAGAGCAACCAGTCAGGCAACAAAGGCAACGGCCAGGGCACGCCCTCGCCCACAGGCCCCTATTCACAGTCTCCAACTTCCTCACAGCCTCCGAGTGTCCCTCCTATGCCCCATTCCCCCGCTCTCTCTTCCGCCATGTCTTTCGAAAGCCAAGTTGGTCCGGATAGTGCCCAACAGTCGCGCCGGCCGCCCTTCTTCTTCCGTGAGGAGTACTCCAATCTTATTGTCAAGGGCAACTTTATGACGCTGGCTGCGAAGCCAAAACTCGTCGAAGAGGGCGAGTGGCTCGCACATCAAGGTATGTTGAACCCCCTGTTCCATTGAGCGACCCGTGCTGAGACATGTGACCAGTCGTCGAGCAGTATCGCATACTAGAGCAGATGATCGATATCATCAAGGTACTGGACGACAAGACGGGTCGGCCAATATGCAACCCTGAAGTCTGTCCGACCATGTCAGCTAGTGGGTAAGCATCGTTCCGTTACTCAGACCAAGTCAGCACATGCCAACATTGCCACAGTCACACTTATACCTGGCTCGACAACAACAAGAAACCCATCAAGATTCCCGCCATCCAGTACATCAACCTGGTTCAGAAATGGATCGTTGGAAAGATAAATGACCCCGCCATCTTCCCCACAGACACCTCATCCTTCGCATCGACAACCTATCCCTCGGGTTCCGGTCCGACTAGTCTCAACTCTCCACTCTCCGGTCGTGACTGGCTCGGCAAGCACTCGGGCTTCCCCGAGACTTTCGAATCCGATATCAAGAGCATCTACCGCCAAATGATGCGGTGTTATGCACACATCTACCACGGCCATTGGTTGGAGCCTTTCTGGCATGTCAATGCCTACAAAGAGTTGAACACGTGCTTCATCCATTTCGTCAACGTCGGTAAGCTCTTCGGGCTGTTGGGAGACAAGGAAATCGAGCCCATGCAGCCCCTCATTGATGTCTGGCTGGCAAAGGGATTGATGCCTGCGCCGCAGCAGCAGATTCAGCAGAAGGAGAATGTGCCGAGCAGTAGTTCTCAGGGTGTGGCTTCCTGAGTTCAGGTGAGATGTACATTTGAATGGTTGCGTACAAGCTGGCGAAACCTAAAGCATAGTATGATTCGAACGATTGGGATTGAGGGCGTTTTGGGTTCGACATGGCCATGCATGCATGAAAGATATAGAGAAACAGAACTTGGTCCGACTTTGACTTTCTTTGCCGACGTACGAATGGTGCTCAAACATGGCTGGTGAGAAAAGATATAGTGAACACATGGTCAATGCTCATTCATGCAATCTTGTTACGTGTCGGTGTCGGCTATCAAGGGATACCTGTCATTCGTGCGAGCGAGTGGGGGACAATGAATATCCATTTCTACAATAGCTATATTTTTTTGGTGTGTATTACTCGCCTGAAATCCATCCGAGGACGGACCTAGAGAGCATTGCTCTTCGGGAAACACGCACGACGGAAAGCTGTACAAGGAAAAGAGGCTCAAATTGGATAAAGTAGCACGTTGAGAGTTATAAGGTAAATCGGTTAACCAGAGAGACAGAGACTGTTATGATTCTCCCGTTTGATATGACCTGGACCACCCACAAAACAATTCCGTGCCATTGGTGCTAGCAGCGATCATCAAAATACCTAGGTGGTAGCAAGTTCGACACACAAACTCCAGTTTCCAGTTTCGGGGGAAAAGAAAGATGAATGTCCGCTCCACCATCCCATATGGAAATGACACACACACACGCAAGCACATATATCTGTAGAAGGTCCGTCCGTATCGGACGGGAGAGATGGGGATCGGTTGGGTGGCGAGACATGGAAGAGACGTCTGGGGTTGGCAGACGTTGGCAATGGCGTCGGCGTGCAGGCGCTTAGTTGTGACCGGCCTTGCGGAGCGAGTTGCTCAGCCATTCGAGACCTTCGTAGAGACCATCTCCGGAAGTGGCGCAGGTAGATTGGATGTACTGTAGACTTGTGTGAGCTGGAGCGGGCCTAAAAGCGTTAGACGGAGATGACATACCCAGGCACGTTGGCGGAGACTGTGGAGACCAAGCTTGTCGGTGATTTCGGCAGCGTTCATGGCGTTCTGGATCAATGCTGTCAGTGCTCTTGTTCAGATTCGAGTTTTCTGCATGGCGTGCTTACAGGCAAATCCTGCTTGTTGGCAAAGACCAACAGGAGAGCGTCTCGCAGCTCGTCCTCGTTCAGCATCCGCTGGAGCTCCTCGCGGGCCTCAACGACACGATCGCGATCGTTGCTATCGACCACGAAGATGATACCTTGGGTGTTCTGGAAGTAATGCCTCCAGAGAGGTCGGATCTTGTCCTGGCCTCCGACATCCCACACGGTGAACTGGATGTTCTTGTACTCGACCGTCTCAACGTTGAAGCCTGCAAACGCGCATATCGTCAGAAATCGCGTTATTTCTTTGCAATGAGCATGGAGACCCAGGCTACGCACCGATGGTCGGGATTGTGGTGACGATTTCTCCAAGCTTGAGCTTATACAGAATCGTGGTTTTTCCGGCGGCGTCCAAACCAACCATCAGAATTCGCATCTCCTTCTTTCCCCATAGCTTGTCGAACAGCTTCGAGAACGTAAGACCCATGATTGTGGGGTTACTGGTTGTGTGGAGGAGCGAGGATGATAGAGCGCGGTGAGAGGCGGTGTGAGGAGACTCTCGAACCTAAGGCGACGTCGAGTCAGAACGGGATCAAGCGAAGGTGTAGAGAGCAATGCTGCAACCCGTGGAGATTTCCGTGTTCGTGTGGGCGATGTTCAGCTGCAGCTGCAAGTGCAAGTTCTTGAGGATTGAGGGCGCCTGAGAGAGCAGGCAGATTGCGCCGGTCGTCGACGTATGGCAGCACAGCGATCGGGGGGTAGTGAAGGTCATGAGAGCACTTACAGGAGCAATTCAAGAGCAGAAAAGGCGGATGGGGATGTTAGGCGGGCGTTTGTGGATGTAATCTAAATGATGTTCTGGAAGGGCTGGGTGAAGAAGAGTGGACGTTGTGGCAGCGGCCGCGCCGAAAAGGCTGGGCACCGATCTGGCAAGAGCGCCACTGTAGCACGTGACACACGAGAAACGAAACACTGTAATTCTCTTTTGACGTTGATGCGAGTGCTGGATGCAAGGACTATGATATGAGGGTTTCTTTCACGGCGAAGAGCTTCTTATCGTGCCCAGTGGAGCAGAAGACACGTTTTGATTCCCATAACAGCGGAATTCGGTCCTACAGGCAACCATTCCAAACACCACACACATCATATTAATTACACCAGAAAACCGCGCGTACAAACAAGTAGGTAGACGTGAGGAGACATTGGTTGGAAAGACATGTTTTTCTTCGAGATTCCAAATGTCCTACCACATTCCCCAAGATGGGTTTTCCGTGATGCGAAGCTCCACGTGCATGAGTCTTTGACAACCCTATCTTACTAACCTCTCGTTTCCTGTATTAGTTATGTATACTAAGGAACCCTCTCAAAGGACATGACATTCTTTTCTCAGTGGCGACATGCAGCCAGCGCATTGACACCGCCACATTGGCTGAGTCTGAACACCTTAGCGCAGGCTACAGGAACGCCCCCGAGGACAACCTGACCTTCGCATCTTCCACCTCGGTAGGAGATAGGGGACGCTATTTATCGGCTGTGATGTAACAGTACAGATTTCGTTCCTCTGGCATGACGTGAGACAAAACCTTTGTCCATCATGTCTCACAGGTTTATCGAATTCACGGAAGAGCTTTCGCACATCGTTCAATCCCTACAAACGTACAAGTGGGGAAACCATCCGTACCTGGAACACCAGCATTGCGACATATGTAAGCGCTTGTCCTTGTCCTTTTCTACATATGTAGAGGTAGGTGTAGTACTTGGTTCCAATGGCTCAAACCTCCCATACCACGCATATATAAAATGCTAGTACTCCGTGTGGAGTCATATCGTCCAACCTTTTGCGCAGGTCGTGTTTCCCAACATACCTTATATTCCTTTCTTGGAATCGGACTCTCACGCCAAACGTACTTTCAGAACATCGCGCTCCCTGCTGACTCTTTGAACAAATCGATCGAAGACATAACCAAAAACAGAGCTATATTAATTAGTGCCTACGATAAAGTACACCAACGCGGTCGCGCACGAGATTGTAAAGGGGAAGGGACGGAAGTTTTGGTATTACATATCAATAATATAGGTGCTACACCGACATGATCTTCAGACGCTAAATTTCGATAGGAAGTTGGCGCCGTTGTGGGGCCGAGTCTTGAACATTTGGGGACATGAGGATGATAGGCATTGCACAGTAGAAAGACGAAGGAAGACAACCCAAGAAGAAGTATGCCATGATATCAGCCGTTGATACATCATGTTAACAATAGCAAATCAGAAACGATCCTTCCAATCGTGTGGCATTTTACTTAGGCATCTCACATGGTGCTCGATTGTAAACACTTTGAAGTTTGTTCTCAAGTCCCCAGATCGGCACTAATATTCGCCAGGATAGAAACAGCAAGACGCCCCAGACCCCTTTCAACAAAACCGCTCAGCTTCTCCTTGACAGCACCTAATACTCCCTCAGCCAGTCTTCCACCTCCGTCCAACCACCTTCCTCCTTCCGAAATCGACCACCATCCTGGACAACGGCCTCGTGATGATTTTCCCCTCGAAACTGCCACTGACTAAACTGAACAGGAATAGCAATACTAGCGACACTCCCAATATAACAGCAAATGACCACCAATAGCTTTTGACCTGGAATTCGACCCCTGAGAATTGTATGCTGAAATAACCCGTCATTAGTGTCACAGGCATAAAGACAAGAGTGACTTTCGCAAGGAGTAGTGTCACCCGGGTAAGACGCTCGACAGAAAAGGATTCTTTAATCGCTATAAGATTGAAGTTCTAAGGTGTTTTAGAATTGACCATGTAGATATGTGGGTTGGGAAATAATTACCATCATTACGAGAGAGTCTTTCTGGGCAATGCACTCTTCAATCTCAGACAACGCATAAAGTTTGATACGGTCTTTCAGCCTTTCGAATCGAACTCTTGCCGTCGAACTGATCGACACGCCAAGCAAGCTGTCGGCTTCGGCCACCTGCAGCGAGCCGAGAGGCAGTGATGATGCGAGCGAGTCGGCAGCAGAGAGGACATGCGAGTTCTTTAAGGATGCGAGGGTTGCTTCTTGTTTCTTGAGCACACGCGCTATGATAAGCTCGTAGCTTTGGTAGACGCGCTTTAGAATTGATAGTTGGCAACCGATATGGTGCAGTTGGTCGATGTGTGTTAGGTTAGCTTTCACTAACATTTCTCGACGCTTCACATATTAGCAACGTTCCTTATGGACATGTGACAGAAGCCTTACCAAGCGATCTAGCTCTGCAGCATAGCCATGCTCCCTCCTTGTCACAAGACTATATGTAGTAAACCAGTCCTCGAAAAGATAATAAAACAACAACCCGGGAGTATCCGTCGGACGATGCGCCGTTTCTTCCTCGCTATTGCCAATACGGTGTCGAATAGGTAGCATAATGAGAGAGCTTTCTCTAAAAGGCGTGGGTGACTTGGTCAACTGCCGAAATACACTGACGAGATTTCGCCGTATGGTGTACAAGGTACGAAGTTCGTGAGCTTGGAGTCGTCCTCCTTCGATATATGGAAATGGATCCTCGGAGATGGAGATTACGGTCTGGTCTTCGCAGAGCAGAAGCCAGTTCCAGACACGCTTCCCGTGAGGCGTGTCCTGTGAGTTGTCGAGTTCGTCGTTGTGGGCAGTAGGGCCCCTTGTTCGAACATTGTGGAGAGTGTTATAGCCTAGGCAGACAACTAGTTCATCGTCAGTCGGCTATTCAAAAAAAGGTCTTTTCCGAACTTACAGTGTCTACCCCAGTCTACGGATGACCAGTGCCACACTTCGTCTACTATGTGGTAGTGACTCATGTCCCTCACCATCTCAAGTTGGGTTGAATGCATCAACTCGGTCATGCCAATGCTCTCTTCCAAGTGCAGAGATTTATCCTTGGAAGAAGAGCTCTGAGATTGCTGGGACTTGTGGGACTTGTTCGATTTCCGTGAACGGAGTGTTGCCGAGCTCTTCTTTGAATGCAGCGGCGTCTTCTTTGGAGGTACTGGATCCGAACACATCAATCCCAACAACCTCGGCGAGAAGTCATAGTGTTTCGCCAACACATGGAGAGTGTCTTTTTGGTTGTAAGGCAGCCATATATTGATCCACCGCGTATGCATAAGTGCAGGCCTCGGAGAGTTGAGCAGCCGACTAATGCTCGACGATCCAAGATCGAACGCACACCAGGCATCGTCGTCGCCAAAATCGATGATGAAGTTGCTGCTGTTTGGATTACGCGTCTGCCTATCGAACAGGTCATAGTTCCGATCTTGGTCAAAATCTCGGAATGCTGCTGTTATATCGTCGTCGTGGAGATCATTGTAGTACGCTGGAAGCTCCTCAGGTGGAGAAGTAGGTCGAAAGGGGCCGTTCATGATGGCTTATTGTATCGCTGCTGGGTCTTAGTGAAAAGTTGTGTTGACAGGTTTGAAGAGAAGTGTATCTATTATCAAAAAGCATTCTGACTTCATGGCTGAGTAAGTCCAGACAGCGCCCCTGTGATGCAAACCCGTGGCCTACGAAATGGGATATGCATCGCGCGCGTGTGGCTGGTCACGCGTGGCTTGCGCAGGCAGAAGGTTCATGTTTCACACTTTGTCTCGGACGAAGCTGTGGGAGCAAGTTAGTTCGGGCTGCTTGCCATAGCTTGCCCAGGTGTCATGTCGGCGTCCGTCGACGTGACATTATTTGGAGGTTTTCTGGTAGGAGTGTTGAAGCTGCACAAGTGGGTCAACGCTAGTCCAAGTCTGGATTGAGGGCTTCATGCAGAAGCCATACACTCACATACTCGACCGATTATTTTCTCTCAGTATTCTCACACACGGAGAGGAAGCTTCCACAACCACCTTACTAGTATAAGTTCGACTTGTCTATGCGTTTGCGGGATGGGATGATGGAAGCTGCTGTAGTGGTGACATCATGCCGAGCGTTCGCGCCTCTTTGATGACCACTCGGAGACTTAGGCATACACATCTTCTCTTGCGTAGTTTCTCCGTACTCTCTCATGCCTCTCCAATCTTCCAAGCAGGCATAGTTACACGCACTCCACTCTGTATACCCACGCGGCAACGCAGTCAAGAAACCCTCACCATGCCCGGTTTCTTCGAAACTTACAACCCGTCCATCGTGGCCATTCCCGCCTATTACATTCTCTCCGTGGCCCCTCACAGTTATGCCTTGTCTGTTGCAACACAAGGCAAGCCTTTAAGTTGGGACAACCGCAACCCGCGCAGTACCGACATGAAAGCCAAACTCAAGGAACGTCTCCCAAAGGACACCTACGCTCTATATGAGCGTGCCGAAGCTTGTCACGCCAACGGAATGGAAAATCTTCCCCTCTTCGCCGCTGCCGTCATTCTCGGTAACATGGGCGCACTTCAAAAGGACGGACTGGCTGGAATGACTGGGTTTGCGGCTACTTTTCTGGCAGTGCGGGTTGCCTATACAGCCTCTTATCTTACCACAAGCACCAATGGCCCTACTTTTCTGCGCAGTGGACTATGGATAGCTGGTTTTAGCATGTGCTTCAGGATCATCTTCAAGGCCGCGAAAGCGCTTGGTGCTTCTCGCTAAGGGTGGGGTGAGTAATATGTGAGTACGGAAGCGTTCGGAACAGGATGACTTGATAATGGCTCAAGGTCAAAATGGAATTGGACATGTCACATATTCTGAATGTTGCTAGAGGAAAGGTCAAGCAACTGTATAAAGACTTACCCAGTAATTATTGTAACACTGATCTCGTCGGCGATGCAGGGGAAAACTTCAATGTACATAAGTAGGCACGTAGGTTTCCATCTCCGGGATGTCATTGATTGTTAAATTAGTTCATTTTCCGGATTACGCTCGTTTCATCTATCCACAAAATTTATTTATGGCTTTAGGTGTGACACTACGCGCCATCGCATCTTTCTTCCTGGCCGGTTGGGCTTTTTGGTTTCCCTCCTATTATTAAATATTATCTTTTATACTTGTTTAGCTCCCACGCTTTACGTCAGAAATGGTGCTAGGCAACACTAGGCCGTGACTGAGGCAGCAACATGTCCCGTTGCCTGAATTCGGCAACAAACATACAAAAGCAGACTGTCTCAAATCAATTCAATCTTCGTAATCATCTGTATCTCCCAAATATCTTTTCAAATTCACTTTTATCCAACCCCAACTTCAAACGACATGTTTGGCCGCATCCAGGACACCGACATGAGTATGCCTACTGAGGCGACTACGCAGATCTTCAACATCAAGAACTTATCGACCAAGTCGGTCACTCTTTACCCAACGCGAGCTCACATATCTCGCGAAATCACCAATGTTCTACTCAAACCTGGAGCAGCGAATGAGATCCAAATCTATGGCTTGTCGCCCACCGTCGACGAGCACTCAATCCAGATCGAAGGCCAAGGGGCCGCCACTATTGCTGATATGACTGTCGAACTCGTTCCGAATCGCGATATTTTCCAGGAAACCTACCCCGACGAATCTGAGTCATCAGACGATGATTCCGATATTGATTACTGGGATAGCGACGAAGGGGATGTTGTGAAGGAGATTTCCCAGACACTCAAGACTCTGCAACAACAATTGATGGAGACTACTGAGATACAGAACTCTGCTACAGAGCGTTTGCTGATCTTGGATCGATATTCGATGTCGACGACGGCGGAGCACCTGGATCCTGACAAGATCTTCCAATTTAACAAAAAGTACGAGGAGGAACGAGCTTCTATCTTCAAATCTCATTACGCAGCTACCATGAAGCTTGCAGAGCTAGAGAAGCAGATCAAGCGACAAGAGATCAAGAAAGTACAAGCAGGCAAAGACGCAAGGAAGAAGGAAGAAAAGATTGCGAAACAAAAAGCAAAGGACAAGCGACAGAAGGAACTGCAAAAGGCAGAAAAGAGAAGGGAGACAAAGTACGCCAAACAAGAAAAGTTGCGGTACTGGGCGAAGAAGGTGTACAAAATTACACTGTTGCTCGAAACAACATCACTCGATACCCCAGGCTCATCGCGACGCAACTCCATGGACTCAGTAACATTGGCCTCTTCGCCACGACCAGGCATGAAGTCGATGGAAGATACAGACGTAGAGTCAATGCCTGAGACGTCCGTCACCCTTTCGCTATCCTATGTTACGAAGGAGGCAGGGTGGAGTCCACGCTACGACATACGTATCTCTAGCCTCCAGAAAACCGCAACTATAATTTACCGCACCGAGTTCCTGAACCGCACATCCGAAACGTGGAAAGATGCACGCCTCTCCTTCTCAACATCCCAAACATCTTACCAAGGGCTTGACGACGTAGTCCCCTTCATGCATGCATGGCACATCAAGCTCTCGCGTCATGTCCATGGAGATGGAGGTCTTTTGAACCCCGAAGAAACTCGGCAATCGCGGGCAGGACGAACGACTTTTGACAACTTTAACCGAGCAGAGCTATTCGGACTTGATGACAACTACATCCCTGTTTGGCAGTCAAAAAGACCTCTACAGGTTCAGCAAACTGCTGCGGGAGGATTGTTCTCTCATGTCAAGTCTCCCCAACCGTTTGTCTATAAACCCCACACAACCCTTGGGAATAATAACACTGCTGGCGGCACCTTGTTCGGTCAAAGTGCGACTTCGAGAGTAAATGCGAACCCCTTTGGCGGCTTCGGATCAGCTGTACCCAGTGGAGGCCTGTTTGGTAGTCAGCCAGCAGCCCAAAACTCAGCTGTATCCAGTGGAAGCCTGTTTGGTAGTCAGCCAGCAGCCCAAAACTCAGCTGGCTCTGGTAATCAGCATGTATCAGTTCATACCGACAAGGATACCGGAAACAATGGTGTAAATGACAATAAGATTAATGACGAAATGGTTGATGAGGACCCACTCGACTTCGGACAAACCTCATGGGAAGACAATGGGCTAACTGCGACGTACGACGTGCCTGGTGTCCGTACACTGCACCCATCTTCGATAACACGCCGGCACAAGATAGCGACGCTCAACGCATCCAACATCCTTCTTTCGCATATCTGCGTCCCGAAGTTACGCTCGGCAGCCTTCCTTCGCGCCAAGATACGCAACCCGTCTTCCTCCATTACTTTGCTCAAGGGCTCTGCGGGCGTAACTCTCGACTTCTCCTTCTTAGGTAACATGTCTCTTCCCCGAATCTCTCCTGGTCAGATCTTTGACCTCCCCCTCGGCGTGGACCCCGCCATTCACGTCAATTACCCGAAACCCAGTGTTCACCGCAGTACGCAAGGCCTCATCTTCAACAAAGAGAGTGCACAGATCTTTACCCGATCTGTCTGGCTCTCTAACACCAAGCCTCAACCTGTGGATATTCTAGTCATAGATCAAGTTCCGGTGAGTGAGGATGAGAGATTGAGAGTTGTAATTAGGATGCCGAGGGGGTTGAGCAAGGAGGGCGATAGTGTGAAGGCTGGACAGAGCGCGAAAGAAGGAAGCAGTGGGGCTGTTGCAGTGTTGGATACGAATAACAGGTGGGGGAGTACGGTGGCCAAGTTAAAGAAAGCTGGGGAGGTGGATTGGTCGGTTAAATTGGAAAAGGGACAGGCATGTTTGTTGAAGTTGGAGTATGAGGCGAGATTGCCACCGAGTGAGAGGATTGTTCCTGCTTGAAAGAGATGGTCGAGTTGAGTGGAGGAACGGGCGTACTCGTTGTACTGAGTTCATATTTCGTACATTACAATATGCAAGTAGAGAAAAATAATGGAAGAATGGAAAGGCACATATCTCCGCTAAATCTCACCGTATTTGTTAAGCCGAGTCAACTTCGTATAGGTAGCGTTGTGGGCTAGATGATGTATTTGAAAGGGATATTAACTTTATGGGTACATATGCCGAATCAACAATGCCACAATCGTTCCGCGATAACGTTAGAGGTAGCAAACATATCCAAATAAAAGTCTCCGCCAAGGCCAGATTCTACATTTGACGTAGGGAGTGCGCGCAGTCGTGCGGTGGGTAATTTATCATACCTGGTGACAACCACTGATTCCTAATCCGCATTACTTCACAAGGTTTTTGTCGGCTCTCTACAATAACGGCCAATTAGCTTTGGAGTTAAGCACACGCCAACCGTTGGTGCCTCTGATACGAGCTATAAATTATCCTCCTAGCATCCGACATGTGCAGCTTTCCGACTCTGCGAAGATGTTTCCATGTTTGAAATCCATACCTACATCACCTCAGATCTACATCTTCTGAGGAAGTCCAGTAGTATTCCATCATAGTACGTCAGGCTGGCCACGCTGGATTTTACGGCAGCTGGCAAAAGAGATACAGCGGATTTCTGGCCATGTCAGACCGGAAAGACTATGAAGGAAAGGTTTAATACTGAGGATAAAAAGTGGTGAACTCCCTTATGCTGAGTCTCAACACATAATCCAACAGTGTTTCATGCGTTCGTGAACCATCTGGAAGGTCCCCTTGAGGGAATTGCGGGTTCAAAGTTGAGAGTAGCATGCATATACAAAGGCTAACGGAATAGAGTGCGCCGAGGCCTTCTGCTAAGCGTCGTCACTAGCGCCTTCGCTCACGTGACGGCTACTATCTATTCCGTTACCCTTTGTAGGTATATACACAGAAGACGGATATACGGAGTATATACCAGGAACGTCATGTTGCTCGATGTAGCTAGCCATCATGGTGCGCTGTGTGCACCTGGTCCCTGTACCCTTGTAAAAGACGGTTGAACCTGAGCATCCCAGCACCCTACAAAGGTACAAAGTAGATCTGCACGAGCTTCCTACCATAGAGCCTCACGATGTTTTCTTTTCTCTTGGACTATTCTGTCCATCTCCAACTATCAAGAGACCAAGTTGGGAAAAAAACAAGGCACAACTTGAGTTAGCCTCCTGCTGTAATACTTCCGGAACCGGAACCGGAAGCAGCAAACCGCGCTAACGTATTCCCGAATTATGACGTAGCCAGCTGGTCAGCTCCCAATACCCGTAGAAAGTATAACCCCCAGCTGCTAATTACCCTGAAAACTCAACATTCCCCTCTTCGTCTCTCCAACACGCTCTACATCTTTACAGTTGTCCAGAGAATTTCTACGGAAAGCCAATTGACATTCTACGACCCCGATCCGGACCATCAGCAGCAGCAATGGATGTATGTTCAATCCTGTTCCGCGACCATGACCATCGTGTCGAGTTTGCTAACGGATCGGTTGCATGTAGGTTTACTACTTCTACAGCTATGGCACTGCGGCATGGTTAGGTAAGTCTCCCTCTGTTCCAACGTTGTAATCGCATCTTCCATACCAACACAATGTAGCTACCCAAGCGGTCCCGCTGATCGCGTCACCCACGATGATTGTCGCGCTCCTCTCCCCCGAAGTGCGCGAAGCTTCAGGTATGAATGCAATAGTCGACGGTTGTAAATAGAGCAATAAAGGCTCACCAATCCGTCCAGCTCTCGAGATCTACTTCTCGCGCGTACTCGGCTTCTCCCTCATCACGATAGGCATCTTGAATGTGCTTCTCACAGGCTCGGTGCCCTTGTCTAGTCGTTTGTCAGAAGGTAAAGGTCCCCGATTCCTATTCATGGAACCCAGATCTTTAGATATCACGATTGTCTTTATTATTCCATAACTGGAGCTAAATTGTTCTCAGCCTCCGGTGTATCAACATCCGCCGAGGACCCCAAGGCTCCCTACGCTCTCCCCACAATGACGATAACATCTGCTTTCCACGCCACATATTCCTTCTATATGTATACGATGTGGACTACATCTGGCTCTTATGCTTTCGGTCTCGGCCTTTTGGGCAGCGGCTTCCTCTCTATAGTTGCGTTATGGTGCATCTTGTTTGCTAGCTCCAATGGACGAATCAGCAGGAAGACAGGTGCCGACAAGAGAACAAGCGGGTTCCCGTTCAAGAATTCCGAGGCGGCGAGCGAGAAGAAGAAGGCAAAGAAGGGCATCTGAATTATTGTGGTCTGTACTTTATACAGCGAAGGACACGTGCGCTTGTCTGATAGATCGGCAACCAAGGCGAGTACGCTTCTTGGCGATATGGTGAAGAGGGTGTTCGGTATGGATTATAACAAGGCGTAGGGATTAGGAAACTGCATATGTATAACAATCATCATCGGTTGGATACGATATACGCGGTCTCCTGCTCATGGAAGAATTGCATGAAAATATATGATGTCTCTCAGAACTATCCGAATACTGCTGAAATGCACAATGCAATATACCCAAACCAAAGTAAATGTAACGGTTGACCATGACATATGCTCCTAAGTAGCTTCTGGAGCCACGGGCCTTTCATGCGGGAAGTCCGGCATCGGTATATTCTCAATCGGCTCCTGCCTCATATCCTCTTGCCTTTGCCCTGGCCTCAGGTCGTCTTCTCTCAACTCTGGCCCAGGCATCTCCCTCTCCGCCATGCCCTCCCGTATGCCCTCTCGCATACCCTCTCGCATCGTATTGACCTCGGCCTGACGGGTTACCCATGACTTTTCTCTCCACCAAGGCAACTTGCCCAATTTCGGCTGAACTTCCAGCTTCTTTGATGGAATGATATCTCCTTCCATCATCTTGAATGTATCAGGTTCGTCGTATAGCCCTGCATCCAAGCGTTTTCGACGCGTGGTAGCTAGTTCGGCTTCCATGTAGTTCTCCATGACAAGCTCCTTTGCGTACCATTCGTCTTTGCGTTGCTTTTCTAATATATCTGCTTCGGTACGGAGTTGTTCACCTTCCTGTGTTGCCCAATGCAGCTGCCGGCGCAGAAGCTTAAAGAGTTCAGGCGCAGGGAGAAGAAGCTCATCCGGAGTGAAATTCATGTCGGGCGGGAATTGAACCATTGTGGGCATGTTTGGCGAACCAAGATCTTGCATGTATATGATGTTGTTGTGTGCGTACTCGGCGTCTGCCGTCATCGGATTTATCGGTCCCATAGGTCCCGCAGCCACTGATGGGACAGGTGTGATGGCCAGTGCAGGGACTGTGGCGCTGCCAGGAGGTTGTGATGGGGATGCCGGTGTTGAGCCCTTTTCCTGTTTTTGGCGCTCGTTGAGGACCAAGCGCAGGCGTTGGAACCTGTTCGATGGATTCGATGAGTGATGTTTAGGGACGGGGTCGGATGGTCGTAGGGCTTCGGTTTCATGAACAGTTCGCATGTGCTTCGCCAAGGCATCGGAGCGTGTGAAGGAGCGGTCGCATTCTATATGCGTTAGTCACTATTCCGAGGAGCCTTCAAGGGACAGCCAACATACCAGGCAGGGTGCAGTAAAAGGGTTTCTCCCGCGTGTGGCTCCGCATATGCGCCCTCAGTGCATACCCGCTTGCATGAGGGATCCCCTTCCGAGTACAGTCGCTCCACTCGCAGCTGTATTTCTTCTGACGCGTACCAATATGATCCTCATGTAGATGTTCAACCAAATTGTCCATATTCTCGACATCTCCCACATCGCAACCGTCCCACTTGCACACGGTGACCTGTTCTTGGCCATAATCGTCGTCGGCGCTCATGCCAGGGTGATGGGGCGATGCGGGGACAGACCCATCTGTATCTTCTGAAATGTCGCCATCGCCGTCGACTGGAGGAATATTGTGAATAGCTGGTGGATCGGAGATGGCGCGCATGTTCAGGCGTGGGCGTTTGCTGGGTCGGCCGCTGGGCTCGTGGTCAGGTGTGTGTTCGTAGCTGAGGCGGCGGCCTTTTACGTCGTCGGGGAAATAATCAGAGGCATAGTCGCTGAGATCAGAATTAGGCGAATCCATTGCAGCGGTTGTGAGTAAAATAGGTGAAGTGCGAGGCGGCGCGATGAAGTGAGTGAGTGATTGAGTGAGTGAGCATGTCTAGCACGGGAGTTACATTTGAGCTTGGACCTCCGCGTGCGGCTTCCCGTCCCGGGGTCTCCTAGGCTCAGTTTTTTGTCGTCGTTCCTCTCTCCGCCACCACACCACAACACTCTGCACCATCAGCACCACTTCGCCTAAACCATCGTAAGTTCCATTTTCTCCATCGCTCTCTGCTCGCCTTTATGTGATGAGGATCTAGAGTTCTGCAATGCCAACGGTACCTTCTTGGAAACCGAATGAGGAGCACTCAATACACTACACTTGATCTGATTTTTTTTTACGACTTCATTGCATTCATTCGCCTCTCTATGTAATACTCTGAGGCTGACAATCATGATTCATCTATCAGGCTCCTTTCAGCATCTCCTCGTCCACTACTGGTCAGACAGAGCCATCAAAGCCGCAGGGTATCGTTCCCCAACTGGAGTAAATTTCTTCAGGATGACCTCGATATCTGCCAGATCATCCTCGCTGAGCTCTGCGGGCTTCATGTTCTCTTCGATGCGCTCGGATGTGGTGGCACCAGGTATTGGGATTATGTCTCCCAAACCATTCCTGTTACTGTGGGCAATCACCCATCCAATCGCAATCTGCCCAGGCGTTACACCCTTCTTCGAAGCAAGCTTCTCAACCTCGGCTACCAGCTTCAGATTCGTGTCAAATACGTCCGGCTGGAAGCGAGGAAGATGCCTGAGGTAAGAGTCGGCGGGGATATCATCTGGAGACTTGATTTGACCGGTCTGGACAACTGTCAGCCTCTGTATATGTGTCTATGAACTCTGGATCTTACCAAGAACCCACGACCAAGAGGTGAGTATGCCACAATAGGGATGCCTAGCTCTGCGCAGGTCTTTGCGACACCATTATCCAAGATGTTCGTAACCCACATGGAGAACTCGACTTCGACGGCGGAGATCTTGTGGACATTGTGTGCCTTGCGGATAGTGTTGGCGTTAACTTCCGACAAACTGATACCTCCTAGCTTTCCAGCCTTGACATACTCTGCAATATGCGCAATCGTTTCCTCAACCGGGGTTTTTGGGTCCAGTCGCGCCATCTCGAATAGATCGAGGGATTTCTTGCCGTCTAGTTGCTTTAGGCACTCGTCGATGCTGCGCTGAACACCTGCTTTGCTGCCGTCGGGGCGAATTTCGCCGGGCACGAGACCGCCCTTGATTGAGAGTATCACCTTTTCCGCATCCTCAGGATACTTGGTGAAGTACTCGTTGAGGACGTGTAGAGAGTTGCGCTCGGGTGAGCCGTAGAGCTCACCGCCGTTCCAGGCGTTGGCGCCCAACTTCAAGGCAGTTCGCAGAGCAGCGAGAGATTGGGATTGGGGTGGTGGTGATGCGCGCCATGTTAGGCCTAAATGTTGTCAGTGATGAGATCCGAAAAAAGACTTGTTTAGCTTCTGAAGAGAGACTTGCCCATCATTCCGTATCCGATCTTGCCGACCTGCTTGCCGATGAGTTGAACCATGTTGACGATTCAGTTTAGAGAGATGATTTGTTGTTGGGTTTGCTTTCGGTGTTTGCCTTGACTGTTGCTGTTACTGTTACTGTTGCAAGACGAGTAGAATGTGATGCTGTATTGAATGATCAATGTCTGTCCCTCCCGATCTCTTATATAATTATATGTCTGCTATTAACCTCTTTCCAAAAAATATCAACGCCTTGACGGATGGACCGCCGCTCCCAGCAGGATTTAACAAATGGTATTAAACCCGATATCCAATCGCATCTCATACGGACATACTGTGTACACAAAGCCGTTGGGTAGGATTTATGTGGATTTAAGTGGATTTAAGAGCTTCAAGACTCTATGAATAATACTGGCATTTGGTTTTCTTGCCTACTTGAGCAATGCTTTGTGCGGCGCAAAAGATTTTCTCTCGGCCGGCGGGCTGCGGAGGAGACATGCAAAACGGACGTGTGGGCTGGAGACACGTAATTCGGCTAATGAGGATGATTTCCACTGTTGTTATCTGTTGGATGCAAAAATGGATACATTTCCTTGTTGGGTAGGTAATTAAATGATTAATTAATTTGGCGGGTCTCCTCCCACTCACTGCCTCGTAAAAACAAAAGGCCGACTTCACGCAAGAACGGCACGTAGAGTGTTGGCAAAAACTTTTACCTTTTTTTTCTTTTCACCTTCACAGACCGATTTTGGCATCTAACAAATAATTAACGTCTCGGCCTTCCGCGCTAGTATGCGCAAAGGGTGAAAGACTTCCACGAGCAAAATACAACGTCGTCCCGACGCAGTGCGTACCGTGAGATAGATACTACAGGCTGTGAGTGGATATCCCCTTAACTCAATCAAGTTTCGAGTGATGTATGGGTGAGCAAATCGCAGAGCTGGCTTATGTAACCAGGTGGCAGGCGGTTAGGCAGTTAAGTACATGGTTGAGATGCTGGGTATCCAGTTGCCGAGTTACCTTTATGAGGCCAATAAACTACGGGCGTTGCGGTTGGTGATAAATGGTTAAGTTAGGCCAAGGTTTATAAAAAGGCAGATTACATGGAGCTACATCTAATCCATCGACTTCCTGAGTGGAGTTTTGAGGTGTGTTGATGTGGCCGACAGCTAACGGCTTTGCACAGCGAAATCAACACAGTGGATTCTATACTCGGTTGCCTATGGTCCTTCTACGTTGCGCACCTTGCCCTCCCAATCCCCTCTCCCTTCAAATATTGTCCTCATCATCATCCCCAGACCCCCCTTTTATCCGTGACCTCTACCTACGTCTCCTTCTCTCCCTCTAGATCTCTCAGTACAGCGTGTACAGGCCAAACAAACCCTTCCTCTATTCTATCTGTCTTTCCCTCTTCCATGGTGACAAGGTACTCAACAGCTGCCATTCCGATGTAGGCACCGATACCAGTAAAGATGTGCCACCAGCCGTGGAGTTCGAACAATAGTCCCCAAGGCAGGCCGAGTGAGCGCTTGAATGACGTGACGTAACTACAGAGATGGAAGTCAATGTTCCAGAGGAAGTAGCCTAGTCCACAAGACACTGCAAAAGGTCAATACCATTGAGTGGGACGTTTGTATCGTAGTTGAACTCACTCATTCCGAAAGTGGCCAGACCGCCCAGTCGTTTCTTCGATTCCTCGCTCTTCACCTTCTCCTTAATCAGAGCACGCGTCTTGTATCCGATGAGCACAACTAGAATGCCAAAGAGAATTTCATGCATAACAATCTCGTCAGCCCATACGTGATATACTGAAACGGGGATGATGGCCCCGAGAATCATAGCGGTCCGATAGAGGCGTTGGCTAGGCGTCGCGTCGAATATCATGAGTTGGTGAAGGAGTGAGCCGGACGCGAGAAACATGGACAGGTCGTCGCCTGTAAATTGTCAACGTGGGTCAATAAGACATGGAGAAGTTGTTGAGAGCCTATGTCGTGACTTGGTTTCGTTCATGCTCGCCAAGCCTCCCATCTCGATGCAAGCAAGCGGAAAAAACAAAATTTCTTTTCTGATGATAGGCAAGAGGTAAAAAGAAGGAGAAAAAGGATGGAAAGCGCGATCCGAGGAATATCGGAGAGGGGTACATACCCATCTGACTATGATACTTGAGCGTAGCATGGTACCAGCCTGACAACACCCCCACGCCGATCAACCCCCAATACGGGATCGCGAGGGTAGAAAGAAGCCCACCATCCTTGCGTTTTCGTACTCTCCGAAGACCATGAGCACCGTAAAGGACTATACTCATGCGTTATCAGTACACAATTCTTGATAAATAAGCTTGATTTAGCTGGGACAATTGGATGCACCTACTATAAGTCAGATTTGTGAGCGTATTCACAAACTCTGCGATGTAGGTCGAGATGATGTAATCCTGTTTGGTGTGAACAAACTCAGTAGTAACAGGATACAACTATCAAAACCATACCTCTTCGCAAAAACTGAACAGCCATCAATATAAATGATCCCAAAAACCACGTTTCTCAATTGCACCCCTTTTGGAAAACAAGTGAGACAGAACTTACTTATGATTCGAGTTCGGCTTTCCCCACGCCCCAGTGCCGGGCGGGTCCCCATATGGCCAGTACGGTGGTATCATGGTGGTAGCGATTGTTTGATGGATTATTGATGTCGATAGGTGTAGTGGTATGCAGCATGCTGATGTGATGTCGTTGAGTTTTGAGATGGAACTAGGAAGCTTTGACCAGTGACTCCGGGCCACGTGGAGGCTAGGCTGGAACGAGAAATCTCGAAAGATTGATAATAAAACATAATTAATTATTGGGATATAGCTATGTATCTCAGTGGGGCTCAGACGACAAACACGAAAAGTCAATCGTACACCACCAAGACTAATCAGGTATGGCTTGTCAGGTATGGCTTGTCTCAACCCCCTGCATGTACACGACACTTTTCTTGGATATACATATGTACTGTACTGTCGAGAAGACTTTAGTAATATTTTACTAACCAACTGTAACAAGTAGTCCTCCTAAAGAGACTAAAATTACGATAATTCACTAGCCCTATTAGTTAAAATTAAGCAGTTTTGATTTATGTAGGATCTGTAAGCGTGCTTGCAATTAAGTAATTTAATATTATCTACATATGAGCCTCACACGTCTTGTAACTGTAGCGACCATTACGCGATTGCCACGTACCAGCAACTCCACCATTCCTGCTCCAATCGACCTTTAGTTTGCAGTGGTGGTTGCAGTAGCATCCACGAACTAGCGCTACTTGAAACCTACAACAAATATATATATCTAGTAAGGCTCGCGGACGCAATACATCAAAGCTTGTTGACACGATAGATCGAGGCTCGCTGGCGATAGATATCGAGTCCTAATCTGAATTCTGTGTTGGTACAGTCCCTACACGGCTCGATATCCGGTCCGATTAGATAGACACCGCAGGCATTGCCCCGGCAAAACCGGCGTTTTCCCCTCACCAGTAATTAGTCCTCGGTTTTTATAGTTCCGCATTCTGCGGAGCAAACGCCCGCTATTGTATTTCATCCGTGAACTTCATGTACTATTATCCGATTGTAACCCTGCCTCCGCCTTAGACTTAGCCTCGCCTGGTACCGCACCTACATATATGTTGATTAAAAGGCCGCCTACAACATGTTGATTCACTCCATTCTCTTGATATCCCTCTCTCGAAATGGTCCGTCCTTCAACATCTTGGAGCCTTATCCCAATCTTGGTTCCGGGTATCATTGGAAAAAGTTTGAGCCATGTCAAGAGAAATGATACAGAAACATTCTCTCAGAGCTTGCTTCGCGAGAGCATGAACTGGATGGATATGTATTATGATGCTGATGCCGGGTATTTATTCTCTTTGAGTGCGCAAGCGTTGACCCACGAGACCAGGGCAAGTGCTTGGTATGCTTCAGGTTTACTGGCTAGAAATGAGGGAGACGATGCGGAACAAGCGGCCAAGATCATCAGGAATGTCATTGACGGGCAGCATAAGAATATCAGCTCACAATGGTAAGTGTTCTGTTTATTCTCCCGGTACGCTTTTCCTTTTGGGGAATGAAATCTCGGGAGAGTGCCCCATGAGCCGGAGAGGGAGGGCTGCAATGGACGTTCTCAATCATTCGTACTACGTGCCGAAGAAACTCGTGTATGAGATTCGTGCATGAGATTATGTGCAAAAGCTCACTTTGAATAGGTTCGGCGACTATCAAATCTACCCTGAAGAACCCACAGTGGGAACAGCACAATACCCACCTAAAATTTACAACTCATGGGATCCGAATTGGAGAGGGTTCGTGGGTACTACCTTTGTCCTGATGCTTGAGGAATTCCCGCAGTTGATTTCGTATGATCTCACGCAATACATGCTCGAAAGTCTCTATGACACTAGTATCGGGGACAGTTACCGCGTCGGCGGTGTGGATACTGATAACCTATATCCTGCCTACTCAAACCCATCGATTATGAGGGCCTTCGTCACCGGTTGGGTAGGTCGCAAACTCAACGAATCCAACATGACAATCGCGGGCGAGAATTACGCCACCCAAGTGATCGACCTCTTCAATCGAGACAATACGCTATCCGAGTTCAATTCGGGGACTTATGCTGGTGTGTCGTTATTTGCGCTCACGCTCTGGGCGAAGTATATGCCGGAGAGCTCAGTCATGGGAGCCAATGGTGGCAGGATGATCCAGGAGACGTGGAAGAGCTTGGCGTCACTTTACAATGCGAACTTGAAGAACGTAGCCGGACCATGGGATAGAAGTTACGGGTTCGATATGCAGAGGTACCTGAGTATTCTGGCCTTGCAGATGTGGACTCTGGTCGGAAAATCAGATGCTCCTATTCACCCCAAGGTAAGCCATATCCTCTCTTGCAGAGAGATTTGTTTCTCGTACTAAAACCCCCACCCTAGCCGTATGCCATGGGCCACAAAGACGATTTCGCTATAGGCCCACTCATCGCTATCTTGGCTCCCTTCCACAACACGCTTGTCAGCAACAGCACTCTCAGCGCACTGACTAAATTCCCGGGAACGCACACTGTCAAAACCTCTGCCTTTTCCCAACCCTTCGACACCTACCCGCGTAACATCACCGCATGGCTCTCGCCTCATCTCACCATTGGTGCTGAAACTTTCTCGGAAAACGTTATTGGTGGCCCGGCCACAAACCCCAACAGCTTCAACCCTGCAGTTGTGCAATGGTCAAGGAAAGACGGAACAGTTGGTTTCTTGACCCTTTATGCGCAGGTCTATGAGCTGGAAGCTGTGGCGAGTGAGGGGGCGTTGAATTTGACGTACCCTAGTGGAAATAGCAGTTCTTCCTTCTCCTTCCTTGTGGGGACGAATTCGCAAGCAGGAAAGAGGGATGTGGCGAGCTGGGATGACGTGGAGGGTATAAAGGTTGGAGTCAAAGGAACGGTGGACTTGAAATATAGCGTCACGTTCAATGGGTTGGTAGGAGGGTCTGGAAGTCCCATCAAGTGAGCATTTACCAAGTGGTGTCTGGAGAATTCTTGGCTAACATGAGGACAGTTCCTTCGAATTCTGGAATTTCACGTACACCATGCCTCCGGGGTCTACGGATATCCCCCAAGTTTTTCTGACGTTGGAGCATAACGCGTAAGAGTTTCAGAGACATCGAATGAGACGCATGAATAATGTTTATATATGTAGTAGGTATGTGTCAACTAACGTATGTGGCACATCACGAAGTGATGTCGATACAGTCAAGCAGAACAGTATGAAATATACAAGACAATACCATTCCTGGCCAAACATCTCTTAGATTCGCTGGTCGAACTTACTGCCGTGATCTATCTCCTTGCGTCTATGAGGGGACGCTTACAATTCACAGGCATGAAAAGCGGCAATGTTCCTTCAAAAGGGAAGGGGCTAGGTAATTAACCTCCCTCTCCCGACGAAAATGCACACAAGTAGAGGATTCTCACCACGCCACCTTTCTTCCTTTCTTCCTTCGCAAACCGACCGCTGTTCGACGGCCCGCGTGCTGACAATTCAGCCGTATGAGTGCCCTACCACAACGATATCCCACGGGCATGATGTTGTCACGAACAGGAAATCGCAGCTAGAAAAGCAGACCTCGACTGGACAAAAGCCGTCGACTCCAGATGGTATAGAAATCTAGACACGGACGGAATATGCAATTGACGTGGATCACGACATGGCTGGTTTTTTCTTCTTTCCAATACTTGTTTGGAGCTAGCTGTGTTGAACCTACTGTCACTGGATGAACATGGAACGGTAGACTGTTATTCTCGTTCGTATATACTATACGTGTACTTGGAAAAGCGGTCGATTTGTTCTCTTGCCCCCCCCCCCCCCCCCCCCCCCCCCAGTGAAAGCTTCGAAATGGATGTTCGATTCATTCATTGATGCACAATATGTATGTTTTTTTTTCAGCTACGTCGCACATGTGTCCGTTCACTGTTGTCCGATATATATATATCTCTTGTGGATCGGGGGAAAAGTGCACTGTACCAACCTCTCGCAGCCAATCCTGCTGGTGTTATCATATCCCTCTACTCTCGTCAACGGCAAGTCCCCGTTCCACGATTGATGTAGGAAAAAGAGTGTTACGAACCGTGGTTCGGGCCTCACGATTATCATCGCCAGCGGGGTACGTACCGACAGATGCACCTTCACCTTTCCTTTGACTGCCCCGATGTCATTGCACCGGCCCTGCCATCAGCAAGACGTTCTTGTTGCAACACAACCAAGACTCTCCCAGCGCTGCACATCTTACTCAAAGACCACCTACAACAGTACACCCGTCTTCTCCATGTAGCTCCGAGACGCGCCATGCGAGATGGTTCGGTACCAAACAAAGAAGATGGTGAGGAGTGTGGAGGTGGCTTGCAGCTGTCGTCACACTCGGATGTCAGGTGTGGAGTAGTTAGTATGCTGTGTATACCGACTGGCAATGAGGCTGAGGAGAACCGACGGACTACATGTATGATGCGATGTGATACGATGCGATGCGATGCGAGAACGGTACGCGACAGCGACTAATTGTATGCAGCAGTGTCGCATCGAGTGTTGGTTGGTACATATTGATATATGCTATCTCAGCTCAGGTACGCATCAGTGCTTTTGTAAGTGTATTCTCCCGAACCGACCTTTTCTCCAGATTCGACGCCAGTCACAGCTTTTTCTCTCTCTCTCTCTCTCTCTCTCTCCATCTCCCAGATAATTACTCCATCAGGGGTCCACTCGTGACCAACTCTTGCCCCATTCTCCTGCCTAGTGCCTACTGCCTCAAAAGAGCGTCTCAGCCGGGAGGTGAAACGATGAATACGTAGCAAATCGGGGAAAGATATGTCTACTGTAAATGGCTGGTCAGCATCTTCGACCCCCCCCCCCCCCCATTCCCACTTGTCGGACCCCAATCCACAAGGTCGGTGCAGTTAAACAATACAGCCGCCTCAACAATCAGTCGCTGCCCCCAAAAGCAAGCTGACCTGTCCCTGTTCGCATGTTCGATTATTAATTACAAGCTGTCAACAGTATGTACAGTATGTACCATGTCAGCCAAAATCCACAATTATTTTAAAATGGATATCGGCACGCATGCGTGTGCCCACCAGGGACAGGGTATGGTATCCTCGGGACGACTTACAGTACGACAGATGAGTCTTGGGACCGACCCCTTCTGGTGGAACGAAGCCGTTTCCGGCACGTGGTAGTTCATGGGAGGAAGAGATAAATAAATAGCAAGTTTTTCCAGGAACATGTTTTTCTCCTTCCCAAGCGAGCGAAGGGGAGTTTCGTTGGCAATTGATTGATTGATTGATTGATTGCATGGTCGGCCCCGTGTGGCATCGAGGTACCTATACTACTGCATGTATGCAGGCGGGAGACTGGGATTGATATGAAGAGCACGAGGCCGAATCTATTAATTACATACTACGTACATACAGCCCGGATACGCGAGATACCGGTCTACCATGTATGTAACCTTGGTGGACCGGTGGCATGGGGGTGGGAGGGGTAAGTAAGCGACTAATAATGTCCCAGGGTTCCTGTTACTATTGATTTGGGGGGGGGGAGGCTAATTGCTCGGGTTGATAATGTTCGACTTTTTTTTCTTTTTTCTTTTCTTTTTACTTCCATCAGGGATTCATTGCATGTACAAATGGTTAGCCTGCAGAGGAATAATCCATGAGTCAGTCGCCATGTGAAACCGGGATATGTATGTATGTAATTACAACCAACACTACATACACACTGTCATCTGTCTACACCCATGCTCTTTTGTACATGTAAATTATTCGTCGCTTACCACGTGCTTTGTATATATACGACTGGTTGCTTTCCCAAGCGTCACTAGCTTCATCAGTCCCTCGGTCGTGAGCTTTGGGACTCGGTTCCAAGATTGTACATTCATGGCCGACTCCAACTACCGGTAGTCTCACCAAAGGCAGTCAGCTCACGCTGCATAGGGATATAAAGTGTACCGGTTAGGAGGAATCGCGGATGTTTCGGGTGTAATGGACGCGCTCTATATCATGTCAGCGAAGCTCGAACGTTTTGTGATGAGAATGTGCAGCGGGAGGGAGGGAGGGAGGGAGGGAGAGAGAAATCGAAGGAAACGATAGATCAATGCAGCCAAGGGAGGGAACGGAGATGCGCAACGCCTGCAGCTAACAATGACAAAGTACAAGCTAGTTCAACAGAAGCTACAACTTACTATACGAGAGGGGGGGGGGGGCGACGAACTATTGACTTGTGTTTCACAGCGCACACTTGCCCGTGCAACGAATCACAAGCCCTACCAACTCACTCGAAACTCGCAGCGCCGACCTGTACCACAATGCAGTATATTGCAGTGGGCAAGGGATATATGTAATACGAAGGAAGAATTAATAAGCTTGCAAGTGGACCTCAGCTTGCACCACCGCAGTGGGAATACCATCCGCCCCGTTTAATCTCACTCAAGCAGTGGAATATGTACATACAGTACATCAATGGCCTCCTTCCGTTCATCGAGCCAGCATTCGGGCATGGCATATGACATACACGAAGACCCATCCTTTCTCATTCATGGTTCTTAGCACGCCACCTCGGCGAAAAAGGATTGTTGTTGGACACGCAAGCCACAGCTACAGGACACGAGAGATTTGATTCCATATTCTCCAACACGTCCATTTGCATCATGTCTTGCTCATTGTTGTTCCGACGCCCTTGTCATCTCATCACATCACATCGCATCAATACTTTCGAGGCTCCTTCTTCTCCAACGGATCCTCCTATAATGTCTGACAGGCCGAATGAAGACAGTTGCCCCGTAAGCAAACCTCTTTCTGTTTTACATGATAAAACCAAAAAAAACCAACTCCGTTCGCTAGAATTTGGCTAATTTCGCCTTTCGGTTCGTGGGAACGGGGGGCGTGGTACCTGGCTACGCCTGAGCACATACATGGATACTGGAATGCTCGAGCTGCAGACTCCACATTCCAGACATGCGTTGCGAGGTTTCTCCACAGTCTACATAAGAAGGAGCTCGTATGTACCATGTATCGATGTGGTGAAGGCCCGACTTGGTGCATACATACGGCGAACCATGGGAGATGATGAAAGGGTATGCAGGTGCGGGTGTTTTAGAATCTCTGACTTGTTAAGCCTTGTTCTCCAGGCACGCCAACCGATGCCAGTTCGCCGCTCCGGTGACTGACGGTTGGGTTGGTATGCACACATGAGCATCATTGTCGTACGCGGTACGCTATACTCATTGCACCCATCAATGAGACGCTAGTCCAAGTACAAGCACAAGTCCAAGTTGCCCTGTTAAGCGAACAAAGTACAGTAGACAAGTCAAGCCGGTTCTGGTGGAAAGGGTCAGGTATCAATCAGTGCGTAGGCTGGTGACCAGATTGGAGAATGGGGCGCTCAATGACAAGAGACGGTTCTGACATGGGCGGCAGGCTCATCAGAGAATGGGGCTAGCGACGACATTTCAGTAGCGCTGAGTAATGGCAGGGGAGAAAACGGGGAGGATGCTGGTTCGTATGTACAGTACAATAAATTCTAGGGTGGAAATCTGGAGAGGAGGTGAAAAGTGGGGTCCATTTTACTGGTCCGAGGAGGCAGCGAGCGCTTACGGTAGATAATGCATAGGTGATGGGTAGTGGATGATGAGGGTGCCAGAGCATCTTCTCTATCACGGTGTGAATGATGACGACGTTTGTAGCCCCCCGTGCCAGAATAAAAGAAAGATGAGTGAGAGAGAGAAAAAATGTGTACCGTCTTTGGCTGCCCATATTCCTGATTGGGGTCCCGTTCCTTGTGTGCTCGAACAAAAGACTCCCGACAACGATTTCTCCCCACCTCTTATTAGTCTACTGTGTACGCCTCGCCTCGCCCGCCTCGCCTCGCCCGTCTTAAAGCAACTGTAAGCATGACATGCCTGTCGATTAATCTATTCCTAGCGCATCCACCAATCAGTACCCTGGGTCCTTTGTTCTTGGGCTCTTGGGCTCTTGGGCTCTTGGGGTTACTCCGTCGTTCCCCATAGCGGGACTAGCGCACACAGCCCTGTCACCAACTTGGCACAAGAACTTGGCACAAGAACTTGGCACAAGAGGCTTCAGCCTTCCGGTTTAGGTTTACATGTGTGGAGACGAAAAGCTTGATTGCTTGTCAGGGGTGGTCCCTGCGCCTGGCGACAGGATGATGATGATGAATGATGATGAATGATGATGGAGGCGCCCGTCTGTGGTGGTGGGGTGACTGATGAGTGTGATTCGATCTGATTTGATGTGTGTAATCATGTGTGTGCAGTGTGCGTGCACCATGATCCATTTTTGGTACGTACCTATGGGATGGGTGGGCTGTGGGCTGTGGGCTGTGGGGAGGGGCGCATTCGCTGCGAGGAAAGATTCCATGTCCGAATGGACGTGGTGATTGAGCATCGTGGGCTTGTTTTGTAGCACGCGGGCGGGCGGGCCAGCACTTTGGGATTCGCATTGATTCGCATTGATTCGCATTGATTCGCACTGATTCGCACTGATTCGCACTGATTCGCACTGATTCGCACGTGTGTCAGCATTCCCTTTTCTATCAAGATTGTGCTTGACTCACTGTTTGCTGAATCCTTCGCGCCTTTGTTCGAGCGGCCGTCAAATCATAGACAGCGGCAGTTGAGGTTGCGGGAGGATTCTACTATCCACCCGCAGCGTAAAGTCTCAAGCGGCAAGGCGTTGCATCGTACAGACAGTACATATGTAGGTAGGTAGGTAGGTAGGTAGGTAGGTAGGTAGGCAAGGCAATGAGTGCGTTAGGGCATGTCAAGCGAAGAAGTGAAATGTCACGGACGCCAACGCACTAGCCTACCGTTCTCCCGCCGGATGATCACGGCAGGCAACATCCCGACTGTGCACGCCACACGCTGTCGTTGCCATCGTCGTCGTTGTTGTCATCGTCGTCGGCGTCTTCGTCTCGGACTGATGATCATGTACTTGTGACTTCGACCCTACCACCAACCAGCCACCGAGCATCACCCACCATCATCCACCAACAGCCCGTCTCAGGCGCGTCCGTGATAGGGCCACAACGCAATTATTCCGTGCCAGTGAGGACTAGTGTCAACGGGGCCGCCGTCTGGGTCGCTCGATCTTTTTTGTCTTCGCGCAACCGCAACAACAACAACAGCAACAGCAACATCAAACCACACAAATGACGACGCGCCGGACATTCTCCGTTGCAAGGAGCCGTATACTGCAGTGCCAGGATGGTGTTACTGCAAAACCTGTCAGAGGACGCATATTGGTGGAAACAAGGTCAAGTATTTACTTGTGCCAAATTTGCACTGCGGACCTGGTCAGTCAGTCCAACACAAGGCCTAGTACATTTCGGAAACGCACCCGGTAGCATAGTATGTACAATAATAGTCGTCGGTCGACGTTGAAGGATTCCACACCTGCAACCTTTTACAGTCTTTGCTTGCTGCTGCTCAAAGCGACCGACTATCAATATCCGTAGTAGAGGCAGTAACATGCCAAAAGGAAACCAGAATTATGAATCAATCAATCACAAACCCCGGAAAAATGTCAACCAACGAGCCTTGACGCTATCTACATATTACCGCACATGATTCATGGATGCTGTCGGCCTATGCCAAACGCATCACCACCCACGGTACTGGAAAATGCACATGTTATCATGTATGTATTTACAAAGGTACAAAGGTAGCCCACAAACAACGGTTCGACCATGCCAAATCTGGATTTGGGGGGGCGGGGGGGGCTCCTTCGCTCAAGCGCTCCTTCGCCCTTGAGCACATGCATGCCCTTTACACGTGACAATTTGACAGTGCGTGCATTAATATTCCATCGGTTTACACTTCTAGTACATATATGAGATATAGAAGAAAGAAAGAAAGCACTGCTAGCTAGATATATATATATACGAGGTATTTGAACCAGGCAGATTTACCTCTTTTCTTTTTCCTTCTTTCTCTCTTACTACTACTACTACTACTACTACATATAGTAGATGTAATTACATACATATAGTATACATACATACAGTTGCTCCATCCGAGCTAGCCTAATCAAACTTGCCCCCCCCCCCCCCCCCCCCCCCCCCCCTGTGCGCTTCCATTGGTCAGTTCAAGTCAAGTCATGTCATGTCACGTCCATGTGCCATGACCACTAATAATAAGGGTCCAGCTCGAGCAGTTGCATAACCCTCTCCCGTACATACTCGGTCCGAGCATCGCATCTTGTGTCCCCTGTGTCCCCCTTATCTCCTTCAGCCTCACCCAGGTCCCACCGTTCGTTGCTAGCGTTCGTTGCTAGCGTTCGTTTGTTTCTAGCAACGTTGTACCCGTTTCAAACCGATTCATCAGGCCCCCCCCTCCCCCCCTCTCACCATATGTACATAGCAAAACTTGCACACTCAAAGGGGGTTATCGTTCGGTCGCTCATCATGATCCCAAGAGCCAATCCACGGATCCAGTAATTAAACATTGTTATCCTGTCAGCATATCAAACATCAATCATCTTCTGCCTCCCATTCATTTGCCTTGCTTTTTGCCTTTTTTTTGCCTTTTTTTGCCTTTTTTTTTGCCTTCTTTTGCCTTTTTTTTTGCCTTCTTCTGGTCTTGGCAAATGTCCAGAGTCCAATCCATCCATCCATCCTCCCTCGGTCATAGCTCCCAAAGACGGCCAGGCGCCCCAATTTCCCATCTCAGACATTCAATGAATCTCGAATCTCACATCTCACATCTCACATTCTTACCTCTGGCTTTCCTTCTTAGGCCTGGTCCGTAAACATCATCATCTTGGCAATCAACATTTGTCGTGCGAAGCTGATGGATTGATTTTGCGAGAGAGAGAGAGAGAGAGTGTGTGTGTGTGGGCGCTTACTGGCCCGTTCGTGCCGCTCACTCGCTCGCCTGCTAACCTTCCAACGAGCGAATAGATGCTGTTTGCACCTGTTGCACTCCATTACCCTTGTATAGGCTATATTGCGACGGCAGTGAAACACTGCCCCTTTGCTCACTCCACTGCAGGCCATCCGCCTTCCAAAAATAATTTTCCACGTCAAGCAAACCAGAAAGATCAAGGCAAACAACCAAAAGCTTACAAACGTAGCAAACGAGGCAAGCTGCACCCAAGGCACACAAATGTGAAATGCACAAAAGGTAACCTCGCCATGGTGATAATGATTATGATGATTTTGACCATGTAAATAATCGTAACTGCATATCCTATACACAATAGACAATACCAAGGCTACTCTAGCCTATCCTCCCCATCATGCCCCATCGAGGACTTTACCAGTCGTACATATACAAGGTGCCAGATCTATAGTGCCGTGTGGCACTCCCGGCGCGAATAATAACTATGCGCCCGCCGTCGTGATATCGAAAAGAGCCGAAGCTCGACTGTTCCAAAGCGAACTAGAATAAAGAACAAAACGACAAGAAGAGAAGAAAAGTATATACAATACGTAGACGGGTAATCGCTAAAGACGCGGCAGTGAAATAGAAATTATAGCACAGTGTTTGCACGCACTCGTTGCTGGTTCGTCCGCGACTGGATGTGTCGTTTGACCTCTTCAGGTGCCGTCTTCATCGTCACTTTGAAAGTGTCACGTACGCGAGTGCGGAGGAGAGCTTCGAGTGCACCGTAAACTCCGCCGTCGATGCCCGTCTCGGCAGGGTTCGCGTTCTTGCAGTACCGCTCCGAAAATTTGTCGATGAGCTTCTCGACCTTGCGGAGCTCGCCGAGGACGAGCTGTGTGCGGAACGTGTCCTCGTCCTCGCCATCGATTCTAAACTCTCCGAGAGAGATGGGGGTAGGCGTGAAGGCTTCCATTTGGGTGTTGAAGGACGAGTCTTGGTTCACACCGGCGACGGCTTGGTACCAGGAGAGAATCTTGACAATGGTAAAAGCAATGGTGGTGGAGAAATGGGGGTTTCCTGAGCAGGGGCAGCCGAGGAGAACGAAAAGTTTGTCGACGGCGGCCTTGTTGGTGGAGAGGACTGAATCGAGTGTGGGGAGGCCACTCGAGGAGCCATTGAAGTCACCCGCAGATGGCGGAGACGAGGGAGGTGCGTATAGGCTATTCAGTGTCTGGAAGGCGAACTGTGTGCAATCGTGGGACTGGATAGTAGCAGACGCCGGAGGTGTAGGAAGAGGTGCGGGAATCATGGGTTCAGGAGAAGCCACCTGCATCTTTTCGGGTGCGAAGATTGGGAGAGGTTGTTGCTCAGCCATGCTGAAATACCGGGGACTTGATATGGGTGGCGAGTGAAGGCCCTCCATGGGAGCGAACATCTCTGGTTGGCTGTGAACGCTCTGCGCGCTCGTTGACCGCACGTGGTGTGATGCGTATGGTGATGTTGGGGGAGCGTAGTGTGGTATAGGAGCAAGAAAATCCGTTGGGCTTTGGAACATGATATGGTCGTCGTTTGACCAGCTAGTGACGAATGAACCAGTATCTGAGTAGGGTGACCGGCTGCCCTCGAAGCTCTGTGGTATAAAGGCGTCCTGGTAGTGGTACTCTGGCGTGGCCGGGCCGAAGAAGAAGGGGTCCGTGGGCTCTGGCGAGCTTTCGTTGATGTATGAAGATGTGCGGGGGATCATATCAGGTCGGGGTCCCAGAGGTCCACACGAGCTTGCAGGAGACACATCGCGCATGATGGAGCCATCTGGGTTCCTGTTCTTGCGTGGCTTGCCCAACCTGGAGCTCTGGTTAACTTGGCTGAAGCCACAAAAGCAAGAAATGTTGTATTGCATACCTCATGGACGGCGAGTAGTTGCAGCAGATGCCCATGTTGCCGCAGCGGTGACAGGTAGGCCTGACCTTGTCGCACTTGACCTGGAGAATTCGTTAGACGTGGTAGTTGAGCAATGAAATGGAGCTGGCGTACCTTTGCGCGAGAGCATGCATCGCAGGAAGCACGCAGCTTGCGAGGCTTCTGCTCGGCTGGATTGCCAGTGACCATGGTGCTCTGAGCAAGGGACGACGACATGCTAGCATTAGGCATTGGTGGTGATGGTGAGTGCTGAACAGAGTATTGATGGGGGACGGCTTGGAACATGGTTGTGTAGTGTGTGTGTGTGTGCGTGTGTGTGTCTGAGCAACCTCGGGATGGGGTTCCAAGGGCTGACTGGAGACTGGTGTTATATATGGGTGAGGCCAGTTCAGGTCGCTCGCAGCTGTGCGCTAGACTCTAGAGCAACGATCTGGTAGGGATCAAGGGTAGTGCGCCGCGGGCTGACGGTAGGGACTTTGAGGCCCGTGCACCTTCACTGGGCAGGCACCCTGGCACATGCAGGGACAGGGAAACCTGCACGACTTGCGCTGTTGGCTTTGGCGGTTGTATGAAGACGGGGGGGGGTCCATGGGGGCTGAGAGCATCTTACATACTGTATGTACTCTGTACAGGCCAGGTCGAGGTGCCTCATGTGGGCAAGCTTAGGCGTGCTGGCCTGCAGCTCGAGCTCAAGTCTAGGACCCCAAGCTCACCTCGCCGTGAGAGCTTACTGTCCACAAATGGTTGCATCTGGCCCTCATCTTGGTGCTGGCGAGGCTGCGCGGGGGCTGCATCACGGCCGGTGCACATGTTATCTTCAGAAGCGTTGTGCTGGTTGTTGCGAGCATGCCGATCCTGAGCGAGAAGTGAAAGCCAGATGCCCAAAGGAGGTGTGGGATTCTCCCATGTAATTACTGTCCATGTACGCTGCCGCTGCTGCGGACGCCTTATTAGCTAGGGGAGACTCCACACCTCACACCACGTACGCCGGTAGTAAGATATCTATGTACATACCTGTGTAACCTGTGTAACTAATAGCCCGTCGCCTTGAGTATATTATTGCCCACCACGAGGCTCATCGCATGTCGTCCGCCTGCTCGGGATGCTGGGACGTCTGAAGCTTCTCGCACCGGCGGCGGTAGTCCATTGTGCAGGTTTCTGCGCTGTGGGGCATCGAGAGTCGAGCGTCCAAGTGTCGAGCGTCCAACGTCCAACGTCAAGCGCCGGGCGTGAGGCATCGGGCGTGAGGCATCGGGCGTGAGGCATCGGGCGTGAGGCGTCAGGCGTAAGGCGGCATGCGTCAGACGTCAGACGTGTGCGTGCAGTTTCCAGATGTTGTCACACATCAATAGTAGAAATAATCGCAAATAATCGTCCAAACTGGTGGTGTTGGCGTTAGTCAGCCGATCCTTCCGTCCAAAAAGGCAACTAGCGCTACCGCTTTGGGCCCCATACAAAAATAACCCCCCCCCCCCCCCCCCCCCCCCCAAAACGGCGCAGTCCTCGACTAAAGCCTCCAAGTCATATGTATGTAGAAGCATAATGGCTGCATCAGAGTATTCAACACACGATTCAGAGCCCGCCCGCAATGTCATTCCCTCAGAATAGCCTCCCGTCGTGACACACAATAACTACCGATTGTGCCGCCCGTCTGTAAGCTTGAGGAGAGGACCGTTCCTGAGGCGCCGAGGCGGCGGCGGCGGCGGCGGCGGCGGCGGCAGCGGCAGCGGCAGCGGCAGCGGCGTGGTTCAGAACCGCAGTTTGTATGTATATATATATATATATATACATATATGTAATAATACCTTGGTAGTTGAGTTCATCCCAAGGCTGCTTTGCATGGCGGCCTCTCTCGTGCGACAGCGGTTACTGCCGCGCCGTCCTCGCCGTCCTCGCCGTCTGCGCTCCGCCGTCGTCGCTTTCTGATGCTGCGTAACGTCCAACTGCCCATGGCATCAGATGCTCCCGAGATCCTTATTGGCCTTGTCTCTGGCGGAATTGTACATACATGTGCCTGGGACAGTCTGTAAGCTCGCATAGACCCCATTCCAACATGTGCTGCACGCACGAGGGCGGATTATTGTACTTGGTTGCATTGCTCGGAACACGCAAGGATTCAACGTGGACCAGAGATAATAACATGTATATTAATTAACGCTCCTAAACCAGAGCGCGACAGCAGAATGTACGGTTGGTTGCGCTCAGACTCGCCTCGCGGGATGCTGAGAAATTGTCATTTATTAATTGTGTTGTTGTGGAGTCGTGCTCAGCCTCGCTGAAGGAATGTGTGGAGGCTCCAGAGAGATTTCGCCGAGCCGCCGAGCTTGGACCTGCGAATTCGCAACCGCCTGAGGCCTCGAGACCTGGAAGCCTGGAGCCTCATCGAGTCGAGTCGGTTGCAGTATTAATGACAGTTAGTTAATACCAACGGTTGGTTATAGAAGCGGTTAGAGAATGCCATGTCGCGCCTCAATCTCCTCCATGGATGATGCTATGCACGTTGGAACGCCTCCCGAATAAGGCCCGCAACCCCTCCATCGCTCACTCCATCGCTTACACTCCATCGCTCACACTCCATCGCTCACACTCCATCGCTCACACTCCATCGCTCACACTCCATCGCTCACACTCCATCGCTCACACTCCATCACTCACACTCCATTGCCTCTATACGGCATCCTAAAAGACAAGCAGGGGGGCTTTGCAGGGAGTAAATTATCTTCACTTGTCTGTCATCTTCTTCGCATGTGGTAAGGCGTAATATTACATGTAATTCTCCACTCCAGCATCGCTCCCGCCTACATACATATACATATGTATACATACACGTGCACCTCCCCACCAGCGCAAAGCTCGGGCAGAAGCTATGGTGAGATCGCCGGTACAGCTTGCCCACCCGTTCCACATACTGGCACATCTTTCGTTGATCTCGCCGCCTTCATGTCGTCGACGACGACGGACGGTCGTTGGAAGCGACGACGGTTGATCTCTGCGTCGTCCAGCCTCGATCCAGCCTTCCATCGACACAATTGCCGTGGATTGGTCCTTGTCCAGAGTCCGTGGAAGGAAAATTATCAATTTCCAAAATCAATCCTCGCCCGTTCCTGGCCCAGTTCCAGGTCGGCCAATCAATCTCGACTGACGGACGGTGCCTCAGGGAACTTTTTATCAAATCAAGACAACCAACTAGGCGATTTAATTTTGAAACTTTTTTCTTCTTCCTCGCCACATGTGGTACGATCCAACCACCTGCAGTCAGGAGCCATTGCGATTCGCTGAGAGCATGCACGCCGTATTGGGATGTAGCTTTGCATCCAACGGCCGAAGAAGCGCCCCACCCCATGACAACCGTCAACCACGAGTCGCTTTCCTGAGTATTGTAATGATACGAGAGTCAGGGGGGCGAATGGCGACAGGCAAGCCGGCTACTGAAATGCACGTGCACCAAAGCACATACATATGTACTTGTAGAAAGTCGAAGATCCATTGTGGGGCAATCTCTAACCTCATAGGAATAAACGATATTATGTATACTGTCTGTACCTTCACCAAGGAGCAACATGGTATGTTGCTCTCCCGAACCATCAACTATCCAGGTAGGCAAGGTAAGCTCCAGCTTGCCACCCTCAGTCTGGGCTCGGATGACGGACCTATGGCCATAATCCCTACTTCAGACCATAGATTGTTGATCCTTTTGTTGGTTTTTCCGGAAGCGGCAGTACTATGATGGTCGTGAGAAAGATAGACCGAAGTACCGTACATGAGACTGGACAGGGTAGTACGCAGTAAGTAGGAATGGCTGACATAACCGAGAAGTGAAGTCGAGAGTACCAAGGACCAAGGACCAAGGTAGCGTATCAATTCCTTTGGTGGTACTCGTTCTTTTTCGGGTCTTATTCCCACTGACGCAACATACGACTATGGCCTGGGGGAGAGACTTCACGCTATCCCACCAGCCTGGATGTGCCATGGTGGGCCTATCGTCGGAGAACACGAGATCAGTCAGTTCGCAGCGACCGACGTAAAGGCATACTATATTGTGATGATATTCATGGGTCACAGTAACCTTATTGGCCGTATTCACGCCAGTTCCAACTCGCTTCGTGACCTTGCAACATTGACAGTCCCTGGGATCAGTCCCACCAGTGTCACATCCAACAGTCGAGAAGACAAGAAGGGGATGCCGATGCGTCGGATAGACACAATCTCCGCCAATGTGCAATAGATATATATCCTCATGGATGCTTTGAGGCCGCTCCAAGCGTTCCCAGATGCGCACGGGTTCGGGAACGGATAGATCAAAGCTATGTGACACGAAGCGATTGCGGGGTCCAGTCAGCGTCTTTGGTTGGCGCATGCTGTTATCGAAAGTGGCATCAGTATGCATTTGAGATTGCGTTTCCAAGGGGGCAAGCAAGTACCGTGCGGCAGAATGAACAGGCACTGGTGTTGGTGTGATAGATGCTAGCGCATTGATTTGAACGAGGTCGCGTCGAGTACATACAACTCGCACTGAGCACGGTCAATCTGACGACAGGATAGATTGTTGCTCCTCGAGGAGAGTTTTTTTTCTGCTGCTTTTCTGGATGTCTGACTGCAACGATTGGACTGTCGCGAATTGAGTACGCTTTGGTAATATAGGGCTGTGGGACTGCTCGTGGTGGGTGGATACTGAGGTATGTACGAGAGAGCAGATCTGCCGCCTCGTGTCGTTCGGTGTCCGAAAGCTCGTGGAGAAGAAGCCCTGTAGTTATTACATACATACATACATACTGCAGACAGACTGGGCTCGATGTGGCTAAGGCCGGTAGAATGCGTGCAATATTACCTTATTGATCCTCCGGTTGCTTCACACTTTTGCGCCTTCTCCATTTGACGCAGTGGCGATTTTTGAAGTATTAACACCGTATCTGGGTAGGTACATACATGTGCTTTAATTTGAATCTTGTTGGATTTTAAGAGTACACGTGCTTCAATTTGAATCTTGTTGGATTTTGAGAGTACACGTGCTTTAATTTAAATGTCGTTGGATTTTGAGAGTACACGTGCTTCAATTTAAATCTTGTTGGTTTCTGAGAGTACACGTGCTTCCATTTAAATGTCGTTGGACTTTGGAGAGTACATAGTACATGGTTTTGTCTATTGAAGGGATATGATGAAATCATAGAGAAGTGAAATATTGTATTGGTGTGTTGGAAAATATGGAGTGTTCGACTGATCTATATACAATGCGAAGGTCTGATAGCGACTACCAATAATCAAACGGTTGAGCTTGTGATTACCCTGCCAATGAGACTAGCTCCTTCTACAATGTCTCTCCACGCTTCTATTTATATAGTGGACAATCCTTCCATTTTCTCGCTTCTTCTGTCCTTTCATCTCTTCCAGAGCCATTTATTTCAATTGCCTTCAATCCTTCAATGCCATCTCGTCATCCTGACGGTTATCTCGCTTGTACCTGTTGTTTCCATCTTGCATTTCCGAATTCCGTAGCCCCAACCCCCAACCCCCAACCCCCAAAGCCCACCGCCAACTCTTGCCATTGCCAAGAACACGGTTCGTCATTCTGTCCAATCGCCAACGCCCACCACATCAAGCCACGGCCCGTGCCCGTGCCCGTCGTTCCCGCTGGCTAAAGTTAGAAGGGGGGAAATCTCCGCCGTTTCATCTTGTCCGATATATATTATCAATACATACATATCTTTCGATGCGAGTGACATAGCCTCAGTGTAACCTTGAGCAGTTTGCATCCGCGCCCGTCATTCAAAATACCTACCTTCAACTTCAGGTCTGCTGTGACTTCGAGGCCTTCTTTCATCATGACCGAGGTGGGGAAGTCTTGGGTCGAGCGAAAGTCCGATGTAATGTTACTAGAAACTGTAATTAAGCTATCTGTGCACGACGATGATGGTGGCGTTGGGTCACAGCACTCATTCTTCGTATACGAGGAACTGCCACCCGCTGCTATCTCGCGGATAGGGCTGCCATCGGTATTGCGCGGATAGGGCTGCAGCCTCTGCGGCACAGTTTAGACTCATCCCCAACATCCAACATCGCTCTCCAGTTATACGTCGTCCTCGCTCTCCGAAAATACACCTCCATCGAGGCCAGATTTCATAACGCGCAGCGTAACATGGTAGCCATTTCTTACCTGAAACCGTAAGAATAGAGCGAGGTAAGCTGGCACAGTGGCAACATCTATCCAATGGTATGAGTATGCGGTCAGACGATGCACAAGTTCCATGCCCACTTTCAGTACTGGCTGAAGGGGAGTAGCACAGTGTGAGGCCGCCGTCGAAACAGGCTCGATGGGAAGCAGAGAGATTGAGCAAATATCTGTATATCCATTAACATTGCTCCGTTTCTCTTGGCATTGTCGTTCGCTGCAAGACCCAGGCTCACTTCCAAAATACTACCTTATATTGAAGTCATCATAGGACTGCATATTGTCATAAATTTCTTCTAGTTTGTCGTGTCACGAAGACCGTTTTTTCATATACCTAACAATGGGAAAAAACACCGGTCTCATGCATATATATACTGGCCACCTTTGTTGACTTTCTGAATCCACGCGGAATATTGCCTTTCGTAAACGAATTCGGAGGCTTGGTCTAATCTCTCGAGCAAGTGTTCTCTCCCAACGACAACTACTTGGTGCCGAAAATCGCAAAGAATCCGATGTACCGTTGAGAAGCATGACACGATCATGTTCCCCGAGAAGTTTTACGCCTTGAATTGCGGTAACAAATCAGAAGTCCGGCATGCGGGCCCATTGCCTTTTCTCATACTCCATGGTCAACTGCCTTGAAATGTATACTTATTGATGTGCAAACCGAGCGTGGAAGAGGAGGTGTGGAGCAAGATCTCTTGATGTGGGAAAATAATTGAGGCTTCAGATGACGACTTCAGTTTCTAGGAAAATTGGGCAAGAACAGCCATCTAGAAGCCTGTGCCTGCACTAGTCGAGATCGTAAGAACATAGTCGAGAAGGGCTTCCGCGTCTTTGTGAACATCCACCTCCAGAAACTTCCGTGCAATTTGCTCCTTGTGTTGCATTAGCGCCCAACATAAACAAGTCAACGGCAAGACACACCGCTTCTTCGAGCTCTGTAGTTTGCGTATGCGGCATGGTGGAACATGCAGCTACCAGATCCTCTCCTCTGGCTGCCAGGACGATAAGATCGTCCGCTCGCTCAACGATTGCTGGTGGAACGCCGTTTATAGCGGCGCAGCTGTTGGATATCAGGAACCGTGTTTTCGGGTATATTAAGAAACCTTACCAGGTGCCGTAACTGGAAGTACTGCGCCCATTGCGGAAGCTTGAAGCCAATTAGCGATACTGTGTTGATAGTTACACGACTCGGACTAACTTATATAGATAAGTAATCTGATCTTTGGGCTCTCCAGACTCCGTATCCACCAAAACCTCCATATGTCCAAATGCAAGGCTCGGCCTGGGCTTGAGGAGACCAGTCTCAAAAATTTCTATCTGAAATTAGACTCGTATCATCATTACAAGAACTGAAACCTTACCGTGGAAGTGCGTAGCCCCCAATACCTTCGGGCAATTCGCACCCAAACTAAGGAGGTATTCGAATACTGCGCAAGCCAGCCCTGCCCCATCACACGTATCAGTACCCTTTCCGAACTCATCAATGACTACCAAGCTTCTTCGCGTGGCTAAGCTCAAAGCCAACGAGATCTGTTGAAGATCAATCATGAACGCACTTTGGATGCGAGACACCGTCTCTCGTGTCGTAACTCTTGAGAGTATCTTGTCAGTCAACCCGACTTTTGCGCTGTCTGCGGGAACAAAGCTTCCGATATGGGCCATAAAGACGATCAAAGCCACCTGTTTCAAGTACACGCTCTTCCCGGAATAGTTCGGTCCTGTGAGCATCAACATACTCGGACCATCCTCATAAGTGCCTGAATCTTGACTATAAGAACTGGCGCGGTCCGGTCTGGCGGCCTCAGAGACATCTTCTCCATCCCGACCTTGTGCGTCGTCTCCTACTCCACCAGTAAGAATCGTATCATTTGCGACGAAGGACGCTACAGTAGATTCTTGTAGAATGTGGCTGAGCGCTATATTAGCTTCGGAGATGTAGATATGTATGACAGAATACGAAGACCTACCGGCCAGACTTAATGCGGAGAACGTTCTCTCGGCTCATTTGAGGCTGACACAATTTATACTCCTTAGCCCCTTGTGCTAGAGCAAGCAGACTAGTCCAGTCAGTAATGTTCCGTGATATTTGAAAACATCTGGCTGACCTGTCAAGTTCTCCACATATGTCTGAGGTGGCCGACAGTAGGACTTCGTATTTGAGCACTCTTTGTGCGAGCTCGTGCAAAATCTCAATCTCGTGGTCCGAGATAACACCATGAAGATCGCCGAAATGATCGTCCATTTCCCGCATTTGGAAGTTCTTAAAGTACACTTGCCCCCTTTCAAAGTCAGATAGTTTTCGATTAACTAAGGATATGGGAGAAGAGGAGATTCAACATACTCTGTGGAGAATGCTTGTTGCCATGGATCTTCAAACCCTCCCTCATACACTGCTCCACCAGTTTCCGGATCAATGGGCACTGTCGTTAAGAAACCTAACTGTGGAAAGTATAAGACGTTCAAAGAACCTTGGACAGTAGAAGGAATATTTTCGGACAATTTACGTGCAACTTGACTGAGGAGGTCACTCAGTCCATCAAACGTTCGTTTCATTTGATCAAGTTCCTCGTCAACACCTGATCGGATTACGGTTCGAGACTCTTCGTTGGATTTCTCGATGTCGATCTGGTCGTGTTATCAAGTCACTAGCGATTCAAGAGAGACAGGAGAGTCATACAATTTCACTGATAAGTCTGCCAACTTGGCCTAGGTGGTATGGTTCGAACTTATCAACAATCTATTGATATTGGTCAATATGGACGTGAAATCCTTTGAGGGTGAGATGACCTACTTTCATCCGTATAGCCAAGTTGTCTCCACCAGTCATCTCGCTGAAGGCTTCTCTAATCTTCAGGGCGTGGAATGCGAACTAAAGTCAGATATTTAGCATCATTCAAACTATACCGGAGAGCCTAACGCTACAGACCTTCTGGATGTTCACCCAGACACTTTTCGACACCATGCCACCTTTCCCAGCACTAGCACCGCCGCCAATACCTTTCCGTAGATTGAGCATAGTCGCACTCATATTTTTCACATTCTTGAGGCTATCAATCATGGATTTCAACGCAGGGGCATTCTCTGGCCTGACAAACGTACTCACAGTATCAAGTCGCTCGTTTATGATATCAAGGTTCAAACTGGGTCGAAGAAAGTACTGGCGAAGTATAATTTTACCCTGCGGGGTCCTTGCAAGGTGTCGAAATAGGCCGTATATTGAGAGACCTTCCTTGGAGCCGGACGAAGCTGAGGTTGGCCCTTGGTTGTGAGAGTGAGGATGGAATTCTGATTCCAGAATCTGTAGAGAATGAAGAGTATCTGCGTTGATAAACCTGGTTGTTTTTAAGCATGGGTTATAGGAAGCAAGTATATTGCAGCTTAATCTTACATGGTATCACGAAGGCTGAACATTTCCAGTGTTGCAACGCGAAATACTAGATGCGCGGCCGTGTCACCTGGTAGGTAAAGAGTGGCTCGACGACGCTGCAAATACGAAAGGATTGCTCCCGCACATCCAACCTGGTAAACGTTAAGCTTGGTAGAGTGAGCTGTTAGGAAGAGCATACCGTCAAGCGACTCTCCGTATCAATCCATCCAGCAAGACGAAGCAATTGTCCCTGGCAGCTAGTGGCAGCTTCACCACCATCAAAGTCCCCGACAACATCACCAGGAACTACAAAAGTGACTCGTGGACCGTTATCGTCCCCGAGTTTGAGATTGGCCAGTCTATTTTTGGCTGCCTCGTAGTAGAAGTCAGACGACGGCCGGACTTGAAGCAAGAATGGAAGATGGTCTGAAATATGTTAAATGTGTGAGGGTATCGCGCGATAATATCTCACCATGACCGCTGTCCAATTCTCCTTCTCTAGCCTCGGGGTCGAGCTTCTCCATGACAGCGTCGTCAATCCTATTAGAGAGAAGGATGGTGGTGGGTTCGATGTATATTCTTACTATACCGCGATCAGCTGGACGTTAGATTGAAACAAGGAAGATGGAACGTACGATTGTCTACTACATCGACTCCTCCGTGGGTGACGTCTTCCATGAAATAGAGCTTCTCATTCCTCGTTACATAGTAGCAACAACCGACTGTTCCACGTCCATTGAGGTCAACAGCCATGATGACCTCGTTGAGTGCGTCGACGACATCGCTCTCATCCCCAGGTTGGCTGTTGGAAGTCTGTAGAGGCGTGTGACGAAGAACCCGACCTCTGGCCGGACCGGCTGGAATGGACGAGGCCGAAAGAAACGAAGATGAACGCAGAGACTGGGCATTCAATTTCGAGGAGCGTCGATTGCTGCCGTTTCTCTGGACAGAACCTGAGTTTGACCGGCGGCTACTCTTCTTGCGATTTATGAATGAGGACGTGAGCAGCGACCTTGGTGGCATTGCTGCGACAGAGCGAGGGGAGGCGAGACAAAGGTTGAGTCTTGAGATGAAATGGGATGAGAAGTGATGGGTTGAGTTGAGGTGGGATCATGAGTTGAGGTGAGGTGAGAGTCTGAATTGAGGTATGACGCGTTCGGTCAACAGAGGAGGAAGGTGCGGCAGGTCTGTTTCTTTTGGCATTTGTAGACCACGCTAGTTAGAGTAAGAGGTATGATGCTGAGGGATCTGGACTGAATTTGCAACCCTCTACATACGTAGGCGTGTATCATGTCCCGTCAGCGGTTACATAAACTCACATTTCACGTCCTGCATGAATATGACGTAGAGCAATTTGACCCACAGTCGATCACCATGTCGAAAAAATATGCTGAAGCTTGATATGATATTGAGCGGAAGTGACATTGAGATGTGAGGTATGAAATCGAAATATTTGTACGTCTGTGGGAGAAGAATGTACGAACCTATATTATACCTAGCATATTTACACAGTGTTGAATACAAGGAGGGAGTTTCTACTATACAGTCATTCCGTCATTGCGCGCTCCTTAGGGAATCCATATTCTGCTATCGATACAGCCTGCGCACTTTGTCCATTACCGGCTTGTTTCGGCGGCCTGGTACACACTGAGTCCTTCTCCATCCTCTTTGATAGCCACCGAGGCTATATCCCCGCCTTTGATCTCTCCTCTGATAATTTTATCGGCTAGGCCGTTACCAATCTCCCTTGAGATAAGTCGATTCAGCGGCCGAGCACCGTATCGGGGATCATATCCCTTTAAGCACATCCAACTCTTCGCATCATCTGGTACCTGGAGTATAACCCGGCGGTCATCAAGTTTTGCTTGCAGCTCGCGCAATCGAATGTCAACAATATCTCTCAACGCCTCGCGAGACAAACGCCGGAAGATGATGAACTCGTCGATGCGGTTCAGGAACTCTGGCGCGTAGGAATGAGTCACGACATCCATGACGGCGTCACGGACACTGGGAGACATCTCGCCTGAATCTTTGACACCCTCGTCCCCTACAATGATGTCGGCACCGAGGTTTGATGTCATAACGATGATTGTATTCCGGAAGTCGACCTTGTGACCTTGTGCGTCAGTGAGGAATCCCTCGTCCAAGACTTGAAGAAGAAGTGTAGAGATGTCCTTGTGTGCCTTTTCCCATTCATCTAAGAGGAGAACAGCGTAAGGCTTACGCCGGACTTGTTCCGTAAGTTGCCCTGCCTCATCATATCCTATGTAGCCGGCCGGCGCACCTATAAGTCTCGAAACGGTGTGTTTCTCGGAGAATTCCGACATATCGAAGCGTATGACTGCTTGTGGCGTCGAGAAGAGAAACTCTGCGAGGCGTTTACATATTTCTGTCTTGCCAACACCCGAGGGTCCCAAGAACATAAACGAAGCAATGGGGCGATTTTCGCCCGACAACCCCGCTCGTTGAAGGCGTATTGCGTTCGCTACGGACGTGAGTGCTTCGTCTTGTCCTCGTACGTGTTGGCGTAGGGCATCCTCCATGTGAATCAACTTCTCGCTCTCTCCGCGCATAAGCTTCGAAATTGGTATGCCAGTTGACTTGGCTACAACCAAAGCGATGTCATCGGCAGTGACGGAATCGTGGAGTAGGGAGTCGGCACCCCTGCCAGTCGCGTCGTCGTCTTTGGGCAGTTTTTCCTCCAGCTCCGGGATTTTGGAATATCTTAGCTCTCCTGCCTTCCCAAAGTTGCCTTGGCGCTGGGCTTGTTCGAGCTCCACCTTTGCCTTTTCGAGGTTCTCCTTGATACGTTTAATCTCTTGGATCTCTTTCCGCTCGTTTTCCCATCTCTCCATCAACACCTTGACCTCCTCTTGTTTTGTTGTGAGCGTATCTTCGAGTCTTTCTCGTCTTTCCTTGCTGGCAATATCGGTTTCTTTTCGCAGGGATTCCAGTTCAATCCGAAGTGTCATGATCTGTCTATCCAACTCTTGAATAGCGTCAGGCTTTGATTCTTGTTGCAGACGCAACGCACTGGCAGCTTCGTCCACAAGATCAACAGCCTTATCGGGCAGATACCTATCTACGCCTCATTAGCAGGTTGGCCTACATATCACATTGAGTGATGCGTCAAGATAAATCCTTGAGCCGGTGTTGATTTGATGATGGACGAGTCTTACCTGTAATATATCGATTCGAATAAGTCGCAGCAGCGACCAAGGCGCCATCAGTTATTCTCACGCCATGGTGAACCTCATATCGCTCTTTGATGCCTCGCAGAATGGAGATGGTGTCCGACACACTCGGTTCTCCAACCACGATCGGTTGGAACCTCCGAGCGAGGGCAACGTCTTTCTCAATTTGTCTATACTCGTTCAAGGTAGTGGCACCACAGCATTGCAACTCACCACGAGCGAGCATCGGTTTCAGCAAGTTGGCAGCATCAATCGAACCCTCAGCTTTCCCGAGTCCGAGTAGGGTATGCAGCTCATCGACAAACAGTATGACTCCACCCTTGGCTTCTTCGACTTCTTTTAATACCTTTTTCAATCGCTCTTCGAAATCGCCACGAAATTTCGCTCCAGCAATGAGTTGGCCTAGGTCGAGTGATATGACACGCTTCTCCCTGATCGACTCCGGAACGTCTCCAGTAACGATGCGCTGTGCAAGGCCCTCAAGGATTGCCGTCTTGCCCGTTCCTGCCTGACCAATGAGCACAGGATTGTTTTTTGTTCTTCGCGACAATATCTGTATAGTCCGGTGTATCTCGGCATCTCTCCCAATGACGGGATCAAGTTTGCCATCTTTTGCGCGCTGCGTGAGGTCGACGCCATACTGCTCAAGAGCTGGTTTCTCAGGCTCGCCCCCCAAATTCATACGATGAGTGCCGCCTGGGGGATGCGGCCGCCCATTCGCATAGGCCCGAATGCCATTGATGGGTCGTATGGGGCTGTTAAGCAGCTTTGCGCGGAAGGTATATGCGCTGTGAAATGGGCTTCGGATGGCTGGCGGCCGAGGTAGCTGTAGCTCCCTTGACGAGATACGCCTTGTAGCAATGCGCGCTCTACTGGTCAGCATGATGGCAAAGTGTTTAGTAACAGAGAATATGACAACTGGCCGATGGGCAGTCCTTTTATTTATATCTTCGCCTTAAATGGCGGGGCGTGCCGCGTCGCGTGAGCTCGAGGCAAAAAAAAAAGAACGGTCGCGAAGATTCGAACTCTTTCTATGAAACTACCTAAGTGCATATACGTCGTAGGTCTCAACGCGAGGCCCATGACTTGGACGAAAAATTAGTATCTAGCGGTGGGCGCGCAGGACACCCCAAATGTGTGCTGGGGTGCTGGGGTACCTTTGTAGTGTACAAGTACACTGACAGTGACGCGCAGGACCGAGCTTTGCGGACTCGACTTCGTCTCCTTGGCTAGCTGGAATTGTTTCGATTGCCTCTCACGATGGTCAATTCGTTAGATGGGATGGTAACTGTAGTCCAAAATATGCATACAACGAGTCTCAATTGATAATTATGTACATACCGTGTCGAGTCGAAGCACGTGGAATTGTTCCGGGTTGTCAAATTGCATGTGTGCACCGGCAAAGTGAATGGCCCAACGCTTCAGGTATTATTGCGCGCCCTACCCCTAGCGCCAAGGCAACTAGTGGCACTGCCGAAATAACACTTTGGCACCCGCAGAGATTTAAAACGGCAGCCTCCCCCCAACCACCACAACTTCTTCACTGCGCTTTTCAACTTCCACTCACATACGCAACCAGCCAGTCGCCATGGGCTTCACCGATCTCCTCACCGATGCCGGCATCCAGCTGTTGGACAACTGGGTGAAGACTCGATCCTACATCGTCTCGTAAGTGTGCACCGCGATGCCCCGCCATCCCACCCTCACACCCTCCCCCTGTTGTCTTCTTTCGCAGCACAACACCTCGCACAATGATGAGAACATTTGGTCCGTGTTAATGAGGCGGCTTAAGACCCCGCTATCTGAATACAAACCCAAGCGCTTGTCGCACCTCTGATTGCCCCTCGTTTTGCCACATCTCTTCATGATTACTCAATGAGTCATAACTGACTGGACACAGCTACTCTCCTTCGCAGGCCGACGTGAAGGTCTTCCAGCAGTTCAAGGTCCCCCCAGCGCCAGAGAAGTACCCATACGCATGGCGCTGGTACAATCACATCCTCACCTTCGAGTCCGAGTTCTCCTCTCTCCCCGGAGACCCCACCAAGGAGTACTCGGCCTATGGCCCTGAGTCCGCTGAGCTCACCCTCAACCCCGCCAAGGCTCCTGAGAAGGCTCCTGCTGCGGAGGAGGATGACGACGATGAAGTCGATCTTTTCGGTAGCGACGACGAGGAGGAGGATGCTGAGAACGAGAGGCTAAAGGCCGAGCGTCTTGCCGAGTACAACATCAAGAAGGCCGGCAAGACCAAGCCTGCCGCCAAATCTATCGTCACATTGGATGTCAAGCCTTGGGGTAAGTCTTGTGGTTCAATTGCAATTTTTTGATCAGTAATACTAATGAATCAATCAGATGACGAGACGAGCATGAAAGAGCTCGAGGCGGCCGTCCGTAGCATCGAAAAGGAAGGTCTCGTGTGGGGTGGATCCAAGTTGGTGGCTGTCGGCTTCGGTATCAAGAAGCTGCAGATCAACTTGGTGGTCGAGGACAACCTGATCTCGCTGGACGAGCTCCAGCAGCAGATCGAGGAGTTTGAGGATTACGTGCAGTCCACTGATATCGTAAGTATTTTCCCATGTTTGATTCTTTTTTTATATGACTGACTCGTTCCCAGGCTGCCATGCAAAAATTGTAGACTTCATAATGAGTCTACCAAATACCCCCTTCTCCCACGTTTGGGTGTTCTTATTGCACAACGGCAGGTCTAGCCACGGATAATGATGGGTTTGGGCATGGGTCCCCGGATATGACGTCTTATGGCTGCTAGATGACAATGAAATGAAATAACAACTGAATAATAGACGACCCAAATGCTTTGTCTCCCTCGTGCCCCAAATGTTTGGTTGTGTGTTTGGCTGTGTTTGTTACCCTCAAGGATGATGAGGCTGGCCAAGCCCTCCAAGCAAAGGGATTTAGTCACTACGTGCTTCCACCAATTGGCCTCGAAGCAGAATGGAGAGGAATAGGTTAGACGATAAGATTCTTGGGTAAAATGCTTGTGCCATGCGTGGTTGTCTATTCCGAATTTCCTTCCTTACTCTGTTTCCCTTTCCACCCTGGTCTTTGATCAAGTCACTCCTCCTCGGCTCGAAGCCATGGGGCCAATTTGTACGCCCGAGGAACAATTGTATGTAATCAAATCGTGAGTATCCTCGTGTGTCATTGTAGCTCAATGACACTGATGGGCCGTAATCATGACCTCTGTCCTGTTCAGTGAGTCTGTCAGCACTTGCATAATAAATGACTAATAAGATGGTTCTAGTGTATTCTGCAGTAATCAGGGCAGGATTGGGTGAACTCGTAAGGATCGCCGCTAATCGCCTTTCGCTCTCAACTCTCATGCCCAATAATCTTGAAGCGAGCAATGCATCGCGGCCGTGCTAACAAAGCATTTAAAAGAGTCGCTTCGGTTGTTTGGTTCGACAAACGACGGACTCGCAAGCGTACTCTGTACATACACCACATTGTTCATCAAGCATCGTGGTGTTTGTTTATCTACAAGTATTCTTCTTGTGGGCCAAACGTCCATCATGAGTGTTTTCATTTCATCCTTGTCGGCGATCGAGTCGGCCATCCCCGGGGCTTGGTGAAAAGCTTGACATTGCTCGGCCGACTGCTGCTACATAATTCCTGCAAGCGTCGAGCTCGGGACATTGCTGATTCAAAGCGCGGCGAGCTCTGTCAGGACAAGGAACATGAGGCGAATACTAAAAAAAATTGGGAAAACTACTTGAGATGGCCCATCCCTCTCAGAAGCACCAATTGCCTCGACGACTTCACATACATCCTCCCCCGATTGCAGTACCTGCCCTCTCTCCGCGCTCTCCACGCTCTCCACCATGGATGCCTCCGACAAGATGGTTATAACGGCAGAGGAAGACGCGGAAGACGCGAGAAACTACCAAAACAGCAGCGAGAACAAGGAAGAACACGAACCAATTACACGCACCACAACCACGTCCACCACCTCCTCCAGCTCATCATCATCATCGGACGCCTCTGTGGTAGAACAAGATGGTGCCATGTCTAGGGCGCCCACGCAGCGCGACGATGCCGGCAATCTAGAACGACATGCGACGGCAATGAGCAGGATACAAACACAAAGATCGCAACACAGTGTCACAGTAGGCGCAAGTGTTAAGAGTAGGCAGTCACGGAAACCGTTGCCTCCATTTGGCGCTGGCAAAGCATATCCACCACCACTGCCAGACAGGGAAGAATATGTGGTGGAGTTTGATGGAGTGGATGACCCGCTGCACGCTCAGAATTGGACGCTGAAGAAGAAGATATTCACGGCTGCGATATTGGGATTTACCACATTGACGTCTGCGTTTGGCAGCGCGATTTTCAGCGCGGCGACTCGTGTCGTTGCACATCAATTCGGTGTCGTCGTGACCGTGGGTGTGCTTGGAACATCCTTCTATGTTCTTGGCTTCGCAACTGGGCCGATATTTTGGGCACCCCTTTCCGAGCTTTCTGGTCGCAGACTGCCACTTCTTATCGCGTCATTCGGGTTTTCCATCTTCAACATTGGCGTTGCATCAGGAAAGGACCTCCAAACAGTGTTGATATGTCGATTTTTTAGCGGCTTCTTTGGAGCATGCCCACTTACTGTGAGTGTTTCACAAGTCGCTTTATTTAAAATACCCAAACTAATTTCTGTATAGTGCGTCGCAGCTGTCTTCTCCGACATGTTCAACAACCGAACCAGAGGCATGGCCATCACCATCTTCTCCGCTACCGTATTCACCGGGCCGCTCCTTGCTCCCTTTATCGGCGGCTTCATCGTCATGTCGGACCTTGGATGGAGGTGGACGGAGTGGATCGTGGCCATAATGGGCTTTACGGCATTCTTTCTCAACCTCCTGTTCCTCAGTGAATCATACCCCCCCGAGATTCTGGTTGCCAAGGCCAGAGAGCTCCGACGTAGAACGAAAAATTGGGGCATCCACGCCAAGCAAGAAGAAATCGAGATCGACTTCCGTGAGCTTCTGGAGAAGAATTTCAGCAGGCCCATTCGAATGCTTATCTCTGAGCCGATTGTTCTGCTTTTCAGCATCTACATGGCCTTCGTCTATGGTTTGCTCTACCTGTTCCTTACCGCCTACCCACTTGTCTTCCAGGGGATCCACCACATGAATCTTGGAGTTGGCGGACTTCCTTTCTTGGGTATGGTCACTGGACAGCTCATTGCTGGTCTTGTGATCTTCATCCGACAACCTGCGTACCAAAAGAAGCTGGCTGCAAACAACGACGTCCCAGTTCCGGAATGGCGTCTTCCGGAAGTTATTGCCGGTGGGGTATTCTTTGCTATCGGTATCTTTTGGTTTGGATGGACAGGCTATAGAGAGGATATTCATTGGATTGTTCCTACGCTTTCCGGAATCTTTATTGGTTTCGGTTTGTTGAGCATCTTTTTGCAGGCGCTCAACTACTTGGTCGACGCTTATCTCATGGTAGGTCGCTTACCGCTACAAACTCACATCAGTCACTGACCTTACAAACAGTTCGCCGCCTCGGCCATCGCAGCAAATACCTTCCTCCGTTCGCTCTGCGGTGCCGTCTTTCCATTATTTGCCCAACAGATGTTCAATGGAATGGGCATTCAATATGCCGCGACACTACTTGGCTGCATCGCTGTCCTTCTCATTCCTGTTCCAGTATGGTTTTTGTACAAGGGCGAAGCGCTGCGATCCAAGAGCAAATTTGCGCCAACGCCAACGCCGAAGCCGTCAACTGCTACGGTGTAGAGGACCAACGTATGCTGGGGGGGGGGGGGGTGAGAGCAAAAATCTTTCGATCCAAAGTAATCATGAAATGTTTTGTTGTGCTTTAGGCGGGTCTTTTTTTCTTTCCTCTGCGATGATACCACCGTCTGCGTTAAACTTAATTGATAGTAATAGAATGAATAACTTGACTACGAACTACTAGTGTTTTGTGCGTATGAATATATGATCGTTCATTAGCGAGGATCCCAAGGATACGGAATTGTTGGTCGTTCAGATCTCGATTTTCTCGGACTACTCGCCCAAAGGGGGGCCACGCGTTGGGCGAGTAACGTGCCGTTTCCTGTTGCCCTGTAAGGAAACGCTCCAAAATAAGACAAGTACATAGTGCACTGCCAGAGATAACATCGGTCCTTCCTCCTGCCTTTGTGAGCTCTGTTCCTACAACCTTCCTGCCGCCTTGTAATCTGAACGCGCGATGGAAACCCACCTCAAATACGTCAACAATACACTCTCTCTACTGCCGGACCCTCGGCCAGCTTCGTCGGAATCGACATTTTGTACGTCCTACCCGCCGAATTCGCAGATCAGGTATCTGGCCCGTCTGCCACCGCTGTCAATGTCATTGCAACCGACAAAATTGTAATTGACAAACTCTGTCACCTTGGAATGGGAACTATACTTTACTTCGGAATCCAAGGCGGTTAATCCCAAGACGTCACACACGAGGAGACTATGATATCTGTGGGAGATACATGGCAATGGGTCGGCGCAATACGACATATCAATGGGGGCTCATTAAATTAACGGCCAGTCCCCTGACTGCTTCGCCCAGCACAATGTGGCAGTTGAAATGGATCGTCGATGGACCAGGTAGACAGCATCGTCGCCTCCACCGGAAATATCTTACATCTCCTTGGCCTTTTTGTCATCGATGTATATGTACTCTCGGAGCATGCTTCGTAGTGATTTTAGTGCCAATGAACCCGTGGATGCTGCTTGTTCCATTGAGACGATGGCACAGGGCCAAAATGAACGTGGACACGAAAGGAGTTGAACTTGTACTCTCTCTCTCTCTCTCTCTCTCTCTCTCTTTCTCTCTCAATAACTGTTACCCCAAAGCAGAGGCTACCCGATTCACTTAGACGCTGCTGGGCTGACGGACCACAGGCTGAGGGCATGGCTCGCCAACAGAGATCGTTAGATGTAAGTGCCTTGCCAAAATTTGGCCACGCACCCCTGCTTGATTGCGATGCCTTACATTGCAAGTTTCATAGTAGTAGAGATACAGATATCCTGAAAATATTAGAAAAGTCAGGAGGAGCGAGGAGCGAGACAACTCGCCCATGTTTTCCTTGCTGGTGGGAAACTAGCAAAGCATACCAAGGTCGCTATTGCTATCATATGATTGGCTCACTCAATTGCTGGTCTACATGTATGTTACATACTTATTACTTGAACCCCTCCTGCCATGATTCATGCTCCTCATATGGCTTACCACGTGTCTAGGCAAAATTTTGACTCTCCTACAAACCCCATCCTAGTCACCCTTCAAGCTGTACTTTGTAAGCTAATTTTCTATATACGAACGACTACTTTGTAGTTAGTTGTCTAATTGTCTTGCCGACGAACGAGACCTGTAGCGAATCACAAACCCTTTCAGATCCAACTTCGCATGTTTAATGAGACGTGTGTCGGGAATGCATGGTCAGTTTGAATATCGGAGAATTCTACGAGAGCTAAACTGGTCACACAAGTAACTATATACAAAGACATTCGAGCACATACGACACAACAGTACAATACACATAATGTACGAATCAATTCTTCTATTTCTTTTCAAGAATGATCATGCTGCTAAAGGGTATCATGAGGGACTTGTGCCCAATTATGCACAGGAAATAAAAGTTACCGTTCAGCAAGCATCGACGCACCCATGCCAAAAAGGTAGAATCCCGCCCGCCCGCCCAATACACGCATCCAGCCATGCGGAACTATAGCCCTTGCCAGCACATGCTCAAAAAACATCAAAGATTTCGTGATCCTCCTTTTTCGAGCCCTGCCAACGCCACGGAGAAAGTAAATCAATCCCTCTATAACACATGAAAATATTGCTGGCATTCTTCCTCATCGGCGCGCGCCGCCCACCTCCACCGAATGTGACGATCTCTCGAATGCGAGTCTTCGCTTTTTCATTCCCCCTTGCCCGTTGTCTTCGCCACCTGTTGAGTCTGCGAAATTGTCATCGGCAAATCCATCGCCATAGCCCCGGAAACTAGATTCGTCGTAAGACCTCTTTGCTCCATGTCGTTCCGGACGGTACTGTTTTTGCGCAGCTGAGGAGTTGGCGGAGAGTGGTGTAGTTGCTCGCTGAGGCATCGGCTGTTTCGAAACGATCTCCACGGGCCCCTTCGCTTTTGAAGAATCGTCCGTACCTATGTAATTCTTGAACTTTGACATTTCGGCTGCTGGCAATGGTCCAGAAGTTATCCCTGAAAAGGCTCGTGTTAGAAGCGAGTCGAAATCGGCGCTCAACCCTGTCTGCTCAACATTGAGTGCGTTGTCCATCTGCTTGCCGGAAACCCTCTGCAGAAAATAGTCCTCGTCGGAGATTCTAGTAGGCAGTAGATTTGTGAATGCTTCATCCATCTTCGTTGCCTTTGGCTTGCCTGCAATCTGCATCGCTTTTATGTGGCCCTCGTACGACTTCCGAAGCTTGTTGATCTTCTCACCCGTGACTGGGTTAGTTCTGGCCACGGATCTTGCAAGGTCGTTCAAGTTGTAGAGCTCGAAAAGATTTTGTGAACCGTGCGGCCGTGATACCTCGTGAGCTACCAAGCAATCCGTGTCAGTCATACAGAGAGCAAGACTGCGACTAGATTAGAGGGAACCTTACTGCATTGACTGAGCTTGAACAGCGCTTTGCCACTGACACCGTCAGGGGCGGGCACCGCTCCTTTCCGTTGCCGGTTGTGGTTGGAGTTTCTGTGTTCACCCGATCGCAACGCCTCATCATCCTGGCCATATCCCATTGTCACATCTCCATCGCTATCGATATTTGTTGAGAATGTGACGCCTGTCGTGCTCGCGGGGGTAGGGAAGGGTAGTGAGTGGGTTGCGGATACTGATATTTGAGAAGTCTGTTGTGACATTGTCACAGACGATGGCGGGGTCATCTCTGAGAGAGGCGCAATGGAGGTGGTGGAAGGACGTCCATTTGAAAGGGAATTCATTGACATATACGGTGGCGACGTTGGCGTGTTGGGATGCTGAACCACGGGTGTCTTTGTCTCGCCGGGCTTGGCAGACTGATATGGTGGAGAGTGAAAGGGCGAGAAAGACCCTGTCGTGCGCTGACGTTTCGAGAGGTGCTCCGACATATGGACTGTGGTGTTTATTGAAACAAATGCCGAGATGTAGGGGGGAGCGTGTTGCGCGGAGGAGGGCTTAGGGCTGAAGAGCCGACGGCGGAGGGGGCTTCGTCCACGAAGAACTCTCGGCTAGCGTGTGCTTGTTGTTGAAGACAGTGAAGTGCAGAGCGACTGTCTCACTTGATCTTGCGATAGAATTTGACGTTGAGGATGTGCCGTGAGCCGAGTGTGCGTGTCGGCGGTTGTGGGCAGGAGGCGGGTGAAAGCGAAAGCGCTCAGCGAGGCGCCTGGCAGTGGTCGCGGTCGCCCGCGGCAAGCTGGAGAGGGCGACGCTCTAGGCAGTGCGCATTCGCTGGTGAGAGTCAGCTATCGTCTACGGACGGTCGTGGGCCTGTAGGGTGCGTGGTGGTCGTGGGCTGCGGGTGAGAGGCGGGAGAGGTGTCGATGGCAGGAATGGATGAGCGACCCGAGAGTCAAGACAAGACAGGACAAGTGAGAGACTTGGCATTCGATCACGTGTCGACGTATTGCTCCCAGGCTTGACGCGCCCAATGACACTCCTTTGCACCCACCCACACACACACCCAAATTACGTCCACCATCACTCAGTCGGGCAGTCCAATGCCTGCTCTGTCCTTCGCCGGCCACTATGGATGATGCCGGTCCTCGAGCCCCGGCTTCTACCCAACCTGCGCCCATCGCCAACACATCGTCTGTGCCGACACCAGCGCCGGCCACGACAACCGCCACGACGAGTGCGCCCAGGATCCAACAGCCCACACCGCATGCTTTGCCATCGCGCTCAGGGCCTAGCTCGATACTCGTTTCTCCGCGCCAGAAAGGCAACCCCATTCTGAATGGTGTGCGTGCTGTTGCATGGGAGTACTCAGACATCCCAGCCGACTACGTGCTCGGCGCTACAACATGTGCCCTATTCTTGTCGCTCAAGTACCACCGCCTACATCCGGAGTACATATACAACCGCATTCGAGATTTGAAGGGTCAATATGGCCTACGAATCCTGCTTACTATGGTGGACATTGAGAATCACGAAGCGGCCCTACGCGAGCTGTCTAAGACGTCACTTATAAACAATGTTACCATAATACTCTGTTGGAACGCACAAGAAGCCGGCCGTTATCTGGAACTGTTCAAGACCTTCGAACATGCCGCTCCAACCAGTATTCGTGGCCAACAATCTTCGAGTTACTCTGACAAACTTACCGAGTTCATTACGGTCCCACGTAGCATCAACAAGACGGACGCTCTAGGGCTTGTATCAAATTTCGGCAGCATACGCACAGCCGTCAACGCTGGGCCGGAGGAAGTTGGACTGATTGCTGGGTGGGGAGAGAAAAAGGTACAACGCTGGTGCGGATCTGTGAGGGATCCGTTCAGGATAAAGAGAGCTGCGAAACGCATTGGTCGGGATGACGATCACCCTACGGCTTCCAATGACTTTTCTCGTGTCGGGGGCGAAGTCCTGATGGACATGGACAAAAATGGGCCTGATCCGTCCATTGCCACACGAATAGATGCAGACAAACAACCAGCGCAATGTTTATCAGAGACTCCTATACCCCAAGAGGTGGGACACAGTGAGGAAGAATCTATGCGACAGTTGGAAGTTACTGAGAAGGTTAATAGGACGGCAGTGCAGAAAAGTCAAAGTTCTGTGGATAGTACCAAGGGCAAGGGCAAGCAACGGGAAGAACTGAGCGAAGGAGTCATGGCGGCCTTGAACAGACTCCGGCAAACTTGACCACAAATGGGCAAGCATATAAGTTTAGCTAGGCGCTCCGTTTTTCTTCTACGCAACACGTCTGGACTTGCTATGGGCTGTAATTGGAGCCCTTGACCTTCACATCATGGTGCAATATATTGACTGGTACCTGTAGCCTGCTATCCGACCGGTCATCTGCAATGATTGCGATCTAGAATTTGGGTGTATATATCCATATCAACACCTTGCTCTAAATTCACACATAATTCTTTTGCATGATTTTGTCTCCTTCAACCAACTCAGCGATGTGGAACAGGTCAAGGTAGAGCCCGTTGCGGGTTGAAGAACATAACTAGCGCGCTTACACCTGCCGCGCTACGCTACTTACTAGCGGGTTCACTTCCCGGTCTTGCAGTCCACAGTGCGGCCTGCAGCCTACATGTCCACAGACTTCAACGACAGTTTCCGCTCTCTCCCGTCGAACAAGCCGACCCTGCTCGCAGCTAATCGATTCTACTATGGGGTTCGCTGAGCTTCCTGCGGAGCTGCAAATCGAGATCTTGAGCTACCTTGAACGTCCCGACCTCAAAGCTGCTAGAGCTGTCTCCCGGTCCTTCCGAGACAATACATCTCCAAGTCTTTTCAAAAGTACAGTTGCTTGTCCGAGATACCAAGCTCTGGGTGCGATGCAGAAGATTTCTTTGCATTCCGTTTACCAAATCTACGTGAAGACGATCATATTCGATGGCTCTGTTTATGATGGTGATCTTGCCAACAATGAGCAGCGATATCTCATCCAAGCTGATGAGTGCGCTGAAATAAACACGGGATTCCGCTGGGAGAAACACACCAGGTACGCTTACCCACTAATCAGATTGCCTCTGAATATCATGTAAACTGAATCGAGTTTTAGGTACAAACGTTACCAACAACTTTTTCGGGAACAAGAAGATATGCGGACTGGTGGTGTTTTGTTCGCCGAAATTTCGAGAGCGTTGGAGTGGATGGTCAACGTATCTTCGCTTGTGTACTCTCCTGGACCTCGGAACATCCCAATAGAACGTAAGACCATGAAGGATATTCTACCGCGAGGCATCGGGGGTGCGCGAGGGATGGGAGTTGAAAGTTACGATTCGTTCATCAAGTCCAATCAACACGGCATCCACTATGTTATCGGGGCGATCTACGCTTCCCAGTATACTGGAATTCATGAGTTCCGTGTCGAAACAGTCCATTCTGGGCATGAGAACAGAGGAACCGAATTCACAATATTTGTCTTCGATTTCCCGGATCCCATGCACTTGGAGGCGGGCAGATTCTTTTTTCGACAATTGCACAAGCTGAAACTGAATATGTCTCTCCAGCTTGCAGGAACTGCTCGAAACACTGCAATAAACCCGCCTCCAATACTGGGAGGACCCCCAGGATTTCAGCATGCAAACCCCATACATCAAATCAACTTTGCCCCAGGAGCTGGCCAGGCGTTCAGCGCCGCGCAGCTCGTCAATTTTGCTTCATTGCTTCGTGAAGCCAAAAATCTGCGAGAGCTATCCTTCCATCTAGCACATTGGCGCCCTTCTGCAAACCTCATGTACGGACACCTCATTTCGCCGAATCAAGCTATTTTCCCTCACCTCGGTCTGAGTGGGACATGGACAAAATTACGCTCACTCAGCCTTGGTGGAATATACGGCACGGAAAAAGACTTTGTGAGTTTCATACGTAGACACAAAGATACGCTTAAAGAAGTCGAGTTCAAGTACTGCAGTCTCACTTCAGGGTTATGGGCGAGCGTCGTAGACGAGATTCTTGAAAACACGTCAATATTTCCATTCACGCTCAACAAGGTCAACGAAACAATCATCGGTGACGCAGAGTTTCACACTCTAGTAGCCGAAGAACAGGACCGCTGGCAATATGTGGGAAAGTTGAGCCTGAATGCAGTGGGTCTTCGATACTTTGTAAGTTGATATTTCTCAAGAGTGTCATTACATTCTAAAAGGTTTCAGGACGAACTCGGTAGCACAACTGTGTATTTGGCACGACAAATGTCGACGGAAACAGCCTAAACTTCGCATGACAGTTTTGCACACTCGGCCATACTCGCTTCACGCCACGCATCTTGAAAATGTTTCCTCGATCTCTCATAAGAAAAAGCCTTGTGATACGCCATACTGAGTCGGGCGAAAAAGGGCTTGAGCGCATTTTCGAGATCTGGTCAGTACATTGGCTTATCATCTTCAACGGCTATCGTCAAAGGAGTCGAAAAAGAAGAAGAAGCACAAGTGAATGCATTAATCTGGTGGACTCGGAATTGGTTTGTATGCCGTTTTAGATATTATTCACCGGCATAGTCCTGAGTTTGTTTGGGTTTGAGTAGCAGAACAGGAGATGATGCAGGTCATGAGTGGACTCTTCTCCCCTCCTCACACTCTCTCTTCGTTATACGTTTCAAGCATATCATTTTATAGTTTTACAGCGTTTAAGTCGAGGCGATTCGTCGGACTTTTCCCCTACTACCCCGGCCCCCGAATTTCATTCTATTTTTACGCAGGATCTATACCGTCCAGGTTGGCGATGCATAATCTCAGCCCTGTGCAATCGATAACTCGGACCATTTAACCTCATAACCTCATAACCTCATAACCTCATAACCTCATAACCTCATAACCTCATAACTGGAGCTCGCAGCAACGGTTGTGCGCGCATGTTCTAGGAATAGAAACAGTTAGTGTTCTTCACTACCGAGTTTACCTCGCTTGTCTGGAAAGTCGCCCCCGTACACCTCGGCATAAGTCGTTTTTCCCCATTTGGTCCACATGTTAATTCTATTTTGATGGCATCTGTGGCTTCGTCAACTTCCACGAGTATGTAGACATTTGCGCGAATTTGATGACATGCTGCAAATTTCAGGCAGACGTCAAGGATGCAACTCAATCATACAGAATCTTGGCGTTGTTCATCTGGAGTGGGTCGTGCGCTGAAATGTTCAAGGTGAGTGATGGTCAATAAGCTCCTTGTCTCACTTTAAATACATACGGCGGTCGACTGTGGATCGGAAGAGCACATTTAGGCGGATTCCTATTGCCACGACTTCTAGAATTGCAAAATGCCTTAAGCTTCACCAGCTTTTGCTATGTAAAGTCGAATCCGTACACGTACAATAATTTTGATTGTCATTACCGCGTAGAACAAAGCAATTTACGGTAAATCAGACCAATTCCCTAGACCGCTCGCGCAATTGCAATGTCTTGCCTTTCACTAATAGTTGTTATACAGGATCCAGTTGAATGATTGTCAGCCTACCACTCTTATTTCCGCGTCGATCAATGCACACCGATTTCTATTTCTGATCACGGTGTCTGCAACTTTCTTCTTCAACCGTATGTTTTACCACGACTCCCATTACTTCCCATCACAAGTCATCCAATCAAGGTCAACGTTTTTCGTGTGTACGGCCCTTTGACCTGGTTCATTTGCCCCTGGGCATGTCACATCACGTCCCTTTCCTTCCTCCCTCAACCACGCTCCAGTTCACTCCCGGACTGTCTCATCTCGGTAACCCCCCACAGCTCATCTTTGTTCACGTCTTGCCCTCGGTCCTCGCCCGCTCCCCCACTGGTATGAAATGTCAGATAGCGGCAGCTCTGTCCCGCAGGATCACAGCGTCAGAATTCTAAATCTGTCCTGTGGGATTTGGAGAACTACTGATTAAAATTCAGCTTGGCGAAGGTCGAATGGGTTGACGGTGCAACTGGGGGGCATTGCTTTGATCACAGACAAGGAATGAAATGAGGCGCGGGAGGGTGTCGATTGGTTGTGAGACAGGAAGGTGTTGAGGACATCTTATCGTCTTGAAGTCCGTATTGCTGTATTTTTATATCTCAGTTTGAGCGCTGCAAAGGTCTCCATCACTTACTTCCAAAACACCTCCCTCAGTAACAAGCTTTCTCTTCCACAAAGATATAAGAGGTCAACCCATTTTCTTTTAGCTTTTCGACGTCTCGGCTCTTTACACCTTCAATTAACTCAACTCGTCATCTACTTTTTTCTGTGACCAAGATGTCCCATCAACCCCACAGCCACAAATCCAATCCGAACACTTCAACATACAACAACCCTTCGCAGGCTCATCAGCAACCGTATACTCAAGACAACAGAGCACAGTCCTGGTACACCGTCCCCCGTTCGTGGGATACGATCAATCCGGAAGTTTCCCGAGTACTGCAGGCTCGGGTTGCGAGTCCCACCCAACCCTCATCGAATCAGCAAAACTACCAGTACCAACCGATATCCCGATTGACAACAACCAGCCTCCAACAAGTAAACGCTATTCATACGCCTACATCTGGAATGGCTCGTCATATGAATGAAAGCCAGCGAGAGGGTGTGTGGAACGGGACAAAGTATGTAAGGGCGGATAAATCTGATTGAAAGAGAAGTAATGGATCGCCATACCGAACGATCTATGAGAAGGAATCTGTAGAAGGGACCCTTTTGTGTTAGGGAAGGGAGGTGAATCTGAGTGTGATATTCAAAGGCATGGAATGGTCTTTGAGGGTTCAATTTCAGACGTGGTGGCTGGAGACGGCGATTGGGGGCTGTTGAAGCCTTGTCAGCGAGGCTGTATGAGATTAGGTGACGGTTGAAATGATAGATGCGTTCGTTTCAGTTGGAGCCGAGCTTGATGGTTGACACGACTCGTGATTTGGCATAAGCTCAATAGATAGATACAGTTGATTCGTGTTGAAAATCTAGCAATCTGTTGATGCTGAGCCCGCTTACCCGAGATATGACCGTGTACATGGCAAGGCAGACTTGGACAATGACTAACCGTTGCACGTAGTCTACGTAGCACTACCTTATCCGCGACTTACTAGGCCTGGGGGACCAAAGGAGGACCAAAGGAGGACCAAAGGAGGACTAAGGAGGACCAAGGAGGACTAAGGAGGACCAAAGGAGGACTAAGGAGGACCAAGGAGGACTAAGGAGGACCAA
>MU005775.1:917400-960365 GCA_010093715.1 Pleomassaria siparia CBS 279.74 | reverse complement strand
AAAGGAGGACTAAGGAGGACCAAGGAGGACTAAGGAGGACCAAAGGAGGACTAAGGAGGACCAAGGAGGACTAAGGAGGACCAAGGAGGACTAAGTAAGGACAGGTGAGTTATTCCTGCTAACGTTCCTTTAATCTCAAGAGAGTGGCACTGAGGATGGATAGGTTGATAAAACAGAAACAAAATTGAGGCTCTAGAATTGTGTGTCCTGATTTGAGGGAAACGTGACACCTTGACCTTGTCCCACGCTCTAAGGGTGCGAGACCATGCGACGCGGGACGGGAACCGAACGCACGGACCAGACAAAAGCGGGGCATCTATCCATCCATCTACGCCCGTGCACCAGCTTGATCCGACGACAACTAGGGAATTGCGGGCAAAGACTTCGAACGTGTCACATTCCACGACATCTATTCATGCCCATTTGGACTCGAGGAGTAGCTGAGAGAGTGCCTACTAAAAAAAAAGACGGGGACATTGCGGCCAGCAAGAGGCAATTGGACGCCCATTGTAGGCAAAAAAGGCAATCTTGTAAAGGCCGCCTAGATGACGCCAAGGGGCTTTTCCAAGCGGTTGATCAGGTCTGCAAGAGGTTTGTTGGTTACTCAGGAATCTTCAGGGGACTACATGGTTGTCGCTAGCCAAGAGCAGCGGTCGTAACAATCGGATGGCGTTTCCTTATCATTCTGCGTAATTGTAAGAGACTGTAGCAGTGAGCTGCAATTGCTCCATCGACATTTCTCAGTGCCACTCCCACCACCCTAGAACTACGTGTCACAAGCTTGATGTTGAGCGCATCGAACACATCCCGTGGACTGGCTTAGTGGACGAACCAGCAACCCCAAAGCACTGCGCTACGAAATTTCCATCCTCCCCCCTGCCGACATGACACTAAAGCTCTTCTGTGATATGGAGTGCTCTCCCAAGTGTCTGACAGCTGTCAGCAACCTTACGGAGAGACTTGCTACACACGACCCTCAGCCTCTGAGTCTGCCTTGCAAAAGTCGAGCCTAGTCCAATGCGTAACTCATATGCCCAATATCCAGGGCTGTGTGTTTGTGAGGCAGTTTCTGGCCCTGATGAGCCATGCCTTGAGATTTATCAAAGGAGAGTATAACTGAACTCTGTTCCGCGAGTTAGGAGGGAGAAATTTTCGCAATCCCTACGTCTTTTACAATTCCCCTTTTTAGATACAAGTGTCACAAGTTGTCCCAACAATCTGATCTTCATTGACCGGTCAAACAAGCATCCCCATCACCAGGATATGGGCGCATTACCTTGACTCTATTCCTCCAGAACTCAGTCTTCAAGCGCTTCTTAATCAAATTTCCCACGCCACCGCGGACATGCCAGCTGTTAGCCATACACATCCAGCTGGCTGGTGGCGACGGAAGACACCGCTGCCTCGTTCTGGCGTACCGATGCCTTCTTTTAACCGTTCTCGAATTTGTATACGGCCAGCGCATACCGACATCCCATGATTCCCGGTATGCCACAGCTAACTTGGAATTGAGGCAACGACGTCGACAAATTCTACATACGCTCCAATCACACATGCACTGGCGGCTCTGGCCACGGTTTCGGCGATTCCTCTAAAGCTTCTCGCAGATGAAACAGGGCCACACCGTGGATCGGTGTCGGCCAACATCTGTATACCGTCACCTGCGGAGCTTCTCTCACGATTCACTCGTGCCACGTCCGCTCTCCACCCTGTTTCAGGCGACTTTTGACCGGCCTCAATGCACAATATGGAGGAACATGGCGCTTGAGTCCTCCGTACTTATGTGGAGTAACCGAAAGCGGGGAACAAGAAACGAGATTTGAAGGAAGGAAGAAATGGGTAGCATGGCTACTTCATGATACCATGTATCTGCATCCCATGAAAGTCCAGCAGGACAAACTGCATCTTGGTCTCGACATGACGTCCGACTGTATTCAATTTAATCAGAAAAGATATATGTCCTCCATAATTCGCTCTCACTCACATCAGATAAACTGCACTGGATCCCGTGGCAAAGATGCACTTTTTATTCGAATCTCATAACCGCTGGAGAGTCGAGTTAGTACGATCCCCCTCCACCCCCATTGTCCAGTAATAGGACATTGCTAACCCACCATAGGCTGACGGTCTCTAGTAGCAACACACCTACTATTGCTAACGGTACACACCCACTCAGTGCTCAGATACTTGCCGGTTCATTCGTCGTTGTCCCAGCAGCATTCCTCGGCGGATCCGAATCACAAAAAGGTCCAACTCGGTTGAGCTTTAGTGACTGTCAGCGCGACAGTGTGCCAGTGACGCATCTTCATTCGACATCCGCGCGCAAAGGAAGCCTACGCCAACGTATCTGCAAGACCTTACGTCAACGCACCTGCAAGATGTTTGCCTCAAGGTCCGGGGCTTCGAATGCCAATCTCGTCTACAGAAACGAGTTTATACACGAGCTCGGTGTTCCACCAGCCGAGCTTGAAGTCCCGCATGCAGAGCTCCCAGTATCACAGTATTCCACGGAACTTGATGGCCACCAAGAATGCAATCGTGTGCCAAGCAGACCCTTCCCAAGTCATGCCATAAGTCAACCGTCACATGTAATTCCTAGTGGTGATTATAGTGATTGCTGTTACCCAACGCATCCAAATTACTCTGGCAGGAGTGCTACACCAAACACTCAATCTCAGTCGCCATTGGAGATGACGCCTCTTCAGTCTTGTCCCCATTCTTTCTATCAGCCTACTCCATTTTCGTTCTCTGGGAGTGACACTTCGGGGGGGCCCATGGCTAAGTCACCACTACCGTCAAGCACGAACATGTCCTCCACCAATACTGCTGCACAGGCTGCGCCGCAACCTTCATCATCTACCTTCTTCTCACCATCAGTCTCACCGTCGTCTCCAACGCTCTGGAACCATCAGCCTTATTCCGAGCAGCACTCTATTCAAGGTGGTGCCCAGCAACACCCCAGCAGCACATCTTCGGCAACCTTGGGCTATACTCCGTATGTCGAATCATATGGATACAAGTCCAACACGGCCGATTCACTCCACAACCGTGAGAACCAGCTGATATCTCCGATTTCTACTCGTCGCGGCTCAGCTGCCATTACTCCAGCTGATGCTTCTTCGACGCTTCCCACTCCGCCAGCTGGATCTCCAACACATTCTGATGGTACGTCCAGTTTGCCCAGAACAACAAACTCCGGCCCTTTCCACGACGAAGATGACCAGCGTTTCCGTACTTCGCAGACTGCTCTTTTCCCATCGTCGGGATCTTCTTCCGCGATGGATGCAGCGATGGAAACCATTTTTGATAATACCCCCAACAGTCATAGATACAATATTGACAGTGTTGAGGAGGAGGAGGCTACATCATGGGATGAAGCCAACGGGTACATGAACAACCCTGGCATTCAATATCAGCATCACCACCCACAGACCTACGGATCCGATGCATACATGAGCTTACTTCAGGAGAGCGGGGATTCGTTGCACGAATCTGAAGAACCGCCGCCAATTTACAGTCCTGAGACCGTGGGACATCCGTCACAAATTGACATATCGGCCTCTCGCGTTGGCCCTCACCTTGGCGTAACTCAGGCTCCGATGATCCCAGGGGTGCAGAACACCAAGAAGAAGTGCTCACTTTGTGGAAAAAGATTCAGGGGGTTCTACCAGAAGGGCAATCTCAAGCGGCACTTTACACAGAAACATTCATTACCAGAGGCCATGCGGGGCGAATTCGAGAGGGGCTTGAAGTGTCGGAGATGTCCAAAGTCTTTCAAAAGGGCCGATGCAACGAGGAAGCACGAATGGAAAAAGCACGGCGTTCCCGAAGCGGAACCGAAGAAGAGAACGGAGAGGAAGAAAGGGAGGGTACTCGGGAGTCTCGTTTGAGATGGATGCATCATCATCATCATCATCATCATGAAGAGAGGGAGCCAATGATTCATGAAAAGGAAATGCAACGACACATCCATATGACATTCATTGTCGTCTTGCGCTAGACGCACTGGGGACGAGAATAATATTGTTGTCGACTCCGACTGGTACTATCGGGTCGGCACCAAGATATCGCTGGTCGAAATTTCGCCTTTTCTCTCTCTTTCTCTCTTTCTCTCTTTCTCTCTTTCTCCTTTTTTTTTTCTTGTACATACCGAACAATAAATGTGACGGTATATATATATAGCCTTATTCTATTCAAACGAGTAACAAAGTTTACCTTTTTGCTCCGCAACAATATCACACCCCCTTTTTCATCGACTTTATCAGACTGAATAAAATAGGCCGGGGAAAGATTCAACGAGTTGATAACTTTGCAAGTTCTCTGAGTGAGGTAGGTATATATATATTATTTCAGATGGTGTGTGTCTTTACGCTCAAACAGACCCAGAACCCCTCCTCTTTTACATGGATGGATGGATGGATGGATGGATGGATGGATGGATGGATGAAGCTGCTGGACTTGCGAGTAGTCACGAGACAATGTATAACGTCCTCTTCTCGCCCTTTTTGGGCGAATCCCCCCCTTTGATAGCATAGATACATCCATCCATCCATCCATCCATCCCGGTCACGCGCGTGAAACGAGCGAAGTTTCTGCAGCGACTGCTCTGGATGGGTAATACAATAAAACACTTACAATGTCTACGGACCACTACCACCACCACCCCCTTTGAATAGACCTGATTCCGTAACCTACGAAGTCTGTCCATGTGTCCGCCCGTCTCGTTGCGCAGTACGTACCCCGAGGGCACACTCACTCTGGGCAGAAGCGCACACCTTTTTTCTTTTTTAGCGGCCAACGTTACGTCACATCAAGCAATGAGGCTCTTCAACCAAGTGGGCGCGCCCATGCATAGATTGGGGCTTAGAACCTGTGACCGACCCCGCAGTGTGGGACGCTACAAAGGCGTAGGGTAATATACGTTGCGTCGCGTCATATTGATCTATCTATCCAGAGATCTGGCTACGGAGCGAGCATTTTCTCTCGCCCTGTTCCCTCGAAAGCTTCCGCCACCTTGGCCAGCTTCGACGCGGAAATGGACAAGTGACAAAGTCGTCTCGTTTTTCAACCTTTGCAGTTTGTTTGCCCCCCTCCCGGAAACAGAAAGGGAGCTGTCAAGGTGACCGGAAAATGATGGTCCGACTGAGATTGAACGAATCATACCGCCGATGGGCCCATCCAAGCGAAACGAGGGACGAAAGTCGGTGTGGAAACGTGACGTGGGTATTGATCTATGGGGCGGGGACAGGCTTGAAACGAGATCTATATATCTCTATTCGATGAGAGCATATCTATCTACATATGCACGTGTCCTGACACTTTTACACCTCGACGCAATCTATGTCGAACACAGGGACTTCTCACGACGATGCGGCTCTACTTTTTGTTTTTCAGGGAATAGGGGTACGCGCCGGGGAAAAGATATGTTGTGCAACGTAAGCCGACTCTGCCTCAGGTTAAAGGTGACTGGTGAGACGCTTTCTTGCAGGGTTGTTGCGAGTTGACGGTATTATGCCGCTCTTTGTTTTGACTCCCGCAAGAAAATTCCAGCAGTAGCAGCATCAGCTGATGGGTGAGCCATTTATCCTCTGAGAATATCGTCTTTCCGAGGTTCATATCTTGTTGTGCGGACGTTGAAATAAAACGGCGGACAGGAAGAACGATAATAGTACATTGTAGGAAGTCTTGCGAAACCGAAATCTGGTGTCAATCCTTTAGTGATGACGAAGGCTCTCTCCATTGGCGATGGCGTGAGTTGGGCGGATCGAACATTGACAAGTCTCGACATCAACATCACCGAAATCTCGATGCCAATTTGTATCGTACAGCTGTCAATAGGAAATTGTCCAATTGGCTCAACTTCCTTCCACAGTGAGGTTGTCTGAACTCGAAGCCAATTGAAACAGCTTCATTGTGATGTATTATCCATCAGTAGGCAGCCCGGAATTTTGCTTCTGGGTTTTGACCCACTTCCACCCAGGGGACTGACTTCCGAAAGAAATCTTGCGCTAGAGTTCAATCAGTCACAACTAGCGGGGACACGTTTTCCCCGGAGCGAAAAAGGAAGTTCGACAAGCTCCTCGCCTGTCGTACCCACAAGCTACCAACCAGCCGCCGAACACACCGGTATTGATGTGCGCCAAGATTTATGTGAACGGTCTTTGATGTACAGTCCCCGCAGTATGTAGAGGTGCTCCCGAAAGCGTGGTACGAATCATTCTGAATGTGCGCTAGAGGGTCGTGGTTGGTGCTCCTCTCGTAAAGCTACTGTGCCACTTTGTAAGTTGTTTTCTCGCTTGTCCATCAATGCTGGGGTCTTTGACTGTTTCCATGCCGTGTCTGGAATGCTGATTGGGTATCGTCGTCCGAAAATTGAGTAAGGGTTGCCCAAACATTCAGACTGGCAAGTTGTTTAGTTCATTGTGCTTGCGAGAAACCTTGATCCGAGGTGAACAAATACATTTCCACAGATACGTGACTGTAATCTTAATATCTGGATCAAATTCATTAGCTTAAGCATAACAATAAGAAGATGGTTGAATCCCCCAGACGCCTTGACCGAAGATATGCACGGTACCGATCGGCGATGCACCGAACGTCGTCGAACGAATAGCCAACACACGCGTGGCCGTACTCTGAAAGTTGGGTTCGGTTCGTTCCCTCGAACCATGCATGTAGTTGATGAGATGTATGCAAGTAAAATTGCGCAAGTAGAACGAGTACCCAATGAAGCTCCAACAGCGGTCGGTAGACGGCCGATTTGCTCCTTTAAAACAAGGCTCAGCAGGACGTTACCCACCTTCCATTGATCAGTCTGTAATCAATCATGATCAAACGTACCCTCTCTACCGACGAAAAGTCAACCCCACTTGCACGATAGATGGAATCAGACGCAGGGTGAACAGGCCCGAGATGAAGTCGGGTGACTGCGTTGACATGAATGCAGGCTGGCGGGGGTGGCTGCTGGAAACGAGCACATTTCATGCATGTGTTTATCGAACGTGGCTGGCTTTGCTTGGCAGTTAATTATTGGGCCACCTTCGTACTCTGGCTGATAATCGAGTGTGTTTCCTCTCTCGAAGACGGATCGGTCGTCTTGCGTCAACAGCGTGTTCGCTCGCGAGTCGTTGCTGAAATGATGCAGGATCTGCAATCCCCCCGGTCAATTAGTAGTTCGTGTTCAGGACGCCAGTGTATACCTCGTAGATCGCTTGGCCCCCAAATCTATCCCAGTAGACTGCGCAAGTGTACGCGTTCGCTGGCGGCACGCCGCATATGTAGTTTGATCGAGATGTCGCCCGATCGGAATTCTCGACCAAGTCCTAAGCCTAAGAATGCAGAGTCAGGGTCCCGTCCAATCGTTCATCTAATAGCAATCCTAGATCCCATGGTAACCCTCATAGCTTGAAAAGACTTTCAATCCTGATGAATAATATTTTTTCCACGTTCGTTGCATATCCGCCATGAGCTGGCTGGTCATACCCAAGTCTTAACCGAACTCGCTGGCTGTATTCTTCTATCAACAGCGCCGTGGACCCACTTCTCTAGGCATGACCCTCCCTCCACTTGTCTCGGCATATCAAACCACATAAACACTGGCATGCTGTGACGTGCGTCTTCCCTTGTTGTCGCTAGCACCTCCCCTCTTACATCTGGCCTGCATCAATATGTCCACGCGCAGAAAGAAGCCGGGACAGTGGGAAGCATGAAGGACGAAGAACACAACCTTTGGTCCAGTACGATCCAGTCAACGGCTTGATATGCTGCTCGGGGATGCATGCGCATACGCATACGCAGCCGTCCATGTAGTGAGCCATCGGTCCGACCCATGTCCAGGACCTCCAAATGAGAGTCAAGATAATCGGCCGCACCTCCCGTCGTTCAGTCGCTTAACGATGCAAAGCAAACCAAATTGACTCGCCATCTAGAGCACGCCTCGTGCAGTAGTTTCCAGCATCCGCAAACGGAAACATCGGCTTTACCTGGTTGTCTGAAAGGAGACAGGGTGTAGTTGCAGCTGTCGCATGCGCATACGCGTATTTGCGCGTGGGTGGAAGCAAATCGGTTGGACTGTAAGCAGAGGGTAGGATGATTACGTCTTTAGCCATGAATTTAGACCATCTGCTCTTTGTTGGCTCGCCCGAGAATCTGTAACTGATGAAGTCGACTGGTGAGGTCCCAACTGACACGTTTCTGGCTCCTTCATATACCTACAATCTCGCCCCTCCCAGACATAAGACTCGGCCTTGTCATCTTTCTGCCCTCGTGGAACATCTAGTCGATGGAGATCTGGGGCGATAGCTGACCTGTAGTGAAGGGTGGTCAGCAGTTAGGCACAGCCGCAGTAGAGTATTTGGCCCTCGAACGTTATATCCTCGATCTGCCTTTTAGCAAGCAACATTCGCCCACGAATAATACTCATCGCTATTACGATCGGAATACCTCATATGAAGGCGGATGCTAGCGGAAGAAAGAATGTCCCATCTTGGCAGGGACTGAGACATCATGGAGGATCAAGCTGCCGCAATACTAGCGCCAGTCCACGCCTTCAAGAATAACAGCCATGGGCGTGTAGACTTCATTCTTAGGGGTATCCGGTATGGCCGACCTCTACCTCGATCCTAGGAGAACTGTAAAAGGCGCACTGTTCGTGGCTTTTACAAAAGACGCTCGTCTGCCGGAGTTTCGACAACAGCTAGCCCAAGCCAGTGATAGGTTGGACGGGAGGACGAAATAGCCAAGTGGTGTCGACACGTTCCCAACTCACCGCTGCTCCACAACGCTTCTAAAAATTAAACGATTAAACGAGATTTGGAACCTGATTCTTCAAACATTGTTGACCTCAGCAGCAAGGCCGCTCTTTGGATTACGCCTCATCAGCTCATACACAACGTTATCACCACTCACTTCAACCATCCTTATTCCTAGACCTTTGGGTGCGGCTTGTGGAAGAAGTGAGGCTCTCTTGCTTTTGGAAATCGCAAGCATCCAGGACAGTATTGGGGCAGTTGGGGTACGTTGTTCCGGTTTCTCGTAGGCATCGGGGGTGTCGCTGACTGTACACGCAGCTCCAGCGGGGAAAAGCGCAACCGCCGTTGCCGTCGCCTTTGCTTTCAAAAGCTACACGGCCACGCCAAACCCCGGTATCTAGTTTCCAAGAGGGTTACCAGCTGTCGACCGTCCTTCCCTGGGAAAGACCCTCCCCCGGCTGTGAAAATAGCCGGGAATCGTCATCACCTCAGCCTTACGCCGTTTCCAGCACCCACGCTAGCCTCGTTGTCGTTTTTCCATCCTCACCATCCTCGGAAGCACAGCTTGTACTGATACACACAAATTACCTCAGCAACAAAGTCTTTCAGTGCCTCAACCGGTCGTGTGGACAACTGCAGCCTCCAGACCTTCCCTTCGGAAGGAAAGGTGCAAATTAGTCGAAGTTGTGTAGCCGCCTCGTGTTCCAACCTTTCGAAGCCCTTGAAGCCCCGAACCGCAACACCATTTCCCTTGGGTCTTCTCGTCTTCTCGTCTTCTCGTCATCACAGTCATCGACAGACGGGCCGATCAGCCCACAAGCGAGCGCCGCCAGCCCAATTACGACCCAGAATATCCAACTCTTGTCCTGGTCATAGCCTTAACCGAGACCAAAGATCCCAGATGTATTCACATTTGAGCAGGTCTGCTTGGCCACATAACGATCCGAAAGCCGCCAACGGTAACAATCCATGGGTCAACACAAACTATTCATCTCTTCTGGAGTCAGACAACTACCACGGTGATGATGGAGGACCCAAACAGTCAGACCAGATCTTGTCCTGCAACAATCAGTATGAATCTCAATCTCAGGACCTACGCGGTTTGAGCGTTACGAATCGGTTCCCTGGGGAAGATGACGGGATAATGGCCGTTCTCTCTCAGAACTTACCACAAGTAGGCCACTGCGAGTTCCAATCTCCCGACCATGTACAAAATGAGCAGGCCTACCAAGGCACTCAGCAAAGCCATGAGGTACAGAACGGTCAGTCAAGATGTCAAGCGGACTATCCCTATCCACAGAACTCTATACTCCCTACGGGATACCATCACCGTACCCCTAAACATGGAAACTCCTCTTCGCACACCTTCCAACCGCCAATGGACGGTAGCACAGGCCAGTTCCCGGCGAATATGGAAGATATGACCAGATACTGCGATCTTGATCGGCTTTGGAATCAGGGAAATTCCCCTTTTGCACAAGCAGACCTGGAGCCCCTGCGCCCGAATGGGGGACAAAACTTCGATTGTGGGACGGCTTCATGGTCTGTATATAACACGCGGAACGATGGCGAGCAGCCCAGGACTCAGGAGGTGATCGCACGCTCCCTAGAAGCGTACGGGACAGCAGAAGGTTCTCAATCAGAGTCGGCAATGAGTCAATCTTTGTCCATCGGGTCGACTGGCTTGAACCGTGTGACAGCAGAGTCTTCCGTGGATCAAGACTTGGCGCGAGACTATCGCCCTCAGATCTATGGTCACGAATCAGAATCTCATCCAGCGTAAGTTCAGTACGCCATATTCATCGACTTGCATGCTAAATACCTGTAGACGTGGAAGAAAAATGATTCCCGGTCTTTTGGTCCCGCCACAATCTCAACAAATGGAGAGTCTCGGGTCGCCCTCGCCAAGCTCTTCAACCAGGAGCGTGGCAACGCCCTCAACACCCGACCCTTTGTTGTGTCCTTATGATGGGTGTGACATTCCCTTCACGGGGAATTACCGCAGGGGCAACCGTGCGAGGCATATCAGGCAGAAACATACCGATGTAAAGATATACGAATGTGAGGGTAGAAGTCTTGATGGACTAGCATGTATGAGGATATTCAAACGTCAAGACGCCCGTCTGAGGCACTATCGAAAGGAACACCCAAATCTGAGGTCGGATGTCGCAAGTCCTCGGAAATCGCAGTCGGATCGGCTTCAGTCGTGACGGAGGGATCGATCGGAACATGGGGGGAGGTACGCGGTACTGGTCTTGATACGGAGCCTTGTCAAGATTCGGCCGTGCATGGCCTCATGCTAAGGCGTACGGTTTCTTGCTTCACTTTTGGTTTTTCCTTCAGCTTCCCAATTGCTTTGCATGTTCGCCCTCTTCTCTCTTGTTTTCCTTCTTGCTAGTGGAGACTCGATGGTCAATAAGGAAGAGGTGTATGCGCCCTGTCATGGTGGCACCCTCGGACCGGTCCGAGTGGTGGTTTCGTATGTAAAACTTTTTGCTTTGGCGTTGGCGTCAACGGGTTTCCATACGTTTCGTGGGTGGGGGGTTCTATGAGGCTGATGAGTGGAGGAGACAAGAAAGGATGGATGGATGAGGCGGCGTCCGACGGGTGCCTAGACGGCAACAACTGGATAGACACATATCTGTGGCGGACAAACATACCTCAAAGTAATCAGATGAGAAGAGTTGGCTACTACTCTTTGATGGGGTGGGTGATGGCTTCATGTAGGTGAAGTGGAGAGGAAATGGACCCGATGATGGTTCTTGGATCAAGCTCAAGACTAATGACGGGGAAGCGGCTCCAAGCTTGGATGACAGCTGCCATGGACTCCTTAGCACACCGCACAGACTTGTCAACGACATGCCGCGACGACACCGAGAGCCCTACCCATCTCCAGCCATCTGTCCTTGCGAAGCGGACATGGACCTCTTTCTCTCCTTACATCTCACCAAGCAGATACCGACTGCGCTTCTTTCTCTCTTGAGTGTGCGGCAACTGATCCTTCAACTCGAGGGACGTCGACTTTACCCTATCGCGGATTAGCAACCAACATGACGACTGTCATTGCGAAAGAAAGAGAAGATTGCTGGGGTGAAGGGAGATTTGAGGATTGATTTCGTGCAGTATTTTTATGCGGTCGCACTGAAGCGGTCTGTGTCTCTCTTTTCGAAACCTTGACGGTGTGTGGCTTGGCGTGGAGCCATTGTGGGATCCGAGAGAGCGGAACGAAAAGAAACAGTCTGCTAAAATTCTGAGTTCCGGCCGTATCTGTCGTTTTCTATGAGTGTTTTTCTCTGTTGCCTTGTGGCCGTCTTTCCCTGTCATGTGCATCTCGGAGACAGCTTTTTCCCTCACTTCTTCTCCTCCTCCTCCACTAGACTGCGCATCGTATGCTATAGATCTATCTATGGATAGGGGATCTGAGTCATAGCATCTGACTATGACGTGTCAGATGTTGTTGTTTAGTACAACTAAGGGCGTTGGTTGGACACTAGTAAATGCTGCCTGCCCTCTATATTCGTTGTGAGGTATCCATTCGATAATCCAATAACCAGACCCATGCGTCGTTACCACACCTTCTCAGCGCAGCTTCATTAATTCGTTGAATCTAACAAAGTGAAGCAATTTCACGGCCAGACCGAGATTATGAGCGCCACCCAGCTGTGAGCAGACACCATACAGACATGCTCACCGACCAGACTATACGGGTGACTGTCTTTTGCAGCCCAAAATCCACTGAAACTTCTCATGATCTCTAAGCGTACCCATGTATATGATCCGCTTCACTATTTCCACCTGGAGGGCTTGTATCCTATGTCCGATATACTTACTGATCGAATATTGCATATAACCAATCGAGAGAGAGAGAGAAAAAGTTATCTCAAATCATCTTCTTCTTCTGCCTTCTTGAGAATCCTTTGGCCACCATTTCTTCCCACTTCGAGAAAACATACGTAATGCTTCGTGAAAAAACCAAGATCAATATACTGACCCCTTTCCATTAGAGGTAACCGTACCAGGTTCTTGCTGATTCAGTGGCGATATTTGCCTCCAACGATCGCTCAGCTCCGAGATAGTGAACATGAACAAATCGGTACGTTTGAACAGCTATATCCGATGCAAGTATCTTGTACTATTTTTCCAGCTCTTGAGGGTTGTTGACTAGACGTGGCAACGCCCAGCTAACAAACACATGAGCCTATCAATTGCCTCACAAACCTGTAAAGGCCGAAGCGAATCAATTCCTTCAGTGCTAATAATCGCCAGACACTGCCTTCTCATCTTTTAATTCGATATGTCTCCAACAGCTTTGACATTTCGAATCTGTCCCAGCGTTCCAATCATGGCGCCATTTCTTTCTTCCAGCAAGGCTCAACCTCTTAGACTCCCGTCCAAAACTCATGCAATATTGAATCTATGTTTTCGCGTTCTCACAAACGGGGCGAAGCCCGCCAACCTTGCAAATCCACCAACATGATCTCCTATATAACGCCATGTATGCGCCACCACTGTTGCATGGACAGCACAAATTAATCAGCCTCATAAGCTTCAACACCTAGCGAGTCGTTGGTTACTGAGCTTAGGTCATGCAGCCCAACGAAAATGCAACTGGCTCGTGTCAAACTCCGGAGCAAGATCTCGTCTAAAATAGGTATGCAATGCCAACGGAAACCTTTCGAGCACAAAACACACATGCAAAAGGATAAAGATTTGGGTTCAAGCCTCATGTCTATTCTCGTTGGACACACTCAACCCCTTATGTTACTAAACCAGAACCCGAGCTAAGCTTACCCAACACCCTATACCGACCAGACATCTGACGTCAAAATACATGCGTGACAACACTTACGAGACAAGCTTTGTGATCATCTATCTTCCTGAATCATTCATCGTTGCCGGTATCCGAAAACTATACTTCTACGATCAGCCCCACGTTCCACAACAGCAAGCCATGCTGAAGACCTGACGGATTACACCCTGTATTCCTTGGGCCACCATCAGCACCTACATCAGTCCTCCGTCTTCACATACATACTGATCAAATGATTTTCGAATAGTTCATTGCCCCAATGGTCCATTCACAGGTCCACCGGGCCTTGTCGTCCCTTTAGGTCCAATTCCGAAGCCACCCAATGCGCCCAAGTTCCTAGATCCACCACCACCCAATGCATGTCTTGCCATTGGAGTGGGTTGATATGCGGGACCACTATCGAACGCGTTTTGACGTGTGCCGCCGAGGACAGGGAGACGGATGCGCTGTCCTTGGGCTTGACCGGGCATACCCACCGGGGCGGAACCTGCACTTTGTGTCAATATCTAATGTGGCCGGGACAGGAGACGCTCTCATGTGTGAGGCTGCGAACTAACTTCCGGTGTAGACCCTCCCTTGTTGACCTTGGGCATGATGAGAGTTCCAAACGGGGCCAAGACCAATGCCTCCACCTTGCCCAACACTCCCGGAACTTCCGCTGCCCCCTCGCTCTTGTCGTTTCCTTCCCCCGTGTTGCTGAAATGCGCCAACGTGACCAAAATTCACAGTACCGGTTCGAGCGCCCGGAATTCTGTCTACGAAGCGATCCCCCCGGACCGTATTAATCGCGAAACTAGCCTGGTCGCTTGCGGCATGAGCTACGTGACTCAACATTCCGTGTGCTTTGAGCGCTTGATACTGTTTTTGGGTTTGTTGGTGAGCCCGACTTTTCTCTTTGAGCGCGTTTGCTAGCTCGATATTCTTTTCTTCAAGGCCGGTTAACTCAGTTTGCATTGCTACTCTGTGAGGTTAGTCCTTGACCACAAGTGATTGGTGGAAGTGTGCGCGTGCCTTGTATTCTGTCCTGCAACAGTTGGATTTGTGAATTGGCATCGTGGATAAGCTGGTCCATGTTCTGGTTTAGATCTCCGAATTTATCGGTCAGGGATTTGGCGAGGTGTTCTTGGTAGATGCTGCGGTTTCATCAGCGAAGCCCTTTAACACCGACGCAGGTCTAATACATCTCCTGCGAAGCTTGGTAGCTGTAGAACGCAAGGCCTCTACTAGCAACCTCTGTAATGACTGTTGGGCTAAGGCCACTGAGCACACTGGTTTTGTAGTCTTCCGAAGGGTTGAGGCCTTGAACTACTACATCGTTGGGGTTCATTAATTGTGTTTCACATGCAGGGCATTGTCTATTAGAATTGGAAGTCCGTGAGAGTCCCGTGGTATCGGCGCACCGAGTACAGAAGACGTGGCTTCGGATGAGGGTTAGTCTTCAATGTGGGTGGGAGGGAGCAAGCGTAATTGGTGACTAACCTGCAGGTGGTCACCACGGCGCGGTCGAGAAGCTGATGGCGGCATTTGAGGTCGTTGCAGCGTAGAACATACTCCATCGTCACATACACGTTGGCATTCGCCGTCGCAAATGGCGGAAAGTGAAGTATTGAGGTGGGATGGAAAGAAAAACAGAGTTGTGATGGAAGGAGAAGCTGCACTAGAATATGAGTGAGGAAAGAGCTGGAGTGCGGACTTCCATAGCAAAATACATGCACGTCGACATCTCGAATGAGCGCATGACTGCACATGACCACATAACAGGTCTCTCATTCTATGCAGGCGTTTGGAAGATTGCAACGCAAAATTGATCGTCACAGTTTCCCTCACCTGAACCACCAATTGACCTGGGGAACTCAACGATCAGCAAAATCGTCCAACTTGTTGCTGAACACTGCATGTGTGGTTGCTCACCGATGCATTCACGCCACTTCCAGAGATCTTGTCCCCTCTGACTGAATGCCACCATCCGAGTGGAATGTACAGAGCATCACCGCTCTCCAATACAGCCTCCCAACCTGTCACAGGCTCCCCATTGACACAACCTTCTCCCCAGATAGCTTCTTCCATCGCATTCATTTCCTTTCCTACCATCATCTCCTCCCCTCTCAAATTTGCTCTCCCACTCCCAGACCTCGTACTCTCATATAGTCTCTTCCCGGCATCTGGTCCCATCAGTCGAATGGTCTTGGTTCCCGCCAATTGTACAAATATATTCGGGTTTGGGTCTCTATGCAACGGCGTCCTGGTCGGCGGTCTCCCCATCCATAGAGAGGAACCGTATATATCGCCTTTACCTATCTTGGAAATGAGGCTGGGAGTCGGAAGATCGGCTTGGAGAGCCGCTGGGAGAGCGGACAGGTGGCATTGCGCGAGGTAGAGACGAGTCGATGAGTCCTGCGAGCTTGTCATTTGCGCTATCAGCAGGGACAGCGGCGCCTCGAGGCACTCAAATCTCGAGTCCTGTGTCAACTCTAGAGGGACCAGAGTCAAGCCATGGGGCTCTAGATATTCTGCATTGAGCTCATGTGTGCCTTGGGAGGTTACGAACCATTTCGATATCGCGGGCGTGGACTTGAAGTGGTTTTGAAGGAGCATGGGCTTGTCGCGGTTCAAGGTGTAGACATCTTCACCTTCGGCATCCCGGAGGCGGCCGACTTCGGGAAATCGTGTGCTGATCGAATACGATTGATATCTAGGTAGACGGGTAATCAACTCACGGCGCAATGACCTGAACATGAGATGGTTGGGTGCTTGGAAGACGCAACGCAGTCCTCGGGGCCGTGAATGTCAAGCCTCAAGCTCCTTAGCGCGCGCCCCTCGTTTAGAAAGTTTTAGCGGGGGGAGGGGGGAGCATCACAACTTCTCCAGCATCGACCACAACCCGCAAACAATTGAACACAGCAACCATGGCGTCCAAACAAGGCCAACAAGGTGGCCAAAGTATTCCTCTCCATCCGATCATTGTATGTTTAATGCTTATATTTTCCCAGTCGAAATAACTTCCCTCCCCATCCCGCAGCTCCAAGAGCTAAAAACACAACTCGACCGCGAACTCGAGCACCTAACCACCTCTTTCCAATCGCTGCGCACCGCGCAAGCAAAATTCCGCGACTGCCTTCTCTCCATCTCCTCGGGTGTAAACGCTGACACGGCCGGAAAACCTCTGCTCCTCCCCTTGACATCCTCGCTCTATGTGCCTGGTCGCCTGACAAGCTCCACACACGTCCTGATCGACGTTGGCACGGGCTTCTTCGTAGAGAAGAACACAACGGATGCGGCGGATTTCTATACGAGGAAGGTCAAAGATTTGGGGGTTAGTCTGAAGGATCTTGAGCAAGTGGTCAATCAAAAGGCGAATAACGCGAGGGTTGTCGAAGAGGTGATGAGGATGAAGATGATGAGCGGGCAGGAGCAGGGCGCGAATGAAGGAGGAAAGAAAGTTGGTTAGCCGAGATCGAGCCAGGCATACGAAGCTTCCGCAGAAATCACAGGTGTCCGACAGGATATGAGGGGTCGGAATTCTAGTATGAAGTCACCTACATCTTCATCTTCCCTCTACTGCCTCTACATTGCAAGTCAGGCCAGAGGTTCTTCAGTCGCCATGACAGAGTGCACCCGCTTATGACAGGAGGTCTTTGTGGAACCAAGTCAATTTGTTTTGGCTCTGTGGCTGGAGCTTCAAGTCACTTTCCAGGGGGAAATGAATAGATTTATGCATAGCCAAGTTACCCAAAACGCACATTCTACCGAACCTTTCACCCACAGATTACATAAGCTATTCAGATAGTGCATTTTGGACTAGAACCTAAATATGATATCTGATCTTCAGTCCTCCTAATTCATCCGTTGCAAGCAGAAACCCAAAACCAGAGATTTCCCATACCAGAGCGTACCACCAGTAGCCGTGAGGTCGAAATTTGAACGTAACAGTGTCAAATGAAAGCAATTTGAAAGATGAAGCCATCTCGTGCGCCTCTGTATGAAGAATGGAACACGAAGTTAGGAAACCATGTTGTGGACACCATCAAATGTAGTACTTGTTGTCATGTTCGCGGAGATACATCTGGCTATTTCGAAGATACGGGTTCTTGAGATATCCTCCTTCCTATTTCTCGTTCTTTACAATTGGAGGAGAAAGATCATCTGACTCAGCAGAGGCATAAGCATCTGATCCATTGATGATATCCGAAAGCTGCATGAGCTTATTGACCAATTTCCTAATCCCGTCTCTGGCCGGTGCAATGCGTGCGGAGTTGTTGTTTTCTATATCAAGCTTCTGGAGTCCGAGATCCTCGACTTCTTTGTCTTGCTGGTCGGTCGAAGTCACTCCGTTGCTTGGGAGGAAGGTCTCGACGGTATCTCCGAAATCAACACCGCGCCCTGGACGAAGCTGTTCCAGTACACCCAGATAGATTGGCCAATGTTTGTGACGAACACGCAGTCCCCAGCTAGGGACTGTTTCCCTCGGATACCACATCGCGAGAACTTCTACTTGATAACCCATTTTTGTGATATCAAAGGTGTAGATCTTGTCCAGTCGGCTCATTTCTAACTTGTAGCTTGGACTACTAGGCCACTGAGCGAATGCCTCTGTTGAGCTTGGGTTAATCGAACATCCAGGTTTCATCTTCACCTTTTCAGCAAAGCCAGTGATTGTAGGTGGCAAAGTTGATTTGGGCACATTGGTCATAGACTCGAGTCCGAAGTGCCAGCCTTTAGATCTGAATAAATTTTATATGTCAGCAATGTCTACTACCTATCATGGACCACAAGCTGACGCGTTTGAGGGGTAAAGCATGGGTAACATTTACCTCCCTACTATCCTTCTCCAGCATAGAAATAGGTAATATAACTTAGGAAGTACTTACTCGCCCAACTCCAGAAGATTGAAGTCCATTCGCTCGCTTGGAGACGAGATCCCTGGCTTTAGTTTGTAGAACATTGGTGACATCTTCTCAAAAAGGCCAGACTCATCTTCTGTCCAGTCGATCTGGACTACAATCAAGTTAGGTGGTGCAAGCTTAGGTGCAGTACCCTTTGAATCGTTTGGAGTATGTCGCCCGGGATGGCGTGGAAAAGGACGCATATCCTCGGCCGAGGCACTGTCGGGGTTGTGAAGGACCCAGGTACCTCGGAAGGTGGGGCGTGTTTGTTCCAGTGTTGAGGGCGTGAATCCAAGCAATCCACCACCCGACGTTTTTGTAGGTTCTAATAGCTGATTGGACTTCATAATTCGAGCAAGAAGCTGAACACCCTGATCCTGGTCAAAGAGCCTGTGAATATGTCAGTTGAGAAGTCCTACGTCGTGAGGCTGAGTGGAAGAACCATTTTGCAATGTGGCAGCCAATTTTGCCATTGATTCCCATCCTGAACTGTTCCATGGCATACTGTTCACCGACTTTAATTTCGGCATTCTCGCTTTTAGACAGAGCAATACAGCCATAACGTATAGTAAAGTCATAGGAACCACGCTCATACCGGACATCTTCAAGAGATTGACGGATGTGATCTTCAATCATTTGGAATTGACTCCAGTGAAGCTCAGTCCTGCGAAAGGTCCCAGGGTCGTCCGACATTGGCGCTGGAAGAAGACGAGGAACAATCTTAAGCGCTTTCCTTGGCCACCAAGTTGCAGCTGGTTCTAACACTACGATGTTTCCCTCGTTTTGATCTAGAGTGATGTTGGCCTTGTCGTCACCTCGAAACTTTTGAGTACAGATCTTCTGAACTACGTTTCGATAATGTTCTTCACCGGCTAAGATGTGCTCCGCATCATACCCGCTGATTTCAACTTGCCACTTGGGATATCCAGGGTGGTTCGTGAGGAGGGTAATGTAGACCTCACAGTCAGTCCTGATAGAATCGAGGCGTTCAAGCTTGTTGCCAAAAGCATCGCGAGGTGTGATTAAAAGGTCGCCATCTAAAAGCTCTTGAGGCCATTCCACCTCCACCTGAAAGACTTGGTCAATATACTCCTTAGCGCAGAATGTGTGAGAGCTTGTGTAAAAGTCTGAGTTCGCACCAAAGAGACCAATCGGGCTCAGCGGTGACCTGTTGTTACTGGCTCGGATCATTCGGTAAAACTTACCTTGTAGGGCACTCCTTCTTCCGGCTTCGGGTTCTTGAACTTCTGCTTGCGCTCGTTCTCATCCTCCCTGAGCATACTCTCGTACCACTTGTTGTGTTCGAAGGCAGGTAGTTTTGCCCAAGTCGACGATGCAGTTGACTTGGTCATCGCGTGCTCAATCCATTTGTTCACGGCCCGAACGGTTTCATCAAGCTTAGAGCCCGCACCGAAGATGCCAAACCTTACCAGTTTTCCATTCTGGCTGTAGGGCACAACTTCGCAGTCGGGGCTGATATTCCAGGATGATATTATTCTCTTGAGATCACGATGGTTGTATCGAGAACCGAAGTCCTGCGGAACCGTGATGACGCGATTAGGCTTTTTTCCTGTGTGTGTGAATTTCCGATCTGGAGTGAGACCAGTATTTTCGCCCATGTTGAAGGTGCAAGCGGTATTTGGTGGCTACGGTGCTGATTCCGAGGCTCGATTCAGCGCTTGAGGGCTTGTCGTCTTTCTCAAAAAAGGAGGGAAACGATTCGAATGAGAACGTGAACGTGAACGGGTAGTCGCCCGATGCGTCGGGGCTTTTCTAGGAGCCTTTTCCCAGGCGTTGGACTAACGTCGCCGAGGCTTTGTGGTGCTTTGTAAGGTTGCAAGGCCTGGATTGATATGTCAGCTTCGAGGCTCGAAACAAAACTTTGTAGAGGTTTTGTGAGACCTTGTGAGGACTCGTAAGGAGTTTGAAGGGGGAAAGTCCGGAGAGAGTGGTGTTGAGGTGGTCGAGTGTCCAATCTGCGTTGGGGAAGGAGCGGTAGGTTGACAAACAGCCCACTGGTCTCGGCGGTCAACGCAAACACACAAGTGAAGGTGGAAAAGTGTCGGAGAACCTGAACAGGCGCACACCGTTGCTTCAAGCTAGATAGTGGAATGCTCAGCCGTGATGTCGAACGATAAAGTGGTTGGTTGCAATCTGCTGCGAAGCTGAGAACTGGAACGAGGTATCAAAACAAATAATGGAGCGTGAGAGCGGTGGAAGTAAGTATGAGAGGAAGCAAATTATTAAGAGAGAAATTGTTGAGGTTAGAATGTATCAATCCACAACTGGGGGGTTCTCCCATCTATTTGCTATTTGTCCCCTGCCCTCGAGAGCAAGATAGGACAGTAGAAATCACTTGCCTCTGCGAGAATCTGCAAGCGCCCTTCCCTCCTCTTAAGAGTGAAGATGGGATACGAACAAGGCCGTATTTTAAGAAGAACATGCTAGATCTATCTCACAAACCTGTGTGGTCGTGGGATTACATAACATGACTTCTTCCATCGCGGGTTGTTAGGGGACTAGTTTTATATCTCTTCTGGAAACGAGTTGCTTTGTAGAACATGAGACGTAAAGGAAAAAGAACACAAACCTGGGGACATTTTCCTACATGTGACATATGATGCTTGCGTACTGTCTACAGACCTCGGGATGCAGCGCGGGTGGAGATCGAACGCCGACTCTTGGTGTATCACTTGCATACAAGTGCAGGTATCAGAGATATATGCTCTTTCACGCTTTGTTGGCTGTTCTTTTCTTGGTACGAAGGTGTGAAGACAAGGGGTTCTCGTCTGGAGTTGCTCCATGTTGTCATCCAGTGCGTGCTTTACGGGGAACGCAATTGTACGTAAGTTGACAGTGCTGAGCTCGAGTGTTCTTTTGTGACTATCGACGATGAAACCGAATGCGAAATTGATGGACTTCTACATTTGTAGTTTGGTGAAGGAGCTGTTAGAGAACGAGGGCGTGAGCGGCTAGCTTCCAAGGTTCCGCCGCGGAAGTGCCAAGCAACCCCGATCTTCACGAACATCTGCTCTCTGAACGACGACGACACTAAACTCCTCGTTATTCGACGCCCACGGCACTCCCCCTTTAGTCTATAACATCTAAGCCCCGACCCATCCATCAGTCTCTTCGTATTCTAGCCATTGGACTTCGAGTCCACCACCACCCGCCGCCGCGATGGCGTCTAACCTCGAGATCGCGAAAAAAGTCATAGGTTTTGGTAGCAAGCGGATACTTTTGTACGTCCCCTCCATACACCTTACCACCCCATCTACTGATAGAATCCATAGTCCCAAATTCACCGTAGCCCTAATGCGCACACCCAGTCTCTCGCCATATCATGCCAAATTCGAAGTGCCCCTCAACTTCTCCAAATTTGACATCAAAGACTACCTTTACCACGCATACAACGTAAAATGCTTCAACATCCGGTCCTACGTCAAACTGCAACCGGTGCGCGACACACACTACCAGCCGCGGCATTGGTTCCGACCCGAATCGAAGAAGTACATGACGGTGGAAATGGAGAAGCCCTTTGTGTGGCCCGCGGACCCGGAGGACTGGGAGCCTTGGGGGAAGAAGGACCAAGAGAATAGGGAGAAGGAGTCTATGGAGCAGGTGCAGACGTCATTGACGAAGAGGAAAGAAGCCATGAAAGCGTTGCGAAGGCAGGCTGTGGACGTGCTGCAGCAGAACAGGAACAAGACTTTGGTGAATTGGGAGAAGGAGAGACAGCAGAAGGTGGTGGAGGCTGATGCGCGGAGGTATAGACAGAAGATATGAGATGAGATTGTGACCATGGGGGTAACCATTGACATTGTACATCTGCTATGTAACATATGAGTGAATTGGGAAGCTATAAGGCACAAGTTCCAAGAGTTAACATCACGTCGAGTAAGCGGAAGAACGAGTCAAAGGTGCACTGTGTCCAGGTGCTCATTAATGTCCATATCGGCTATACGAACGCCACATATTGGGCATTCAACAAGCAACTTCTTGTTGACTATCAAGACTTCGACATCATCTGCCGCATCAATCCTGGGCCGTTTCTGGCCTGTACGGGAGTTGGAAACAAACGGCGATACTTCGGCAACATCGTCAACCATGATCGTCTTGGCTTTTGGTTGCTCTTTCAAGCCTTTGACGGGGATTTTACCCTCACTGTTTGGATCGACATTCTTTGTAGAGGGTTTATCCTCCAGATCCGCGGATACATCCTTCTTCTTAACCCAACTGTCAAGTTTGTTCTTCTGACGTCCCGCTCTCTCCTTTGCACTCATGGCGTCGCGCTGCTTCTTCGTGAGCTCAGGCTCCTGGATCTTTGTGTATGCGCCTCCACACTCAGCCGCATGCCTAGCCCACCAGGTATCGCTCTTCCCAGGAGCACGATTCATACTGCGCTTTACGAGACCAAAGTAGGGTGGTTGGTGTGTACATGGGCCGTCGCATTTCCAGACATGCGTTCTATAGCTTTCCACCTCGTCGTGAAACGTGTGATATATGGTAATTTGGTAGCTACCGTGGTTGTTTATTGCATCCGCGAGTAGCTGGAAGCCCACGCCATGCCCAGTTCCATCGTCACCCCGCGAGTGTTGCCATGATGTGGTTATGAAGAAGTAGGCATGTATGGCCTCGTGAATAAGGGTATTGATGGTGTCGGATCGGGGTCGGTACTGCAACAGGGGAGTGCTCATCTTCAAACGAATGCGCGTGAACTTGCCAGTCAACGGGTCTTTGGAGAGTTCACATATGCCGGCGCAGCTGTACTCAATTTTGTCAGCGAACAGACAAAATACATGGCGCGAGGGAGGACGGTGGCAGAGCTGGCGCTTACAGTGTCAGTCGCGTGGACCAGAGAATCTCGACTCTGGGCACCAGCAGTCCCCGAAAGTACAAAACATTGTAGTGCGCAAAGAGCTGATGAATGTCGACAAAGGGCTCGTTGTTGTGGAGTATTTTGTTGATGGTCTCTAGAGCGTGCTTCTGCTCCCGATCAAGAGTCTCCAAACTCGCGATGGCTGCAAGCGCGGCGTCCTCATCGGTGGCGGGCATCTGCAGGCTTCATCGGGCGCAAGTTGGATTGGTGTTTGTCGGCACAGCCCTACAGGGCGATCAGAATGGTTCCATGGGTGGGATTGAGGCTCACGGCCCCCCGTGGGCAGGGGGTGCGGGTCCTAGCGCAAGATTGCAGGAGGCGTTGGCGGTGAGGTGAGGCGACGAGAGAGGCTTGTTGATGCTGGCCCAGCAGTTATGTACGTTGTATTAATTATCGACGATATCTCCGCCCATGGCCAGTCAGAGCCCCTTGCTGCCACTCGATTGCTCCTCCGTTCCCCCATCCGTTCATGCACATCTCTGCCTCTTTCTCCTCCCCTCTCGAACGCGCCAGAAACCCTCGCAGCCACTTACAGAGCGCCACCGCCAGCCAGACTCCTTCGCGTTGCTCATGACGCACCCTGTCCCACATGTACCGCATTTCACTAGTCACCAAGATATCGCAACGCACCCCTCGCTGTAACCACAACACCACACACGCTGCCCACACGCTGTCTCTATCGAGCCTATTCGGATGTGCACGCTGATCCACGATTCCGAGCGAGATGACGGCCACAGAATCTTTCAGCGCCGTTGATCTCGTGCGCACCTCATCTCAAAACTCCTCCGCCTCAAACAGCAGAAAGAGTAGCACCGTACGCGTGAGACCTCTGAAACGCAGCTCCAATGCGTCCCTAGGAAGATCAGCCTCGCCTGCTGCCGACACAAAGAGTCTGACATCGTTCCCCTCGCTGTCGCCCACCCCAGACTCGTCTCCGGTGCAGTCGCGTGGAAATGGTTGGTTCCGCGCCGCCCTGGGTGCTAGAGGGGATGCAGGAAGCAGAAACGGAGAGAATGCGCCCACGAGCTCGCCGGATACTACAAAACCATCCGCCCCCTTTGAGCCTACATCAAATCCCACACCTAGTTCAACCGTGAGAAGGGTAACCAAGTCAACACAACAGATGGTAGGAAGTCTCGTAGCCGCAACACCAGCTGCCAGAGATCGGTCGGCCTTATTTGACGATACCCCACCCGAACCAGCCAAAGTACCCGGGAACCTACACTATGCGACCGATGAGAATATCGAGGAAATGCTCGCGCACACAGGCAGTGTTGTTCTGATCAGACAGCTGGCTGGAGATCTGGCACAAAGGGACACACAGAATACTGCTTTAAGGAGGAGGGCAGAGGAAAGAGAAAGAATACTGAGGAAGATGCTCCAGGAATGCGAAGTGTCAACTATGGACATCGAGAACAGGCTCCGTGAACTTGACAGGAACCGGGAACATCAAAACGAAGGCGAGAACGGAGTCGGGAACCCCCGAAAGAGGGGAACTGAGAGTGGACTTCCGGGAATGCATCCCGATGACCCAATTGACCAACGACTAGCAAGAGCTATGGAAGACGAAGTAGCAGAATTTCCGGACGCCTTGGGATTTGACTCGGGAAGTACTGCTCCGGTAGTGAACCAAGTGTCTATCAATTCTACCTTGGATGTTCCCCGTGATACAGCTCGGACCAACTGGAAAACCTATCTCTGGAATGGTGCAAGTAGGAAAAGTAGTCGGGCGCCGTCGGTGGCTAGCATGATCGACCGCGAAGCAGAAGACATTTCTAGACAAAATCGATCGAGAGCGTCCAGTGGCGCAAAGCTACCCCGCAAGCCCATCGGCAATGACACATTTGTTCCCCCAGCAGGTGCAAACAAAATGACGGGCGCCGTTCCCACCCTCCGTCGACTCCAAAGCCAAGACCAGGTCAAATCGAGCGCATCTTCTCGGGGATCACCAGTGTCCATCACTAACTGGGCACTGAAGATGGTAGCTGGGAACAATCAAGCAGCGCGTGGCGCTGACAAGACTGTCACAATGAGAGGCCGCAGAAATGTGTCTCCGGAACCCACTGATCGCGAAACATCAATTGACTCGATCCATACAACCCGTTCAGCAAAGTCGGCTCTGACGAATTCGCAAAAGCGTAATGGTCGAGCCTTGGGCCCGAATGGCACCATCAAGAGTGCTTCTACAGATGTCCCCAAAAGTGCTTCTGTGAACAGTCCTCTTCTACCGGCTCCTGGCGCCAATAATTTGGGGCCTGTTGAGATGGACAGGATTTTACCTGAAGAATCTCGACCGCCCACTCTAGTTCAACATCACAACAGATTTGCTACGAGCAACGAGTATCTGACGGATAGATTTGGGTTCATATATGATCAGCGACGCAAGAAGAGACAAAACGAAGCCGCTGCCGCCTTGACCAAACAAAAGCGGAGCAGCAACGTCGAATCGATAGGCGATGGCCGAGCAGCTCTTAACTCTCTCGAGTTTCACGAAGACCATGACGATATAAAACCTCCTCCCTCTGATACAGATGCAAACTCGAGGCCACACTCGAGGCCCGGTAGCATCAGCTCGGGGGAACAAGCCGAACAGCCCACGAAGAGATGGGCAGACTATCTCAAGCTTGCAACTCATCCAACTGAGTTGCTCTCTCATACGCCCTCAGCTGCTCCGATTACCTCGGTAGAGTCTGCTGAGGCCGAAATCACTGCACCAAGATTTAACCAAATCATATTAGCAAAGCGAGGAACGTTACCGTCCTCCAGCAGTGCCCCTGAACCCTCGCCTTCTCGTATTGTTTCGAGCAATGCGGAATTCTCGCTTACAGTGCCTTCTCCTAGTCCAACAACTCCGATCAGTCCTCACTCTCAACAGCCAGACCCAGTGCAGTCTCTTCTAGAGCATATGACTGGCCTCCATGACACTTTGCAGCGGGACAAGACGGTGAAATGGAATGAATTCCTTCGCAAGGTGCGAGCAGAGCGCAAGCGCGAGGGAGAAGCATCTGGCGCTGGCGAAGGCCGGCCAAAAGGACTCGCTATGCCAGAGACACTTCTCACAGATGGCGAGATCATTGGTGTATCTGGCCTAGGGAATAAGGGCAAGGTTGGACGAGCCAAGTGGCAAGAGTTTCGCAAACTAGTTCTTGGTGGCATCCCCGTTGCCTACAGGGCACAAATCTGGGCTGAATGCAGTGGTGCCTCAGCTCTACGCATACCCGGATACTACGAAGACCTGGTCAGCAATGGTGATGACAACCCTACCATTGTCGCTCAAATACAGATGGACATTACCCGTACTCTTACCGACAACATTTTCTTTCGTAGAGGGCCGGGTGTTAGCAAACTGAACGAGGTTCTTCTCGCATACTCTCGCCGGAATCCAGAGGTTGGCTATTGCCAAGGCATGAACCTCATCGCTGCCTGTCTACTGCTCATTATGCCCACCTCGGAAGATGCTTTCTGGGTGCTTGCTACTATGATCGAGGACATTCTTCCCGGGAAATATTACGACCAGCACCTTCTCACGTCCCGCGCCGACCAGTCGGTACTTCGCGAATATGTCGCCGATCTTTTACCCAGGCTCTCCAATCACCTTGACATGCTAGAAATCGAGCTCGAGGCCCTTACATTCCAGTGGTTTCTGTCCGTTTTCACAGACTGTCTCTCAGCTGAGGCCTTGTACCGCGTTTGGGACGTTGTGCTTTGCATGCACGATGGCTCGACATTCCTGTTCCAAGTCGCACTTGCTCTTCTCAAACTAAACGAGAAGGCTTTGCTTCAGTGCGAGACTCCAGCCGAGATTTACCACTACATCAATCACCAGATGACAAACCACGCCATCAGCATCGATGGCCTCATCCAAGCCAGTGATGGTCTAAATAAGGTCGTTAAGCGCAAAGATGTCGAAGAGCGCCGAGAAAAAGCAGTTGCTCGAGAAGAAGAAGTCATGCGCCAGCGCGAGGAAGTGCGATTAGAACGCTCAAAGAAGAAGAAGGCTTTGCAAGACGGTGTAGTCAACACGCAATCAGAGGACGTTTCACGGGCGTCATCAATTTCTGCTAGTCTAGATGCAGAGTTATCGATGCAGACGAGTCCAATGCGCACACCACTATCAAGCGCGTCTACCAGAAGTGGGGAAGAAGAAGACGCAGATTATCTGAATCAGAGTTTGGAGGAGTTGACGAACCGGACCCCGATGCCCATTGAGGAAGAGAGCCTATGGCGTGCTTAGGGTTGGACAACGTGCCCTTTTTGTTGTATCCTCAAATACTTTCTTGTTCCCTTGAGTTTTATTGGTCATTGTCGGCGTTGCATTCTCATGCTCGATACCCAAACCATCCCCTTACATTCCTTTTGCCACATTTCCTTACGTAAGACCAGATTCGGCATTTCTCTTTTGCATCGGCGGCGCATTGAACATAGCATACATACCCCGAAGATTGATTTACTTGCTTGGTTACGGAGGGGAAATTGTAATTCAGTTGTGGGCGTCCTGCATCTCAACGTCACAGCTTCGGCGCTTTTGCGACTGCATTTACCTTCGTTGACAAAGACTGCTTTGCTGGTATGGGCCTCACGGAGGGAAACTGGAAATATTCTTCGCTTTCCATCTTTGATCGTTTCCACTCTGGTTGACTGCTTCTCTCGGGCCGTTGAAATGAGATGGCCTAAAACTAGAAAACTTGTAAACCCACATTGAGACGGAAGCTTGCATGCTTGTTGCTGGAACGTTGATGAATTTTGGCCGTCTATGCTGCTGCATACTTTCTTTTATTTCTCTCTCTGAACTATCAAGTTTCTATTACATCCTCCCACAGTCCGAAGAGACCCTTGACAAGAGACAAAAAGACACCTGTTGCTCTTCAGAGCCATATTGTATCCGGTTGTTCGTCGGTTTTGCTCCTTCGGCTCGATCGCACGTTACATATGGACCTATGTAGATGTCCTACCCATGCTTTCCTGTTTTTTTTTTCAATCCCTAATTAGAGCTTAAGCACCAAAAGTCTTATTAGATTTCCGCTGGATCCGCCCTTGGCTCCATTACAACATTGGGACCTTTTCAAAAGGTGGCAGGAATATTACGCATCAATCTCAAAAGAAATTCTTGGCTGCGGCGCTGAGCAATCGCTCAAATGTGTTTCAAGCGAACTTCGTGCGAGGTCGTCGGCTTAATGAAATCGACTTGAAAAACCAACGCAAAACGGCCTTGTTAAAGCCGGCTGAGTGGGGGCAAGTCGGGATCATTGAGTGGGGGAATGCAACCAAACGACCTACAAAGGTTTAGCCTGGACGCTATGTAATAAAAGCACATTTCCCCGCGTCACGTGTCTCACTTCCAAGCAGAAGTCAGACTGCCGGTTTCCTGTCCCGTACTTTTCACATTGATCCGACCTCATTGCCGCTCAACTTCGGCTTGTAATCATGGGTCTTCACGATCGCTGCTACAGCCTACTACTGGCTAAATTCCGGAATGTCTTAAATCCTACTTATACGCCTTTTCTTTCCATCTGTTCTCGCTATCGGCAACGCCCAGTTCTTTAATACACTTTCACTCTCTATCCTCGTTGATTGTTGATTTCATTCTACTCTACTCCTCACATCTCTGTTAAAGCTACTTGGATCGCGCCAAGTATGGTGGAAAACTACGATATTGTCATCATCGGTGCTGGGCCCGTCGGTCTCACACTCTCGACATGTCTCGCGAGATGGGGTTACCGGATAAAACATATCGATAAGCGTCCAGAGCCTACGCTTACGGGCAGAGCAGACGGTATCCAACCGCGCTCGTTGGACCTGCTGCGGAACATGGGATTGAAGCGCAAGATCATGGAACACGAGCCTGCTAAAGTGTATGAAGTTGCTTTCTGGGATCCGAGCGCAAAAGGCATTCATCGAACGGGAACGTGGGCCAGTTGTCCAAAATTCATCGATGCAAGATATCCGTTCACGACGCTCTTGCATCAGGGTCTGATCGAAAAGGTGTTTATTGAGGATATTGAAAAACATGGTGGCCAGATTCAGAGACCATGGACTATCACTGGGTTCCAGAACGATGGCCGAGATCCCACTTACCCGGTCGAAGTACGCCTTGCACATGTGGATGGCACCCTCTCGGAGACAGTGCGCGCCAAGTACCTCTTTAGTGGTGAGGGTGCGAGAAGTTTTGTGAGAGACCAACTCGGGGTCAAGATACATCATTTAGACCCTATCGCACACGTATGGGGGGTAATGGACGGTGTCGTCCGTACCGATTTTCCTGACATCAAAGTAAGCGAATCCTGATCTTCCCATCTTTAGCATATATTAAATTGAGAAGATGAAATGCACCATCCACTCCGATGCGGGATCCATCATGGTAATCCCCCGCGAAAACAATATGGTCCGTTTGTACATACAAATCGCCTCCTCGACCGACGCCGACTGGAATCCCCGGAAAACCGCCACGCCCGAAGAAGTCCAAGAGCACGCTAGAGCCATCATGAAGCCTTACACCATCACCTGGGACCGCATAGAGTGGTATTCTGTCTATCCAATCGGTCAAGGTATCGCTGAAAAATATACCCTGGATGAGCGTATCTTCATGGGCGGAGACACATGTCACACGCACTCTCCAAAAGCAGGACAGGGCATGAATACAGCGTTCCTCGATGCCGTGAACCTAGCCTGGAAGATCCACCACGTTGAGTCTGGATTCGCGCCTCGATCCTTGCTTTCGACATACGAGTCGGAGCGGAAACTCATTGCAGAGAACCTTCTCAACTTTGATGCAAAGTATTCCAAACTCTTCTCCACGCGCATACCCTCAGCAGGCGAAGTAGCAGGCGCTGCGTCCAGCGAGCTCGTGGAAAATGAGTTCATCAAGACGTTCAAAGCAAGTTGCGAGTTCACTTCTGGCTACGGTGTGGCCTACAACCCGAACACAATAAATTGGGGCCCTGAGCACGCTGCGCAGCATCCGCTGTTTCTCTCCTACGAGAAGGGTACCACACAACGCACTGGCCGCATCCTTACTCCCGCAACGGTGACCCGTGTCGTCGACGCAAACGTCGTGCATCTCGAGCAAGAAATTCCCATGAACGGTTCTTACCGATTGTACCTTTTCGCTGGCTCGCCCTCCAAGACGTCCACCGCACTGAAGGATCTTGCTACACATATCGCTAATCCATTATCCTTTTACTCCATCTTCGCCTACAAAGACAGCAACACTTCTAAAGCCCCGGACCGGTATCACGAGGCTCACAACCCGCACACGCGCTTCCTATCTCTCTGCACCATCTTCAACGCACCTCGATCGAAGGTCTACATCGCGGAGATGCTTCCCCAAGTCTTTGCGAGATACAGAGATCACGTGTATGCGGATGATATTTGGGATCAACGGGTTCCGGACGCTAGGGCTGCGGCGCATGCGAAAATGGGATTGGATGAGGAGAGTGGCGGTGTTGTAGTTGTGAGGCCTGATGGATATGTCGGGTGCGTAGTCGAGCTTGTGGAGGGAAAGGCCACGTGTGAGGCGTTGAACATGTATTTTAGTGTGTTGACGGGGAAGACCTTAGGCGAGGAACGCTCTGCATTGTGAAATGCTGGATGGTGGGTGGTTGTTTTGAATGTGTTGTTCCATTTCGTCTCGCATAGCGTGGTTGTTGTGGATCGGATTGGCTGCCAGTTCATAGTCTACGTGTTGTGGAAATTTTCGTGTAGAAATCGTGAATCCGAACACGCCTTGATCAGAACCATTTTAGTTCGAAGAGACCGTGTGAATATTGCCATCATGGTATTGGAGTGAAGACACTGCAAGCATCGTCTCAAATGCCAAGAATATGATGCTCGTGGCGAGGATGCAGTAGAACATCAACCGATTCAAATACTGATATACATTGAAAACAATAAATTCCCAAATATAGCTCGCCATGATGGTACTTGGCGATAACGTAAGACTGTAATCTCAAGACGCCAAACCCGGACCTCTCCACCGAAGTGGGATCGACTGGTGAGATGCAATTCGCACATCGCTAAATGATTTGATATGCCCCAAGATCGTGTCCCCTTCTTCCGTGCCAAGATGACCGACTTGTGGATGTTCCGTTGTATACTGCGCATTCTGAGTCGTCTTCTCTTGACAAATCCAGTGCAGGTTGCACGGTTGAGTGGCGTGGGTCTCAATTCCAAACGTCGCTAGTATGGAAATTGTTTTTCTGAAGACGAACAAACTCTTCAAGATGCAGGCTCCTCCGTGCCTTCAGCAATGCCCAAGCGTTCCAGTTCTTTGCGTTGCCTTGCGTTTTCGGTTTCGCGTCGTAGGGCTTCCATATTCCACGGGTCATCTTCGTCGCCACTTTCGTCGTCCTCGTTCTGCCATTCGCCTTTTTCAAACATGGCCCTACCGGTGGCTTCCTTCATAGCCTTGGCCTGCTCCTCAGCAGCCTTCTTGTCCATCCTCTCTTTCTTCCATTTCGCGAAGGTCTCCTCGGTGACCGGGGTAAGGGTGCCGGTGAGCTTGTGACGTTCTGATTCGAGGAAATCTTCGAGTGTGAGGGTGGCGAGGGGCGATTTGTCCATGAGGGCCTTCTCGGCGAGGCGCTGTTCCTTGGTCTTGAGTACGAATCTAACTGTGCATTAGCTTACATATCCTGAGATATGGTGTGTGCAAAACATACCCTGGTGGAAGCGAATGCCTGTACATGCACTTATCTCCTCCATTGGGACACGTCCAGAACCATCCGTACTTTCCATTTTCGACCGCCTCGATGAAGAATTTGCACACCTTGTCGGTTGTTGTCTTCGGGTTGCCATGTTTGCTGAGCACCACATTCCTCAGCTTTTCCTCGTCCCACTCTTCCATACCATCCTTCTTTTTAATGGCATCCTCGCCCTCTTCTCCACCTTCTTCATTCTCCTTGTCCCTGTTATCTGTGTATAAACTCCTCTTCTCGGTCTTGCGCTCCACCGCCAGGTCGTGGGAGAATTTGCACTTTCGGCCCTTGTCACAGTGTCCCTTCTTGTAGAACTGGCAGAGTATGGTCTTGGGGTCGACGCCAAAGGGCACCTTTTGGACTTGCACGGGTTTGAAGAGTTCGGCAGCCTCCCTTGCAGCGTCTTCTGCGGCCTTCTTCTCTTTTTCTTTCTGAAGCTTTTCCTGCTCCTTCTTCTTCTGGTCCGGAGTCTTTGCGCCCGCGGCGGCTTGTTGGATTGCTCTGATTTGTTTCTGTGCCGCACCTCCTTTTTTCTGCGTATCATTGAGTCAGTAGCTATTTTTTCGGCGCGTTTGGAGCGCAAAGCCCGAGTGGTGATTGCGCAGGCAACTCTGCTAGACGGGAGTTTGAGAGATGATGTAAACGTACATTTTTCATTCCAAAGGTCTACATCACGTTAGCATCCTAATCTCCTATGTCGTCCGCCGAGCACCCACCTTGTCGATCCCAGCCGAAGACCGAACCTTGGGTTGGTCTTTCCCTTTTGGTGGCATATTGTTGGATAGTGGTTTTCTCCTGTTTCGGCGGGGTTCGTGAAAATTCGAGAACGGTCTCTTTAGTAGAAAGTGGCCAGAGAGTGTGGGTAAAGTTGGATTGCGCGGTGGCGGTTGGGTATTGTGGTTGACAGGCTGCAGTACCAGTCGGAGTGAGAATGACGAATGAGTGTGGGGTGTGAATTCTGGAAAGCGGCACGTGCTCAAGGCCAAGTCGGATTCGGAAAGTTCAAGGTGGCTTCACAAGGGTGTAAACGCGTATCGCATCGACAACACCACATCCCCAGCAGCAATCTTCAACCACCGGCCTCTATTCTCCAGCCTTTCTCTCGCAGTATGTTCCCTCTACTAAACTGCAGCGATTTCATTACTAATCGACCCCAGAAAGCTGCACATTCCATCCAAATCCTACGCTCTACTCCGAACGCGCGGTCACCATGATTTCCGACAACCAACTCTACTCGCTCGCTATCTTCCTCGGAAGCGCTGCTATGCTTCTCATAATACTATACCACTTCCTCGAGGTCAATTCGGAAGACCAAGCGCCGCCACAGAAACCAAAAGCTGTTCTAAACAAAGTGAAGAACTAAGCGAGCTGTTGGGGAGTTAGGGAGGGCAAGTTCGGAGGCAGTTGCAATTTACCGAGGAAGTAGGACCTATAACACGTCTCACAGATGGGCTTGGCCATTTCTCGTTATGGGCGGGGAGTGATGATACCAGCCAGAAATGCCTTTTGAGCAGGGGATAGTTATTCCTATACACACTTTGGAGTTTCAGGCGAATGTATATTCATGGGATAAGGGGAGGTCGGATGGCTTCAAAAAAAGCTATCGATCTACTTCCAACGTCTTCTTCCGCAATGCTTGACCGAACATAGAACCGAATATCTCTCGGGTATAGCGTGGAACATCATAATAGAAGATGTCCTCGTCGTGTTTAATTCCCACCCATGAATAGAAAGTTTCAAACCGTGGTACAATTCCTCAACTCCTGCTGCTGCACGATTTATTCTCAATTACTCCGGTGCTTTTGAAGTCAAGTCTCTGTTCAGCTTTCCGCATCCACAAACTCCTCCGCCTCGTCATTATCAGAAAAGCCCCTCCTTCGTTTTTCAGTGGCAAGTGTTGCGCCACCACGGTCCATACCTGGTCCTCCAAGTCTCTTTTTCTGTGCGACAAGATGCTTCTGCGCATCTCCCGCTGGAGATGCTTTTGGTGGCCTACCGCGACCGCGTGTTGCAGACGAGGTGTTTCTGGACGGAGTTGCAGCATTGACAACGCCATGCCGTGACGGGTCGACAATAATACGTGGAGTGACTTGGCGTCCTTGTGCGTCACTCAGATAAGCTTCAGAATCGTGAGCATCTGGTCCGTAGTGTTAGTCTCATATTAATAGATCTCTGCAGGGCCACAACTTACCAGAGAGGCCACTTGCCGGTCCATCGCCAAGCTCCCACAGTATCGGATTCAAATGCTTCTTGTCGAGGTGCTCCTTCCATTGACTTTTCTCGGTAAAGACGTAGGCTACTTTACGTTCGATTATCTTATTGGTGACTTGGTCCACACTTGCAACTGCCCGACCGCAATCAGACCAAAGACATTCGAGGGTGCCTCGCAGAGTCTCCTTGTGGTGAATCTTTTGGACGTGCTTCTTGAGGGTCTCCAGGTTGTGAAGTTCTGCCTTGCAATTCTGCCACTTGCACTTGAATGATTGGTACTGCGGCATCTGTTTCGCGACACTAGATGAGCGAGAATTGATAGTTATTGGTTCATTGTCTCCAGTCCTAACATTTCGTAATGTACTTGGCTGCCCAGGTGTGAACCGGTTTACATTCGGGCTAGAATACCCATTCTTCGAAGGTCCTGCTTGGGCGCTTGGTGAACCATGAATAGCTTTGCGCCATCCTACAGGCCTTCCTTTCTTCCTGGGTAAGGGGTTGCCGTCGGGTCCGTATTCGGTGGCAGAGCGGAAGGCGTGGTAGCCGATCGACGCTCCATTTGGGCGCGGGGCGCTTGCACTCATATTTGGGGAATTGGCACCCGAAGATACCCGATGTGGTGTCTGTGTGGTTGTCTCGTTTGTGGGAAAGGAGTGTCGTGGAGGTCGACCACGTCTCTTGACTTTGAATGGATTGGTCGCTTCGGGTAGCATCTGCGGGACCCTTGTCCTTGCATCAGTCCCACCTTCACCGCCGATCGTTTGTTCCTTGGCGCGTGCCCCATCTTCATCATCCTCACTCTCATCATCGGCATCCTCAGCATCAGCCCCTTGCACTCCGAATTGGAAGTATCCTCTTGGTGGCTCACCAGGATCGATAAGATCCCATCTTACCGTACTCAAATCTGCATCAGGCGTGATCTGCGGCAATGTCATTCTTAAGATATCGAGATGAGCATTCAGTTGTCGCTCATCAGGGTGTCTTCCACATGCTAGAAGAACATCTCTTGCGATGGTTTTGATGTTATACGTGCTTCTCCGTAGCGCCTTCTTCCTATCCAAAGGCTGGACGACGTTCAAATGCCGCGGATATTGCGGCGCGGGTGCGCTGACTGGAGCTGCTTGAGGGGCACTGGCAGGCACAGGGAAGTTGTTCACTGCAAAACGTCCTTGGCCCATGTCCATGTCATTGTTCGCTGGACCACGCGAATTATACGAGTACATTGAATTGATGTTTTGTTTCTTTGGTGGCGGCTCTCTGTCTTCATCCTCGGACAAGGCCGTGAGATCAATTAAATCGTTGAAGTTGCGTTTTCTTGCCGCCTCTTCCTTGTTGGCCGGTGGCTTCAGCTCCGCTCGAATGGGTACCATCTCGGCAACTGGGACTGGTGCTGGTGGATGTGAGTCTGATGCATTGTTCTCCGGAAAGGGTGGGAATGATTGTCTATCCATGGGAAACTGTGCGGACCTATACTGAATGCTGGGAGCTCCGGGCGTTGCAACCTTCCTTGCGGGTATTGCTGGCGGCGCTTGTAGTCTCTGCGCAACCGCGCCGTTTGAGAGGGCTTTCGGGGTATTGTGACGAGAAGCCGAATTGACGTCTGGAACGGCAGTGAGTAGATTCTTTGCAAAGGTAGCACGATCCAGCCTCAAGCCCATCGCCTCCAATTGTTCGCACAATTCAATATAAGAGGGGTTACTGTCGAGCATACTGAGAATTTTGTCTGCGTCGACAGGTTTGCTGGGATTATGCGCGTTCAAGTACGTAGCTGCAGCATTTGCAAGTTGAGATTTCTTTTCCGGGGGCCATATGGTGTTTCCAGAAGGACGACTGGAAGTGGAAGAAGCCACTGCTCGAGCCTCAGGCTTTGGTGCTACAGCGGATGGTGGGGGAGGTTTACTGACACTTGCATTCGAAATCTCCTTTGGTGCGGTCTTCTTCTTTTGAGTGGCTTGGGGAGTAGCGGCCGAAACAGGCTGAGCGGCAGGTAGCTGGGGAGCTGGATTACTCTGAGCGATGAGCGACTTCGGGGCTTTGGAGCGTCTCTCCTCCTCCCAGATGCGAGCCAGAAGTGCCGGATCTTTACCGTTTAGTTCCCTCATCTTAGCCATCATAGCCCTGATTTCAGCTTCAAGTTTCGCAGCAGGATCATCAGACAAATCTTCGTTTGCTCCACTAGAGCTAGATGATGCAACATCAACTGTTGTGGGTTGTTTCTGGCCTTTCTTGCTTGCCTGAGGTTTCTTCGATTTCGCTGGAGGCGCAACGGGGACACGCTGCTTCGCCCTCTCCTCTTCCTCTTCTTTTCTCCGCTCTTCAAGCTTCCGCTCTTCTTCTTGGCGTGCTTCTTCAGCTTTGCGCCCCTCCTCAGCTTTGCGCCCCTCCTCAGCTTTGCGCCCCTCCTCAGCTTTGCGCTCCTCCTCAGCTTTGCGCTCCTCCTCAGCTTTGCGCTCCTCCTCAGCTTTGCGCTCCTCTTCAGCGTGCGCTGCGTCCTCTATGGCCTTCTGTGCCCGAATCGCTTCTTGCTTGCGTTGATATTCTGGCCATGGATCGTAGACTGCCATGGGATCGACTGTGACCGCATTCTGAGTATACTGCTCTGACACATTGGCCGTAGAGGTCGTCTGTCCAATAGGGGCTGCTGTTCGAGAATCAGCATAGCTATACGACGTAGGTATAGCCGTACTTTGTGTACCGCGCGGAGCCTCCACAGTGGGGAGTTGCCTGCGATTGTAGTCGTTATACTGAGCCGTAGTCGACACATCTGGGTTCCTTGCAGTGTTTACCGGGGTAGTCGTCCTATGGGTGTAAGCAGTTTGGGCTGGACTTGCGGAACGTTGTTGCTGGTTGTGGATAGCCTGTGTTCGTTGAGAGGGATATCCAGCGGCCATGGCCGGTGAGGGAAAGCCATGGGTCGATGCAGGCGCTGGAGCGGTGTTGGTGTTCATACTTCGTGGTTGTGCCTGGGAAGTCCCGTATGCGTGGTGTGCAGCATGTGTATGTTGAGGTGCTTGTCCTTGTTGCGCCTGTGTCGCGCCTGTCGAATATCGACCCGTGTTGGCGGTCGCGCTGTTTGTCGCAGAGAATCCTGGTTGGCTCGCCAGCGCCGTTGTATTTGGCGTATATGTATTATTACTCATATTGCGCAAAACTTCGGCCGCACGGCTGGTGGTCTCGCGATTGCCCCCATAGTTGCTCGCTGTCCACGAGTTGTCCTGCCCCCCGCTATAGTTGTTGCTTTGACCACTAAGATTATGGGCCGGATAAGACAAATAACCTGTCGATTGCGTTGTAGCCACGGGTGGTGCCTGCTGGTACTGACGCGATGCTTGCGGGGCATTGTTCGCCGCTGGAGCGGTCTGGTATCGAGAGTATTCCTGGGCGGAGCTTTGCTGATATGGGTAGTTATAGGGATTGTAGTTGTTTGATGACATAGTGGAGGTAGCCTACGAGGCCAGTGCTCCTTCCAATGCTGCTATGTATGTTGATCTTGGGAACCGCATGAAGACGTGGAATCACGTCGGGTGAAGGTCGAGATCAGAGGGCCTGGGGAAGGTGATACGCAAGACGCGACGGGGGCCAAAAGGAGCAAACTCTCTGTGACGTGACAGAGAAGTTTCATTCGAATTTATGGAGATCCTAAGGGCCGTGGGCGCGTCGGCGAAAGAGTGTCGAGTAAAGTCGAGCAGGCCTGGGCGCAACGCACGCGTCGGTGGAGAAGTGACGGCCGCCGCTGAAAAGGGCTTGGCGTAGGTTATGTAAACATCCTGAGTCGCTAAGCGAAACGGCCCGAGCGTCACACCGCACTTGCGAATTCGAACCTGTCGGTCACCTCAACCTCCAGTTTCGACGACGCGACCCTCGATATTCCCGACATCTCACACACGCCGCAACCATGACCAAAGTCAATGTGTCCATCGCCAGCAGCCGACGCAAGTCGAGGAAGGCGCACTTCGGTGCCCCCAGCAGCGTACGACGCGTCAACATGTCCGTCAGTGTGCCCACGCAGAAACTCTCCAACGGACCTTTTCTCACAATTCCCAGGCGCCCCTGAGCAAGGAGCTCCGCGAGAAGCACAACGTTCGAAGGTAGTGGTCTCTGTCCATGGAAACTCGAGTTGAAGCTGACTTGCGTAGCATTCCCGTCCGAAAGGATGTACGGCCTACCTCTCTCGCACCCTTTGAGCAAATATTGACGGGATTTCTCTAGGACGAGGTCATAATCACCCGTGGAACACACAAGGGACGTGAGGGCAAGGTCGCATCCGTCTACCGCCTCAAATACGTTCTCCACATCGCCGGCGGTACGTGTACATGTGGAAGTTTGGGTGGTGTCAATGTTAATTGGATAATAGTTGTCCGCGAGAAGAGCAATGGTCAATCAGTCCCCATCCCTATCGCCGCCTCGAAAGTCAACATCACAAAGCTCAAGATCGACAAGGTGCGCCTTCATGAGTCTGCTAACAAACAAGGTAACTAATATATTGTAGGATCGTGAGACGATTCTGGAGAGGATAGGCAATGGTCGCAAGGAGGCATCAGAGAAGCGAACCAAGGCATAAACGTGGAATGGAATTTCTCGGTTTGACGACAACATTACGGCTTGGGAGCCTGGGGACATCGGCGTGGGCACCTCTTTCTCATCGAGCGGACGGAAATGACATCTCTTCACAACTTCCGAACTTGCAGCAAATGCACTGAAAAGTGGGGGGCGTTACATCGACTTCTAGCTCGAACAATGAACTCGCCAAAACGGCTTGTATCAACAGGTTATGCTCCACGTCGAGCAGTTGCCAACGCTTTACCTGGACACTGGTGAACAACATTATTCTATTCAACCGCACACATGGACGTATGCGCGGTTATTTTACCCCCATCACACACGCTAGTATATCTACTTCTCAACCTTCACTCATGGTTGCAAGAGGTTATACGACTAGCGAAGATTAAATTCATATGACTTCGTCATGCTTGCCTGCAGACCGTTCTCGAGGTTGTCGATGAAACGAGCGGTTTGATGGCGAGATACATGCCTTCCCGATGCTTCACTTATGCATACGTATTCTGATAACTAACCAATTCAGTGGCCACTTGCCTGGAATACCCATACAAAGTAATACTAAGGTCAACGTCAAAGTTGGTCGACTTCTCCTTTGTCTCCCAGTCACTGGCAATTACGACAACTCAAGAAAAGACACGCCGGACTACTGATTATCTGCTGTGTTCTGGCTTGTAGGTGTGTGCTCGTATCTATACTCAAGAGTATATTCGAGAGTATGTCTAGATTTCTGGATAGTAAGTGGTCAATAATATTTTCGCTGAAAGATACTAAACGAATTCTGGAACGAGCTAGAAGGTTCAATCTTATCTTGTAAACCATTATTACTGAATCTGCCGTGTATGGTTGTATAGTATTGTCGTTGTATTGTCGTTAGCAACAAACATCATATGCGCTTATTAATCATGACGCCTTCGGTGGTTCAAATGTTGAACCTCCGCTCATCGTGCCATTTGGCCCCGGGATTACATCACAAGCTGTTTACTAAACAATGTTGGATATCTAATCGAAGAGAGGAATATAAATCGCCAGTCTGATCTTCTTATCTTCTCCAACTTGCTGTCTCTTTCTCTCTCCACACTATCGTGAGATTTTTACATAGGCAGTATCCTTCCCCTACACGTCATGGCATCCAAGTTAATCGCCATCGTCGCCGGCGTTGGTGCTGGTACTGGTGCATCGGTTGCCCGAAAATTTGCTGCAACGTATCCTGTGGTTTTACTTGCACGTAACCCTGATAATTTCGAAGGCATAGCGAAAGAGATCAATGAAAGGGGCGGGAAAGCAGTCGGAATCAGTACTGATATCTCTGACTCGAAGAGCGTCAAGGACGCCATCGAAGCTATCAAAAAGGAGTTTGGCCCTGATGTTGGTGCAGCGGTATGTCCTATACCATACGGCACTCCCGCATATTACAAGGCTCGTAACTCACTACATTCAGGCTGCGATCTTTAATGCTAGCGGCGGTTTTCTCCGTAAACCCTTTCTTGAGTTGCCAGAGGATGTGTTCTCTACTGCTCTAGACGTCAGTGCCAAAGGCGGGTTCCTGTTCTCACAAGCAACCCTTCCACTGCTGCTCAAAGGGGTGCAGCAGAAGTCCCAACACCCTCCCTCACTCATCTTCACGGGAGCAACCGCTTCAGTCAAGGCTAATGCTTTGATGGCATCGTTTGCAACCGGAAAATGGGCGCTGCGTTCATTGAGTCAGTCTTTGGCGAGGGAATTTGGCCCTCAAGGTGTGCACGTCTCTCATGCCATTATCGATGGCGTGATTGATATTCCTCGTACGAAAGAGTGGCTGAAAGAGCTCGGTCCGGAGGCAAAGTTGAGTGCAGATGGGGTAGGTTGCTTTTCTCTAAGCCGCAAGCGTGTGTGCATACTGGGCGACTTGACTAACAATGGTAGATCGCAAACGATTACTGGTATCTACACACACAGCCTGTAACAAACTTTACGTGGGAGATCGACCTCCGACCTGCGATTGAGAAATGGTGAGGGGGATTTACTGCCGAATCACTGCTTGGAAGTCTACAGGGCTACGTATGGATATATTGCATGCAATTCACGATGATGCTCGGAAGTCTATGTGAATATCAAATGCATTCCAGTGATTACAGAGTCTTGACAGCTACCGTGGGTCACCACATTCCAGATTTCCGCTTCACCCAGCGCAATCTTCTGCGCTTACGATGACATGAACTAAGAAACGTTTTATATTCAACAATTGCAAAAAAGAAATCCATATCCTCCACCCATCTCCAAACAAAACCTCGCACGAACATAACCATGAGACTCCTCATCAGCCTAGTCGCACTCCTTCCCCTCGCAACTGCTTCATCAATCGTCAGCCACCAACTTCAAGAAGACCGCACACAAGTCAATGTCGACACTGGTCCTCATGAATCGTGTCATCAACGCCTTGGGCGATCATGTCAAAGATTTTCGAACCCCGACCCCAACACGCTTGCCCGTTTACCCGACAGCAGTTCCCCTCGCAACGGCCACGGTCGTTCGGAAACCCTCGATTATATCACAACCTGGACAGGCTACCCTCGTCGATGTTTGAACGGTTACAAATACCCTCTTGGCAGTCGATGCCGCCGCACGTCAAACTCGAAACTCAATCCCAGGGCCAAATCCACTCCACTCCCACGACCAAACATTACGCCCCCCGAGCCTGGAGAACCCGCCGCACTCGCAGGACCCCAGCTCGCAGACTCAACGACGGTTGAAGATGAGGGGAATGAGGGATGCAAACTAGCAAAGTGAACCAAGACACCGGAAGGAGCGTGTGGCAACGGAGCGACATGTGTCGGCAGCTATTGTATTTGTAGGAGCGGGACGAAGGGTGGCTCGGGCAATGTAGGAAGGGGCTGGGATGTGCCTCAGGCTGCGAACGTCTATGTCGATGCTGGAGTTGCCTGCGATCAGACGTGTAAGAGTATGTTTTGCGAAGAGGTCGGGGGCATCGAAGGGTGTTTTGGGACTTGGACATGGAGGTAGCGGATCATATGTAACGCGGTGGATGCGTAGACAAACAGGAGGGAGGACATGTGGCGGATGGATTTCCTGGAGCCCCCCCCCCCCCCCCCCCCCGCCCCCCCCCCCCCCCCCCCCAAACTTTGTATCTTCAGGTGCTTTTTGGCATGTTACTACAATACACCCGAAATCCAAACTGCGGGAAATATGATTACTACTACTACTACTACTACTACTACTACTACTACTACTACTACTAGATAGCTTTATATAAACCCCCCGTTTGAAACCCCCTCGATGCTTTTCTTTCTTTCTTTCTTTCCACACACACACACACAAGCCCTGTCTAAACATGTCTATCCAATCCAATCCTAACCAACTAGGCCATCGCCGAGCCGAGCCGACAAGTTAGTTCCTGTCCGTAGCAGACAGACACTGTCGTTGGTGTACCACCGCCGGACTCCTCTCGACAAGAAGACTTCATGTCTTACTCATATATGTCCCGAGTTTATATGTATGTATGTATGTATGTATGTATGTATGTATATATGTATATGACATGACATCAAGGCTCGAGTATTGACAATCCCAAGTCAATCCCGAGTCAAGTCGACCATCCCGAGTCAAGGTTCAAGGTTCAAGGTTCAAGATGGCGTCAAAGCCCCTACCTAGCTAGGTCGTGCTAGTATATATGTAGATGAATAATTAGCATTATGAAATGTTGCCTGTTTTGACAAGAGAAGAAAGAAAGAAGAAATATTCCATGGGTAATGAAGGGGGGTTTTTTTTTTGGTGAGGAAAGAAAAAGAAGGAAAGAATAATCATCATCATCATCATCATCATCATCATCATCATCATCATCATCATCGTCATCGTCATGGGTATGAGAGTAAAGGAAGCTGACTGACTGACTGCAATGTCTTTGGGAAGCAATGCAATGTTGATAGTGAGAGGTGAGTGAGTTTGTAAAAAAAGGATGGAGTATTTTGAATGGATGGATCAATGGATGGATCAATGGATGGATCAATGGATGGATGGATGAGAAAAATGGATGAGAAGAAGAATAGATGGGGATTGAAAACGGGGGAAGAAGAAGGTGGTTGGAGAGATTTCGAGGAGGAACTTTTCTTTCCCAACGTTGTGGATATATGACGGTGGAGATTGAACATGAGGACCTCTCTGTATGGGTTCTATCTATTCTTT
>MU005775.1:914283-917128 GCA_010093715.1 Pleomassaria siparia CBS 279.74 | reverse complement strand
CCCCCCCCCCCACACACACACACCATGTCTAACCAGTCTTGGACCTAATCTTCCCCTCTTGCTGTTTTTGAAATCTCTTGACCTCGCTACTATACCTATCGTACTCGCCACTCCAATACTGGGCCCAATCCTGCACATCCTCTGTGAAGCCGTCCAGACCCCTGGTATAGATCCAGAAGCCGACGAGACCGACCACGCCCCATACAGCCAAGCGCAGCGCCAGCGTGACCCAGAACATGACGGCGCGGTACGCCATGCCCAAGATCTTGAAGGAGACGAAGAGGATGGCGACGAGGACGAGGATGGAGGTGAGGTCGGGCTTTGCGACGGCGTCTTGGATGAGCGGCGTGAGGTGGGTTTGGAGGAACTTGACTACGCCGAAGAGGGTGGAGAGGACGGTTATGAGAGGGTTGAGCAGGGCGGGTGGTATGGACGAGGTGAGGAGGGGGAGGTATTCTGGGAACGAATTTTTTTGGTCAGTGAGTGGTTTATGTGAGTGAAGACGACGCCAAAAACTTTGAGATTTGGGATGCGCACCTTGTATCATCTCCATGGCTGGTGAATGCTAATGTGAATATGAGTGTGAATGTGAATGTGCCGCGTGGTTCGAACGAGATGAATGTATGTATGAGTGCGGTGGGTGGGGTGTCGTTGTGTTACGTTCGGAGTTGCTCCGTCGTGTTGTATATGTATAATGCCTTTTTGGTTACAAACGAGTGAAGTGATAGAGGAGGTGTAATTGGAGAGGCACCAAACACAAAAAGTCAAGCCGGCCTTTTTTTACATTCACCAAAGCTCAGCAATCCTCTTTTCCGTTGTTGTTGTTGTTGTTGTTGTTGGCAATGCGGCGCTTTTTTGCGGTGAAACGATTTGTTGTCGTGAACCACTTGTACACAGGCCCACAGGCCCACAGGCCTTACCGGGATGTGGCTATACGCTATTGGTGCCTTGGCATTTCCGACACCAGGACAGAAAGAAAGCATGCATGCAAAGCCATGTCATCCCCCGAATGTCCAGAGTTTGGCTTCGCAACTGGACCGAGGTTTACTGCCCTTTTATCATGTTTTGGCTGTAATGGGAGCATGTCAGCAAGGGGAAAATGTGATTGGAAAGACGTGGTTGAAGCAAATGCAATCATTTAGAAATTTGTATTGTTGAATGGATACTTGTTTCCAATGTGCTCAAAACTATCTAACGACATCTGGCTACATGTTCGTCATGACTACCATATCCATATCCATCAGGCATTATCAGTCCACCTGGAGTCCTGATGCGACGGAATAAAAGAGAGGGGCACAATGGCCCTGTGTAGGTGACAGAGTGTCTGGTATCACGAGAACGAGGGGACCTCCCAAAACGCCGAGCGGAACAAATCGTGTGCGGTCGTCAATATGTATAAAGAAGGAACAAAGTAGCGAGTGCAAAACTGGAAAGGAGACAGCGAGATGTCATGAGGATACATGAATGGAGTTGAATGTTGGTGCGTGTGATGCTCTTGACAGGCAAGGGCAGAGCGAATCTGCTGCGTGGAGAAAAGCGGCAGGATAGTGCCAACGCCTGTCGGGCGCTGGTGTGTTGAGCGTCATGTCTTCTGCTCAACATGAACGGACGAAAGGGGGCCATTAGACATGTGTTCCCCATATCGTTTTTTTTAAAAGGTTATAAATGTAGGTTCGGACAAGGCTGGCTCAACATGTTCAGACATTGTCGTCGTAGGAACCATAAGAAAGATGGAGTGGGCGCTCCGACTGAGTCGAAGGGCGGATGGGGTCGCGCGGGGGCGAGTCCGGGTCGATATTGAAGTTGAAGTCGCTGAATTGGGAGGCCTGCGACATGGAAGGGTAGTGGCTATAGGGCATAGGTGCAGATGTGCGAGAGGCAAGCGAGGCTCTGCGCGGGAAATGTCCCGATGGGGAGCAGGGAGAGTAGGGAGTGGGGGGTCGATCAGCAATGGAAGAAGTAGTGCTCGACTTTCGTCGAACTCGGTCGGGCTTGTTGATGGGACTTGTGGGTGATATGGAGCGTCTTTGTGGACGATGGTAGTAACCGAGTTCCTTGTCGTCGAATAGCATGGGAGTCCTTGTGGTGCGTACAACGGCGGGCTGTGTAGGATTGATACCGTACTTTTCGGGTCGTTGTGCATACTGGCTAGGCCGTCTCCATGACTCGAATTCGGCATCGTCCAGGGGAGTGACTGCTCGAAGTGAAAAGACTCTGATTTTCCTCTGGGATCGCTTGTAGCAAAAGAGGCCCATGGTGACGACCAAGGAGGAGACGAGAAAACCCAGGACGGCGCCGAGAATGATCCAGATGGTGTTCTCCATGATGATCAAGGAAGGTGGAGACTAGGAAGCTGGGTGAATTTCGGCTTGTCGAGTCTGACGTGGAGGTGGAGCTGGACAGAGCAAGACCAAGGTGATGTGGTGGAGGGAGATAAGTCCAACAAACGAATGTAGGAGAGAGAATTGACAAGGCCCCAATTGAAACCGAGGAACGAGCTGGCTAGCCGACCATGATGGTGACGGACAGGAACGGAGAGTAACAGCACTGGGACATCTGATAGCTACGGGAGCTAACAAAGATGGGCTGGTTTTTGAATATGAGGGCAGCGATGCAGGTCAAGTACTGCGGGAGATGCAGAGGCAGATGCAGAGGCAGATGCAGAGGCAAATGCAGAGGCAAATGCACAGGCAGAGGGGGCTCAGCTCAGTAGGCGTGAAGCAGGGTCATGCACAGACGAGCTCGCTCCACAAAGGCCACAAAAAGGAAGGGTGTTGATGGTGGAGGAGGAGGTGGTGGTGGTGATGGCGGTGGGAAGAATAATATGAGACAAAGGCACACACGG
>MU005775.1:809283-909283 GCA_010093715.1 Pleomassaria siparia CBS 279.74 | reverse complement strand
ATTGTAATTGTGCGCCAAGGAACGCCCCTTCGCATAATACCAGACGTCGTCGTCGTCCCTCGTCCCTCGTCATGTTCACACCAGCGTCAGCTTGACCTTCCTCTTGCCCGTGCTCTCCTCCATCTCGTCCGTAATCCTGACCTTGACCTTCTCGAACAACTCCACGTTCCTGTTCACCTCACCCTTGACCTTGAGCGTGTAGTTCTCCGCATCGAACTCGGCCTCGGGCTCCGGGGTCGCGAGATCTCTCAATCGGATCAAGCTCTCAATGCCGAATCGCGGCACGAACACTACCATGCCGTTGGAGAAGATCTTCATCACGAAACCATCCTCGGTGATGTCTTTGCCCTTGAGCGCCTGTCCAACGTAGTACTCGATGCTTGCCCGTCCCGCCATTTGCGCATTCCGGTGTCGGACGTTGATATTCTTGCATACTCCCTCGAGCTTGCCTCGAGACTGCAGGCTGGAATCCAGCTGTTCGTAGTCGATGGCGGCTGCGAGCTGGCGATGGGCTTCGAGATCAGCATATCGCCGGATCGGTGACGTGAAGTGGGTGTAGATTTCGCTGGCGAGACCGTAATGTCTGAACTCGGGATACGCTTGTGTGCCCGCGCAAAAGTATTCGGCAGACATCATACAGCGAGTTGCCATTATCCTGACCAGAGTGTTGAAGAAAGGCTCGTTGGGATCCACACACGTGTCGAGAGAGTCGGCGAGTGCTTTGGAGCTGTCAGTCCGGAGCTCCAGGCCTTTCTTGACCTTGAGCTGGTTGTCCAATTCTTCAAAGTTGGTCTTGGGTGGCGGAGCGTGTCGACGCAAAAGCGCCGTCTGAGGGAATGCTTCGTAATTCTTGCCAGCTACGCTGATGTTGGCGAGCAACATGAACTCTTCGACGAGCGAATTCGTGTCGAGCTGTTTCTTCGTTTGAACGTCGACAGGGTCAGACGTCTCCGATTCGGTTTGGATCTTCACTTCTGGCGAAGCAAGATTGAGGGCACCCGCATCCATACGCTTCTGTCGAAGCTTCTTGGAGAGCATCATAAGCGTCCTCATGCCATTTGTGAGATCATCCTGCTGTGATTTGTCGTCGATACGGATCTGTGCCTGCTCGTAGGCGAACGCTTCCCGAGACCGAATTACCGACTTGGTGAAGTGGGCAGACACAATGTCGGCATCGGAGGTGATTTCCCATAGAACTGAGAAAGCGTAGCGTTCCACATAGGGTTTAAGGGAGCAAAGATCCGTCCCGAGAAGCATGGGTAACATGTCGATGCGCTTGTCTACTAAATAGACAGTCGTTCCTCTCTGACTGGCTTCCTTGTCCATGGCGTTATTGGGTTTGACGAAATGTGACACGTCCGCGATATGTACGCCGACTTCGAAGTTGCCATTCGGAAGCTTCCGTGCATGCAGAGCATCATCGATATCGACACAACCGGGAGGATCGATGCTGCAGACAAGGAGGTCTCGAAGATCTTTGCGTCCTCTCCATCCTGGATCGTCCATACTAGTGGGTACTTTCCAGTCATGTCCCTCCACGGGTAGGCAGTCTAACACTGTTTTCGGAAATGGCTTGTATTGGACATCCCATTCAAGGAGAAGAGCTTCAGTCTCGGCTCCCTTGGATTCAAGTTCTCCTAGAGATCGCACAAAGTGACCTACTGGAAACCTCGAATCTCGCTCCCAAGCATCGATTGTCGCCAGCACACGCTGGCCCAATAATTCTCCGGCTTGACGTGTTCGTATGCGGATTTTGGGAATGCGCTTGTCCATGGGCACCAGGAATACTATCTGTTGTTGTCTACTTGACTTGGATGATGATCTTACAGAGTCCCGATCGATATGACCCACATATTGTCTCCAGTTTCGCTTGATAATGCCGACAACTCGAGCAGTTGGTTGTGGTTTACCTTCTGCACTTTGACCGTGAATACGCTTCACTTCCTCTTGCAAGGCGCGGCGCTCCCTTTCAGAGACCACATTCTCGCCGTCTTCAGCTTCTGCATTATCATTCTTCGTGACGGTCTCTTCCTCGATGATCTTGGTAGATGGTGCTTTCCATTGGTCTTGAGGGAGTACTTCGACGACGACAACATCTCCAGAAACAGCGCGATTGCTGTTCTCTCGCCCCAGAATCAGTAGTGATTTATCGAATGCGGGTACGTGAATGGATCCTTCCAGATAGTTGTAAGGAGAGACATTGAAAATGCCTTGATGCAGTGTTCCGGCTTTGACTCCAGTCATCATTTTCGACAAGGTGAAGTGTTCAGAATAGAATACCTCGGCCTTCTTGGAACGCACTTCCCTCTTCTCTTCGGCAGCACTGATCATATCGAGCAGCTCATCAGCATTGCTGAGACCAGACACAAAGTCAAACACTGGGTATGTTAGCTATAATTTGGATCCGACCGAACGAACCTACGTGTGTGCGCAGCAATGCCCTCCAATCTGGCTTTTCGCAAGTTGTCCCTGTCATCACTGATCATGACGACCGAAGGAACACGCTTAGATAGTTTACTCCGCGCAGCAACGGCATCTTTGATGTGTTGGCTATACCACTGCACAGCCTTTCGCACAGCTCTGTCATTCCGATCATTGATGGTCTCGCCCGCATCTCGAACAACGTGAGTCTCTTGGCGAAACTCGTTGAAAAAGACGTAGAAACGCTTTCCTTCGTTCTTTGTCAAGGCAATGAGGCGGTGATACAGTGGTAATGAGCGATTCTTGACCTCCTCAAGCACTGTTTGCAACACGATGACATCCTGGAGGGCATTCTCAACTTCGAACAAGTCCATCCCCGTCAGAAAGGCATTAGTATCAGGAACGAGATATTGGCCATGCGGAAAGTTCTTCGATCCCGCTGGTGTATCCGAAAGAATGAATGGTGCAACTGCTTCGGTTTAGTATTGATCCATCACGTGAGAATAAGATGCAAACCTTTCTTTGAATAATCTGTAGGTGCGATCTCGATACATGACTTGCAAAGATTCGAAGAGCAAGGAATGTCCTGTCGCAGGTATAGCTCCCTCACAATCTTTTGTACCTTGCCACTCTTCGTCGATCGAACGTAGACCTTGCTGGAGAGGTTGGTTTGGCCGCGATCCGCCGCGTTTGAGCGTTTGAGACTGAAGTACTCCATATTCCAGAATATTGAAGTGCCGATCAGTCGTTGGTGGTTGCGATGTGGTTCGTGATTTGTTTGGAAATTCTCAAGGTCATCTCTTGGCATCAAATGTCAAAGTGCTAGTCTGTGAATGGTTAGCGCGGATCTTGACCATACATATCTGAGTTGGTGAAGTACCCAAACGAGATTGGAAAAAATCTAGTTTGTGCCTCTAGTTTTGATATTTCAATCTCAAATCAGGCTTCTGGGGCCGTTCTAAACTGTCATAAATGTTGTTGGCGCACATGGATGTTGTGAACGCTGAACTCTTGGTGGTCCAAGCTTCATTCGCAGATGACGGAGGGCAGGGCAGCTTGGTGGGCCCTGAACTGATAGCACCAAGAGAAGCAACAGGCCAGAGCTCCAACAACACCTTTCCCCCAACACCACACTTGTACCCTCCAATCCCCCACAACAGCCTCATCTAGCGCGCTCCTTTCGCCATGTCGTTAGATCCGCCGACGTACATCGTTATGCTGCAGAACAACATCCGCGCTCGGCCCATATCGTGGGAAGGTGCGGTGCGGGCGAAGACCATCACCGATGCAGACCTGCAGAAGATCAAGTCAATTGACAAAGTGCGCAAGGATCTGCGCAAGAAGACCATCGAGAGTGACGTAGATAGCTTCGTGGCCCTGCTGCTAGGTGGGAGCGGGTCTCCGAGCATATTCGAGGCAGCTGCCAAACGCCAGGACATCATCCAGTACATGCTGGTGTTGACTGGGGACCTGATAGATGGTGTGTGAAACATGTTCACAGTCTCACATGATATTGGGAACCCACAGCTGACTCCCTATGCTAGATATCCCCAGCCTCACCTCAGCCCTGGCCCAGCATCCAGAGCCCTTTAAGCCCTTCCTACCGCTCCTGAAAGCCTCCCCCAACGTCGAAGAAACGATTCCCCTCCTCACATCCTCCGTCCTGTCTAGAATCTTATCCCACGCCCTGATTCAGCCTTCGAAAAGCACATCTCAGACCAAGGAAGCGCTTGCACAAATCTACACATATCTCTCATCCCTCTCCAAGAGCTCCGACGCTGGCCTCCAGGACATCGCCGTGCAAGAGTACTCGGCCGTTCTCCGCACAAAGGAGTCACGACACGTATTCTGGAAGCAAAGAGAGGAAACCCTGGATCCTCTTTTCCGCATTTTGCGCGCTGCGTCAGGCGTGGACAAGGATACAGGATCGTCTCAGCTTTGGAGTGGAGCAAGCAGCATCCGCAGCACAAACGAGGGCGGTGTCGGACTTCAACTGCTTTACCATGTGCTCCTTGTTGTCTGGCAGCTCAGCTTTGAGGGAGAGTTGGTCGGCGATGGGCTCCAAGAGTACATACAGCCTAGAGATATTTCCCACGCTGGGTTTAGATGCTAACACCACACAGTGAACACGATATTACAATCCTCTACACACACCTGCTGCGTCTCTCTCCCAAAGAGAAAACAACCCGCCTCCTCCTCTCCACGCTCCTCAACCTCTTGACAGCGAACCGCCAGACCCTGCTGCCAGCCGCCGTTCTAGCCCGCCTACCATCTCTCCTCGCAACCATGAAGACCCGTCACCTTACTGATCCCGATGCTATCGAGGACCTCGGCTCTTTGAACGAGCTGCTAGACGACTACACAAAGACGCAAACCACCTTCGACGAGTACGCAGCCGAAGTCCGCACAGGGCACCTCCGCTGGTCTCCTCCTCACCGCAACCCGACCTTCTGGAGCGAAAACGCGCGCAAGATTCTAGACGAAAATAAGGGCGAACTGCCACGTCAACTCGCCGACATCATGTCCAAGCCCTGGGATAACGATAAGCAGGTTTTGGCAATTGCATGCAACGATGTGGCTTGTCTTGTGAAGGAGGTGCCCGAAAAGAGATATCAGCTTGAGAAGTTGGGACTCAAGGGTCGGGTCATGGAGCTCATGCAGGAGACGGATGAGAGTGTGAGATGGGAGAGTCTGAGAGCCGTCGGTGAATGGCTGAGATATAGCTTTGAGTCAAAGCAACTGCCGACGAGGTAGGTAGAATAGGACCATTGGACTCGAACTTCGAGAGGTAGAAGTTGGCTGAAGATGAGCCGAATTGTATGTATTTCTCTATTGGTATATGCCAGCATGACGTGGTTTTGTGATTGAAATCTACACGGAAGAGAAACCTCTGTGGTAGTTGAGTGGATCTCTAGGTATATTGTGAGAAGACAGACGTCGTTGACTTTCCAACATATATATGATGAGTAGAGTGGAGACGCGCGAGATTTATTACTTTCAACATGTATGTTTGTGAGTCGGATGAAAACCAAGCTTTCAAACCCTGGTATGCTTGCAGTCCTCGACACCAACTGAAGTTCCAGAACGCTCAAGCGCACCCCCCCCCCCCCCCCCCCCCCCCCCCCCTCCCCCGACATTTGTGAGCGGGCGTGGGATGGGAAGGGGGGGGTGAAATTCCCGAATTCCGTAAACAAAAGGCCGATAATAATAATACCAAGAATCATAATCATAATAGTTAATAATAATAACGATAATTAATATCAATTAAGCCTTGAAAAGTATTAATATTATGCAGCCGCCACAACATAACCAAGGGGGGGGGCGGGGGGGGGGGATCCCAGGATCACTAACAGTACGCACACCCTCTCTCTATGTATTATTCCAGACGTTGATTGATTAACGAGAAGAAGAGGATTTTGCACAATGCATGCATGCACAGTATGTACATGATATGAATCCTCCTCCTCCTCCTCCTCCTCCTCCTCCACGCGAGGCGGTTTGTTGATGAATTAATTAATCATGTATGTACTGTACATACATATATATATATATGTATGGTATGCATAGTTGGTTAATAGTTGATTAATTAATTAATTATGCGCACCGCACAAATGACAAATTACAGAGACGTGTATGTACATACATGTACACCTATCTATCCCATTTGGCTCACTTAGTACGGTAATGGTATGGTATGGTATGGTATGGTATTATGGTATAATTAGTATAGTGCAGTATAGTATAGTACAGCACAGTATATGTACCGTCTCTTAATGCTTCCCCTTCCCCCCCCCAAATCCCCCCAAATCCCTCCGGCTCGGTTCATAATAATTACTGCCAACAAACGGTTCCATTAAATCCTCCACTGCCCAACCCAACAACCCATGCTTGTACCACATACCCAATCCATTTACCCACTTCCCAATCCATTCCCAAACGAGACCGAAAGACGCCCTTGTAATAAGCACTTGAGCACTTGATGCATAATTCACCGTCTGTGTCTGTCCAGATAGGTACATACCAGTACGGTGTTACATATACATACATACAGGACATGGGGGCCCACCATCATCTATCTCCTTGTTGGCCGTTGCCGTTAGCCCCAGATCCTCACTCCACTCAACCAGCCAGCCCTCCACACCGCACCACACTGAACCACACCGCATCCGCACCCTCCCCCCCTCCCTCCAGATTCGCGAGAAGGAAACCTTGAATTTCATGCAACAGTGTCCGAGCTTACCTGGCTCTCCACGATCTCTACACATCCTTGTACCTGTCACGTCACGTCACCTCACATACCACTGAATTTTGGCAGACCCTCAGACCCTGTGTCGGTAGGCATGTCGTGAGGCGAAGCGAGCTGACCACGTTGTTTGCTGAATGCTGCGAACCATGTGCGAACCACGCGCACATGCACATTACTCAAAATCCGCACACACGGTTGGTGGTATTATGATAAGGAAATGTGATTAATATTAAGGAAGGAGAAGGTATCCTCCCCAATGCACCCGTACTTTCGCTCCCAATCCAAGGACCTCGGACCTCGTCCAGCCTGGATTACCCACAACCATGTCCACACCCTGTGCAGACTACCTGATATGCAACGCAGCAAAGGCAAATTTCGAGAGGGGGAATCTGTCAACAAACGCTCCGACCGCCCGAGCAAGTATGGTAGGGGGAATATAAGGAAATCACAGAAACACACGCAACAGTACGAACTTGCAATCTGAAGGAAGTGAAGGGAGATGGGCCACACGAATCGGTCATGCAAACCCCTCTGTAGAAAAACGCACTGTACCCAATACCCATGCAATGCAGACTCCCAGCAAAAGAACCCCGCACGACATGAACATTGCAAGCGATTGACGTCCAGAGATATATATGCAACGTGTGCGTAATGAAAGTAGCAGATGATGAATGGGGTGAAGAGCAACCGAAAGAGACATGGAAGAGGATGGAGACAATGGGTGTGCCCAATATGCCGTATGCTAATGCCAAACTGCGTACTCGCGTATTTTCATTTCTCTCATCTCTTCGACGTACTCGGTAGCCCGAATCGTTTCGCATACGTCGTAAGTTCTTCGTCGCTTCAAGTTCGTGATCGATGAAAAGAGAGCGGAGAATGATTGGGCGCGCAGCAGCAGACGTGCATCAGATGCTTGGCAAGTCGTGGAGTGGGGTGCTATGCAATGAGAGATGGAGAGATAGGGAGACAGAGATATAGAGAGAGATGGAGAGAGAGATATGCGTTGAACCATAGATCAAGCAGATGGTGAAGCAGAGGCAGATGCGAGCTTAGTGTACAGGGTATTAGGCAGGCAAAATGATAAGAGAAGCCAAAGTGACAGATAAGCAGAAAGCGAATAAGTCGTCCAAATTGAATCTCCAGATCAAATTCCCTTCCAGGCTCGTGTATGCCCATCCACGGCCTTCCCTGGGTCAATGTGGACCCGTATGCCACGAATATCCGTGGGACGAGTATGCTATCCATATGGCGTAGAGCTATCGCGAATGGCGAGAAGCTTACGTGTTGAAGCATCTTAGACTTCAATAGTTTTGCCAACCTTGTTGGGGTACTTGGGCGCCCGGAGCCCAACCTGGCATACCAGGCTGTTGTGCACCGGTGGTTTGATGGTGCATGAATTGTTGGGGACTAGGGCTCGGTTGGTATGGGTTCTGGCCCATGGCTGGATAGCCAGATTCAGGCATTGTGCCCATGGTCTGGTACTGCTGTACAGGTGTGCCGTGCATGGAACCGCTGCTTTGAGGATGGTGGAGTTGGGACGAGACATGCATAGGAGATTGCTGAGGATGAGGCGATTGTTGGGCAGAGCGTTGAACATACTGCTGCATGTTGTGTTGCTGGGATAACGGTGAAGGCTGCGGTGGCCCCTGAGACCACATGTGTGGCGGTGCGTAACCGTGACCCTGAGGCTGGCCATGAGCAACGCTGGGGAGTATTCCTGCCGGACCCATGCCTGACGGTACCATGCCTTGCGGCATTGCCATACTCGGAGGTCGGCGGTGCATTTGATCGGGCCTCAGTGGTGTATGCTGCTGAGCCATGGGGGATTGAATCATGGGATTCTGAGCATGGGGCGGCTGTCGGTATGACTGGGGCGGCATTGTCTGACTTGGACGTTGTGGCGTTTGAGCCATTATACCATACTGGCCTGCAGGAACGGCTGCATTCGATGCAGGCACACGTGGGGACTGTACCGCCTGCGAAACTTGGGGTACATTGTCACTTTCTGCGGTGCTTGGGCGATTTGGCTGAACAGGTGGCTCATGTGGTCGACTCCAGTAGTTATCGAGATACTCCTTACGGTTCTTTCGCTGCTGCTCAAGTTGCTTGTTGATTTCAACCGTCTGGGTAGCTTGATTGAGGATTTCACCGGACGCAGTTGGCCTGGTCAAGTCTTGATAAGGAGCGCCGGCCATGTCGTGTCTTGGTCGTTGTACATTGCTGTAGTCCCGCGGCTGCGTATCTGTCGCTGTTCGCTGATTAAATGGCTCAGGGTTGTTCGTCAATGGCACCGTCCCGGGCGCAGGGTTGAGTCCGCCGAACGGCTGCATCGGGTTCACGCCTGTTCCTAGATAGTCGTGGTCCAGTTTCCCAGTGTATGCACTACTGGTGTGAGCAAATGCTACCTGTGGAGCAGTCGTCCCTGTCCCTTGGGTGGCTTCTGCCGCTGCCGCCTCTCTTGCCTTTGCCGCGCCCGGTCGTTTCTCTCCTGCTGCGTCCTCCTCCGTGAAGCCTTGTTTACGGGCCTTGCTCTCCCAGTAATCGTCACGGACGCGTCTTCCGTTTACGATGAGTCTACTTCCGAACTGCCTGAACATGGACCGAGCGGTGACGATGGCAATCTGTCTGGAACGGTACGAATATGGCAAGATTTCTTGATGGATCAAGTCGTCCTTTTCTGCCTGAGTAGCAATGATCTTGTAGAGAGACCGATTTTTGTTGAAGAGCAAGTAGGAATCGCGATAGCCCAGGACTCGAGCGCACTCTGTTGCAAGCATGAAGAGTTTGTCTCCTCTGTTGGGTACGAAAAAGGTGCGACACCGATATTCGCGGCCGTCCAAGGCGTGTCCGGTCGCCGTCACCTTTGTCTCACCAGCGTCGTCAGTTTCGCGGGGGATATACTCGTCTCCCTCCTGATTCAATTGATCGGTTGTGTGATCCCGAACGGTGGGTAGCGCCTTGATCACGGTGGCCTTGGCTGGCGTGGACTTTGCCGGCGATGGTAGGGGTGGAGATGATTGAGGGAGGGGCGCGTGTGGTAGTTGTGGGGTTTGGACAGGTGGAGCTGGAGTAGCTTGGGATGAGGTAGGTGGTTGGGATGCGCGATTTGGTGTGTCAGCAAAGCCGACCTTTGTGGCCTTTGGGGGGCGACCGCGCTTTCGTGGTTTGCTGTCATCTGCATCTTGGGCGTCAATACTGCAAGCAATGCAGGCAGCCGTAGCCTTGCAGGGGCAACTAGACGTACCTCCATCGTCGCCATGTTGTGCGTCGCCATGGACATGTTCAGGCGATCGACTGCGCTTCAGTCCCCGAGAAGGTTGTTGTGCGACCGACTGTGACGGGGCGACGAGGGCGCCTGATGGGAACCATGTTAGCCAAATCTATACAGGGGACGGCGGCGGCGGATGTAACGAAGACGGGAACCAGTCATTGTATGGACCTTTGATGGTTCGACGATGGTGTTTGTGCGCCAGGGCTGGACTCTGGGCTCGAGACACAGAAAAAGCTTTGATCTTACCTGGTGGGTTGAGCGTGGCCGGGTTGATGGTGCCTGTGGGATCCATGATGCCGTTTCCAATGCCACCGTTCGACAAAGTCTGGACTGGGTGGATGGAGTACATTCCAGTCGTGCGCGCCAGGAGCCAAGCTCGCGACCGGGCGGACCAGCGAGCTCACTCAGGTTCACGTCGGGTGCAACCAGGGGAGTGTGGTGTGTGGAGTGTTTTTTTTTTCTTTCGAGGACGATCAAGTTGAAGATGCAAGGTGGCGATAATCACGGGGGCGATGGAGGCCTTGGGACTCGGACATGCGGCGGGGTGTGAAGGTGATGGGGATGTTTGGGTGAGGTTGATGTGGGCTCGCGACGGGCTGGCGAGTGGTGGACGCGATGTGGCATGCACGTTCCCGCACGGGCAAGAGCGATCAAGGGCCAAGAACGGAAATGGCGGCTTCGACGCTCAGGCTGGAGTGAGCGGCGCAGGAGACGAGGAGACGGGCCCACTGGTGCGGCTGCACAGGCCCAGAGGCTGCTGGGCTTACTGCTACTGCTGGTGAGGATGAGGGAGATGCTGGACAAGGTCATGTTATTAGCAAACAAATCCCAAGTTTTCGAGCATCGGATGAGCAGAGTGGTGGTGGTGGTGGTGGTGATGGTGATGGTGATGGCGGTGCTGCCGCTGCTGCTGCTGCTGCTACGCGGCCACGTGAGAAAAGGATGGCAATGGCCACGGCGATGGCCACGGCGACGACAGCGACGACAGTGACGGAAACGGAGACGGTGACGGTGACGGAAAGCCCAGCTGGGGACTTTTTCTCCTGCGGGCGGGATGCGCAGTGGTGTGCAGTGGTGCGCAGTGCACAGTGCTGCTGGCTGGGTCCAACAGCTGCAGCGACGGGAGGGGGGCGAACGCGTGGAGAGTAGAGAGGGAGAGAGAGAGGGAGAGAGAGGGAACGTACCGGCGGTGTGTGTGTGTGTGTGTGTGTGTGTGTGTGTGTGTGTGTGGCCCCCTCCCCCAGTGGATGGCGAGCTTACCGTCTAATGTCGAGACTGGACTGGCAGGCTGCGAGAGAACCGGTTGGGATATACCACGAATCGAGGGGCATGTAGGTGTGTCGCAGTCGGCGGCTAAGAGCAAAGACCAGCAGCGTCCGCGGCTGTGGGTGGGAAATCGGGCGGGAGGCAGTGAGCAAGAGAATAGACAGACAGGTGGGCGGACAGACAGGCAGGCAGGCAGGCAGGCAGGCAGGCAGGCGAGCAGGCAGGCGAGCAGGCAGGCGAGCAGGCAGTGAGCAGGCGGGCAGCACACACACAGTACACAATACACACAGTACAGTACACGCAGCTCACAGTTCACAATACGCAGCACACACAGCACGCAACGCAATAACTGGGGCAGCCTTCCTACCTACTTACCTACCTACTAATCGATAAAAGGTGCAGCTTGGCTGGGCGCTCAGCTGACGGCGAGGCGACTCAATGGACCGACGGCGGCGGCGACGGCGGCGGCGACGGCGGTGATGATGATGATGATGATGATGATGATGATGGTCAGGATAGGCCGGGAACTATGGGCAGTAACCTTTGTACTGTGTATGTATGTATGTATGTATGTATGTATGTATATATGTATGTATGTATATATGTATTGTGTATTGTGGTATGTAATGTAATAATAGGGAGCGCCGGGGCCCTGTTCGTGATGGGAGCAAAGCTTCAAGTGTTCGAGGCTCTCTCGTGGACATTGAAATAATATGTTGCTGTATTGCAGCCTTAAGCGGGCATCATGCACGAGAGATTGATTGACATGGAAAGAATGCACACCCGCTCATCATCTCTCGTCTCTCTCGCCTTCGCCTTCACCTTACCTTGCAATGACCTGCAGCTGTGCATACGAGACAGACAGATAGCGACCATTCCCCTGGAACTGATGGCCATATCCGACTCATGAGCGAAAGAGAGAGAGAGAGAGAGAGAGAGAGGGGGTGTGTGATAATCATTATCAACGCCCGCACAACATGACCCGCTGCTGCACACAAGTTCTTGCTTCCTTGCTTCCCTTGCTCCCTTGCTTCCCTTGCTCCCTTGCTTCCTTGCTTCCTTGCTCATCTCCCACCGTGTCCCACCAGTCAGACGTGCAGTTGCTGGTTGCTGATTGACCAGACGCGAATGGGTCAGCTGGTCCTATCGAATCAATGATGAATAATTACCCCAGGCCCGCAGAAGCCAGAGGCCAGAGGCCAGAGGCCAAAGGCCCAAGACAGACTGGAAAATCCCCTCTGTACATGTGCATGTGGCCTCGCGGCCCCGCTCGTTGCATCTCACCATCCGCTTCTATCAATACACTCCTTTCAACATACTTCCTTGTCCGGGCCGTTTCAAGCGTCCATGAATGGTAATACATATGTACCTACTAATACCCAGCAATCTCGCAAACTCGGTATCAATTGAGACATCATCATGCCATATTGTTAACATTGCCAAAGGTAGAGTAATTATCAAAGTCGCGGTATTATTATTAATAAAATGCCATGTATAGTGGCGGGTACCCCAACGAAGACGTTTATGTAAACCTCTCGTTGTTGTTGTTGTTGTTGTTGTTATTATTATTGTTAAATTATTATTAATTACCAATACGATTGAAAACAAAACTCTAAAAATGTATAATCTACATACATACAGTACATGCATCCGTCCCTATCGCCTGACTCCTCCAGCTGTGACGGAAACCTGGCGCAAAATAATACCTTACCCCAAGCTAGCAGCCGAATCAAGCAGCTCGCTCCCTCATTTAGTTGGACAAAGCCAATACAAGGACCTGGTCTGACTCGGCGCCTGCCTGCTTGTTCAAAACACGCCTGGAACTCATGGACACCATCATCACATCCATCATCACATCCACCACCACATCCACCACACATCATGTCGGTCAATCTATCCCGCTCTCGGGCATGCGTGGTCACCACCATGTACATGTACACACATACATACATGTACGCAGCCGCCATCATTTTCAAACTGTCATTTCTCCGCCATTCCGTATTCCGTGCATCCTGACGCCGCTCCCGAACGCCCTGCTGTGTAGTCGGTATCATCCACCTACCCACCTACCCACCTACCCACCTACCCATATCGCCGTCTCTGTCACTAATTACTCATGTGTGTGTGGCCAGTCGGTCGATTTGACCAAGAATATATCAACGATCCCGTCGTACGAGTCGTTCCCGCCGGCAAGGTCGAACCCTTAGTCCTGCCCGTGCTTTTGCAAATCGATCTACAAAAGTCGTGCCCATGCTTGTACATATCTTGCATCGCTTCCGCTGCCCGCGCCACTGCGTGAACCGGGGGGCTTGAAACGCCATGTCCCCAACATCCTAGCACTACATCAAACCAGCCTCTTAATCACTACCGCATAACTATTGACAAAATCACCGAGGCCACTGGAAAACATGACTCAAATGATGGATATCCAAAGCTATACATATTTACTATTATTAATTATGACGAGAAATCTACTAACCAGTTCCATCATCCAGTATGTCTAAACCCGCATCTTCTGCTTTCATCGTCCAAGTGAGATTCACCTGCAGTTCCACTCTAGTAGTACGCGTTCCGCTGCGGCTGTGCCATGACGGTCCATGTCTCAGTATAGACTTTTTTTTCTCCATACATACATACATACATACGCTTGTCTGCAGGGCCTGAGTGGACCTGAGTCGAAAAGCCACAGGCCCCTTCCCTCCCCTCCCCTCCCCTCCCCCCATGCACCTCACCATTGCTTCAAATCCGAGGCGGGGGGTGTATTTTCGATGCAATACAGTATCTTTGAAAGAAAGAAAAAGAACGCATCATCTGTCTCCTAGGGTGAAAGAAAGGCTTGTGATTCAAAGAGAATTATTGGCCCCAAGGCGATTTTGGGCAAACTTGACACTAACTAGATAGATAGATAGATCTGGCAAACAACAACAACAACAACAACAACAACAACAACAGCTGACGGGGGACAATCACTCTTGTCATGGGTTAGGTATTACTCTATGTACAGTATGTATTTGGTCCCATCTAATAAGACAACCTTATCAAAATTCCTCCTCCATGTGCCCCATGCAACATTAGCCAGAAAAACCTTGATTCAAGTATTGTAGTACTAATTACCCTTTGTTTTGCTTGTTTTCTTTCCCCCTCCCCCCACTAATCTTGCGAGAGGAACTTCGGGAACAATTGAACCATGATGAGTGAAATATCTATCCTCGTCGCAAAACCGTTGCCATTTCAACTGCAAAGGCCGCAAGCCGAAGGGAAAGGGAGGGGTCTTGTACAATACATACATACATATATACATATATACATACATACATATATACATACATACATACATACATACATACATACATACATACATACATACATACATACATACGGAAACCAAAGCCGACAGACACACGCCAGGAGCTAGGAGCTTCACTAGGTCGTACAACTTTCAAGCCCACTCACACTGTCGACGAGCGTACATGTACATACATGTACATAGATACATATGCAGCCGCAAAGACGGCAATTGCAAAGTCCACAGGCGGTTGAAACGTCGATTGCACATCCATGCATTCCAAAAAAAATAAAGTATCCAAACCGTCATTCTGGTAAGCTAATTAAGTCGGAGCCCTCTCTCTCTCTCTCTCTGACTTGATTTGATTTGATTTGATTTGATTTGATTTGATCTGATCTGATCTGATCTGATCGCTCGCTCGGCAGTGGAACCGACTTTGATCATCTGACGCGGTTTGCTAACGCGGACAATAGCGGGCTGATTGATGAGCCAACCCACTGTTCTGGGATGCATGGCCGATCGGGGAGGAGACGACGACGACGACGACGACGACGAAGTCATCACGCGTCCCACAAGCAAAAGTCGTGGGTCCGAGGACGGACAACAACAACAACCAAAAAAAAAACCCCTAAACACATGTAACATAATATTATCCACACTTATTGACCAGTCAGATTTAGAAATTGAGAATTAGGTTTCCGAGTATGTACAAAGGAAAACAAGGCTCTCAACCATACATACATATGTACATACATACATACATACATACATACATACATACATAGCCCGCCCATTCGTATTGTATACACAAGGGGTAGAAAGATATAGTATGTAAATGAGGGCTTTCGAAATAGGTCACATTCATGGCATGGCATGGCATGGCTCCAGATAATCAAATAATTGGCCTTCTCGAATGATCCAACATGGCATGGCACGGTGTTTAATTTTGTTAGGTTGTACAGCTTTGGCGGTGAGGTAAGGTAATTAATTAGCGGATTCTCACCGCTTACTTTCGGAAAAAGTTAGGTCATGAACCAGCAGCAGCAGCAGCAGCAGCAGAAACGAAGCAGCGACAACTTAAAGACATTAGAAAAACTTGTATGACAATATCTTAAATTAGTGGTTGAAGAGGGCGTTTGATATTAACCAAACAGGTCTTGGGTTGTCGTACAGGGGGGCAGCTTAGACTTGGAGTCATACACTGCATATGGCACCTACATACATACTGTATGAAGGGGATCTCCAAGCAATTATGGGGCGAAGATCCGACTATGTAGGGGATATTCTCCTGCTTTTCGCATGCACTGAACTCGCGCAAGCCTTGCTGGTGTCCGCCTGAAGTCGCATCCGTCTCATGCCAAGTGCGGAATAGTCGAAACTGTTCTTTTTTCTTCTTTGCGGGTAATAGATTGACTTCTGGACTGTGTCTTGTCTAGGATTTCAAAATGTTTCAGAGCTTGCGTCGCGTAGATATAACCCCACAAAGTGTGGCGGGCCCTGAACAACACCTGTCGCGACGAATCGTTGCCGAGTATACAACTTGGGATTGGTCATGTGGAATGATCCGGTATTCCGATGTCGCTGTCCCAGAACTCCATCTGAACTTGTCAGATGACCTAGGGTAGCTCGCCAAAAATTGATTGGATAGGCTTCCTTTACGCTCACGTTGCGTCCTTGAAGTCGAGCCCAGGAAGCAACAAGAGACATCACGCGGACAGATAGCCTGATAACGGCTCCATCCGACGCGAGGGTTCAAGGTTACACGTACATAGTGGAATGAAGCGCTAGTACACCGTGAAGTACGAGTTGGCCATGAGCAGCCGGTGGGAGAGGACCTAGACCACGTTAGCAGATATCCCCCGTTTTGCACAATGGAACCTAACAAAAGAGTCCATTTCATTCTATTAGCACTACCTACACCAGACCCTCAAGGCGAATCCAATGCGTCACTGTTATTTTCATGGACGCACCCCAACTCCTATAATACGAAACCAGCATCGAGAGGCGTGCGGCCCTGACCTTGATTAGATTACCAAAAAGTTGCAGCGCTACATGGTATTTACCTCGACCCATCATCGCGGCAATCACCCTAAAACAACTTGTCTCAATTCGTCGAGCTCAGGTGGTTGATCGAAAGATTCCAAGACGCCGAGCATGTCCCGCTCATCTTCACTTCCGTCCAGGGGCTAGACCAGGGACGGCGCTATACCGCTCATCGCGGTCTGTCTTGAAAAGAAGTTGGACCCAGAATTCCTTGCTATCCTCGTCAAACCAATGCCAGAATTTGCCTTCGCGCCGGTCGACCTCGCGTGCCTGCAGCTTGACTGCAACTGTTTCATATGGTTCTCCAGCAACGATAAGATACTGATAGTTGGGGTCAGGGTCCTCCATCCTCTGCTCAAAGGCCGTCATGAATCGCACTCGTGGAACGGTTCCGGGTGTGATCTGGGGAAATTGGAATTGAAAGAGAAGTCCATTTTGTCGCGTCATGGGTTCGCGAACTTTGGTGATCCTGTATCCCGGTCGGCCGATCTTGATCACATTCTTCTTGATCTGTACACCTGCGAGCAAGCCCTGCTGTGTTCCCTCCTTTTCTTTGCCCTCCCGCTGCTCCTTCGCAGCACGGCGCATGAGGTTGGTTTGATGCTTCCTGCCCTGAGTGTGTGCGAGATACGATCCGTCGTTTTGGTGTACCGTCAAACAAAGGCGGCACTCGAAGCTGCCAACATGGTTCTTGAAGAAGTACGGGTCCTTGTCCAGGTCGATGGTCTCGAGCGCAAGCTTTCGTAGGCGCTCTCGACGATCGGCATTGGTTGCAGATGAACTGGCAACACCTCCGCCACCGAACTTGGAGCCTGCACGATTCTAAGCTGTCAGCATCTGTTCGAGTCTAGAGTGAAGCACAATTAGAGACTGACCTGATAATCCATATTTGAAGACTCTGTAGGAGACCGGTGTGGTGCTGCAAGGTAAGTCGCGTCGTGACGCGTGAATGAGAGGTCAAGAGTTTTGAATATGTAGACGTAGCAAGCCCAAGATAAGCAGCGTCTTGGCACAGCCTGATCTCCACCGTACCTAGACAGCAGAAGCAACATTAGTACCAAACTTTGTATCTCGACCGTCTCTATATTTGCATTTCGATTATCTCGACTAATCGCACACCTTCGCTCTTTCAGAGTCGGCAATCGTCACTAGAGTGTGACTATACGATAAAATTTGCACCAGTTTCACCTTCTAAAAGCTCGCACGCATGGCGAGTGATTTATATGTCGGCAAGCGTCTTTCGTTCGACGGGCAATTATGCACTGTACGATACCATGGTGAAGTCAACGGTACTAAAGGAGAGTGGTTGGGCGTCGAGTGGGACGACCCAACTCGGGGCAAGCACTCGGGCGACAATGGCGGCATCAAGTACTTCGAATGTAAATGCAACAATTCAGCCTCTCTTGCCTTAAATTACATCCCGTTGAGAATAGTATAATATATGCTGACAAGTCAGGCGCAAGCAAATGTCCGACCGCTGGCTCCTTTGTGCGCCCAACACGCAAATCGGATGCGCCCCGGTCATTCGTCGAGGCGCTAAAAGCAAAATATGCCTCAGATCCATTCGAAGATCCTGATGTAGAAATTGTCTACGTCGGAAGAAACTTGACAAGAGAGACCATCAAGATCAGCGGGAAAGAGGTGGAAGAAGTAGGATTCGACAAGATTCGGAAACAGCTTGCTAATTTGAAAGAGTTGAAGATAGTGATTCTAGATGGCCTGCGTATGTCAAGACCACTTGCTACGTTGAGGACGAGGGATGGGTCAGATAAGACAGAGGCATGGCCAGTGGATCTTACAGACATAAGTGACGCTTGTCCGAAGGCAATTGAGCTTGATCTCAGTCGGAACCTATTCGAGGAGTGGCGGGAAGTCGCTTCAATTTGTGAGCAATTGAACAAACTACGAAGTCTAAGGGCCGAGTGAGTACACATCCTCCATCGGAACGAAATGAAATCTACCAAAGACCCCCCATCTGACATTCTGCTATCAGCGGCAATCGGTTCAGAGACACAACCGTGACTAGTGCCGAGAGAGAAAGATGTCTAAAAGCATTCGCAAACATCAAAACACTAAGACTGGAAGAGACACTTCTATCATGGGAAGAGGTATGACGTCCCCACTAGTTGATGATATCATCACTAAATTCTCCTCAGATGGCTAATATTACGACTCTTTTCCCTATTCTCACAAGTTTTGTTGTCGCCAGCAACTTCTACACCTCTCTTACGCCGCACTCTCTTGCCCCAACCATCACCGACCTGAACTTTGAAGACAACAGCTTCGCCTCCCTCTCTGACCTCGTACCTCTGACGAAGCTTCCGTCCCTCAAACGTCTCGTCCTGAAGTCCAACAAGATCTCGGAAATACACCCTTCCTCCGCCCCCTTTCCCGTCTTCAGCTCAACAGTGACCGAAGTCGATCTGTCTTGGAACGAGTTCACAACATGGGCATTCATCGACAACCTTGCGCTCGTATTCCCTGGTCTGACAGCCCTCCGGATATCACACAATCCGCTGTATCAATCGCTCCAAGCAGCAGATGGCCGTGCCCTAACCGCCGAGGACGGGTACATGCTCACTCTCGCCCGGCTCGGAAACCTGACATCACTGAATTACAGCCCCGTTCTACCCAAAGAACGCTTGAACGCCGAGTCGTATTATCTCTCGCTCATCGGCCGGGAACTCACATTCGCACCTCCCCACCTAGAAGCTCAAATTATAGCTTCACACCCACGCTACGCATATCTCTGCTCGGAATATGGCGAACCAGCCATAAACCGCTCTGTAAACGACGTGAACCCCAATTCCCTTGCTGCTCGGCTCATTCGCTTCTCATTCTACCTCGGCGAGAGTGCGAAGAGTGCCTTGTCACACGGAAATCCAGAAGACCAAGATGATGAATTCGAGGCCGAGATCCCCATGAGCTTTACAGCGTACAGTCTACTGGGCGTCGTAGGTAAGAGGTTTGGGATTCAGCCGATCAAGTGTAGGTTGGTATATGAGACCGGGGATTGGATGCCGGCACCGAGAAAGGACGACATGGTGGAAGAGGGTTGGGATTCTGAAGACAGTGATGAAGAAGGTGGTAAAGAGAAGAGCGGGTTGAAGAGGGTGATGCGGGAGGTAGAGATTGTCCCTGGGACAAGGGCAGTGAGTACTTGTATTGATGGAATGGAGGCCATCGTCAGGGTTGAAATGAAGTAATATTGAGATATCTGCGAGACGCTTTAGGTGTTGCATTTAGGAAGAATAATACTCGAGCAACAAAAAAAGACTCCAAAACGGCATGATCACATGTGATGTGCAGTGGCTCGAGGTCGAGAGGAAAAAAAACTGATCGAATTGAACACCTTCTTTATTCATAATTTCTCCGGGGAGGTACCGTTTACTCCCCCGAAAAGCATCCCTGGGTCATCCGTAAGGTATCCCACTCCAGTACCATGTAGAAAAGCTCACGCCCTGCAAACACAGCACGTCCATTATATACCCATAAAAACATATACAGTAGAAACAGCATATTGAAATTCCCTAGCCTACCGTAGTAGCTGGCCTGCGATTCCCACGGCGACCCCAGCACCAACAGCATATGCCTCTCCACACAGCCTTCTCCCCGCCCCTGTGCCCCCAGTTCCGTACCGATCACACGCCGCCACCTGCAATCCATAACAGGCCTGAGAGCTCAGACTCTGGCAAACGGACACAGCACTCGCAGTTCCTATACTTTGGATGGCTGTGATAGTTGCGCCACCATTGGGAGCCGAGATCGTAACACCTACCCGGCCGTTGGCTAGATCCGAAGTGCAGCTTGCAGCATCTGCCTGGCAGCTCGTATAAGCCGAAGAACAGGCGGCTGCATTGGTGTAAGTAGTCGCAATGAACGCGAAAGGGTAGAAGCTGTTTGGTACCGTTGAACGCGCGCCGGCGTTGGTCGCTTGAACGAAGCTACCCGTGCTAGTGGTAGTAATCGTGGCGAATGGATTACTGCTGACGGTGGTCGTCGCCGCGGGGAACGTGGATGTTGAGTGTAATGAAGTTGCGCCTGCGATGCCACCGATAGTTCCTGTACAGGCGTTGTTCAACGGACAGCAGGCGACGTGCCCAGCGGCGTCCGCTGAACAGACCTGGTTCGTTCTACAGCAGAGCCCTGGAGCTCCAAGGTTTGAACATCCAGCATACCCGGTGGCACATGTTGTGCCCTGTCTCTTCACGAGTTCGAGGCCATCTTCAGCGATTGTGTCGTTGCCTTGCACCGGCGAGGTTTCTAGCAGCGGTTCGAAGAAATCGGAGAGAAGGTGGAGGTCCGGCGCCGCTAGCACAATTGCAAAGAGCAAGAAGAGAGTCGCGAACACAACCCGCATTGTCTAATCCTGCGCCAATTGATGGCTTGGAGGTGTGGAGAGAGGAATGCGCCTGGCGGCGAATAAGGAATGCTGGGATGTAGGACTCGGCCGAGGGTGCTAATAGAACAAATGTTAGTTTTGAGAGTGTTATTTCCAATCTCAAGGTACATAATGGAAATTGTGGGACGTACAATGGTCTGGCGCGATGTAGGATGCGTCGTCACTTGTCGTAGAGGTCAAAGATGGTTCGCGCTGGCGTGTGAGATTGTGCCGTTGTTGGTTCACTGCATAGTGTGTTGGCATCGCAACAGCTTTTGCGCTAGTGCATTCACCTTCACCTCTTTGATTGGCCGGTTTTCTTGCAGTAACATCTACCTACAACTCACTCCGTACCAATTTTGATGCCAGGGAAGAAGTTGCTTCCTTGTTTAATTATTCGATAGTATTTCAGTTTCTTTCATAGAGAACGCCTGTGATATGACGACAAACGATGAAGAAGAGAAAAACCATATGCATGTGCGGTCAGTTGGAGATCAGTTCAAGCAATACAAAGATTTAGGTTCTAACCTACACCCTAAAATAAATACATCACATTTATCACATGTAATCCAACAAACTTACCCCTGCTAACCTACAACTTTGCTTCTTTCTTCCCTTCTGAAGGTATCTTGCCTTTCCCCATCCCACGCAATTCCTCCAGGTATCGATCAGTAAGAACCGACCTCTCAACGCCCTTCAAGGTTCCCCATTCCTCTTCAAAGATTTTCTCGTTGACCCGCCACCTACTTATTTCCTTTCCAATCCACGTGGCCAGGTGCTCTGCGCTTTCTTCGACCTTTTCCATCGGAATTAGATGCCCTGCGCCCTGCACCGTAACCTGATCAACACGGCCTTCTTTTCTACCTCCACTTCCACCAACGCCAGAACCCGTATTAGCCATCTTGTCTTCGATGACCGTAGGGTCTTCGGTAAGGAAAGAGAGTTCCCCAAAAACGTACAAGACCGAAGGGCGTAGGTGGGGAAGCTGTTGGAATACCATCATGGATTCACCGCGGTAGAAAGGGCTTTGGGGATGTGAGCTAGGAATGAGGTCAGGATGCGTACGGCGGTTGATGCTAGAATTCGTGACAGAATATTCTGATGATGATGGTTCTGTGTCGCCAGGCCGAGCAGGATAGTTGGGTCGCAGAAATGTCATGACCTCTTGGTCTTTGGTTGTAGTCAGAGTGACTGATTTCGGTTGAGGTACAGTTGGCGTGTTTGTAATATCAGCCGATACGGTTGCTGGTAAGGGGCCTAGAGTTGCAGAGTCTTCTGGGTGAAGTTTGGTGGGCAGGTCCCGTAGTCCATACTTGATCCATCGCTCGAACACTCTGGGGTCCCAAGCCTGGTAGAACTTGCTTCTCAGCATTGCTTTGGCAGCTTCTTCGCGGGACGGCCACTTTTCGCGGCGATTGGCGGACGCGAGCGCTGGGGAGATATTGCCTTTTAAAGAAACCAGGCGTTGCACTACTGGGTCGATGAGGACCAGTGTTTCCATAAGGCGGGGATGAAGCAGGCCAAGGTAGGCAAGCTGAGCGCCACCCATACTATGGCCCACTCCGATGATAGGGCGAGGCATCTCTTTTCGAAATGTATTGACCATATGAAGGAGATCCCGGCTGTGGTCAAGCCACGCCGCTGTTGGAGTTGTAAGCATGGTTTTCGAGCGTAGAGGAAGATCTGGGGTGATTTACGGTCATTTCCAAGTTTGTCCTCATTCAACACACCACTTTGCCCTTGGTGGATAACATCTGCGATCCAAATGCCCCTAATAGCAAATCCGTTTCGTTTCGCCCTGTGCAAAAGCTCGTCCCACAACGGCTCGTAAAGCTCCTGCTTGGCTGTCAAATTTACTTAAGCATAAGTCATGTGAAGTATAAATGCACGTCAATATCGTCTCAATCGGTGTGTCGGCGCCTTTCTCGTGTGTGACAAGCTTCCAAGATGAATCGGAATGGAATAGAGAAACAAGGATAGGGAGGAATTCAGTATCACGTTACAGGAAACCAATATACCTTTGGGAAAGCATTTGCATGAGCCGCAATGATTGTGATATCTCCAGGCCTGGGGTGAGGGTTTTCGAATGGCGTGTATTGCTTGATAGACAAATGCAAGACTTCGTTTTGGTGTGTTGATGTCGTTCTGTGAAATGTGCGAATGTGTGAAGCCTCCAGTACATGCTCTTTGACCTTGTAGAACTCAGAAGACATCGCGCAGATAACCAAAGCGTATAATAGGTGGAGCCTCTCTTTTAAATCGATCCAGTTGAGCTGAGGTAGACGTCCGAACCCAGTATGAATGAACTTCTTGACTCAGTGCAGTCGAAAAGAAGGAGAGGTGGTAATATCAGATATTTGAGGTAGTAGGTAGTAGGTAGCAGAGAGAAGTGAAAGTTGGTGCATGAGAAATGGCCGCGTGGTGATGTATTCCTGCGAGTTCCGGAACGGGCCGAGGTTAATTAATGATGTGGGCCATTCTGTACATACCTGGCAGAATGGTCACATCCTCGTCCACAGCTGATTCTAATCAATGTAATTACGTTCGAAGTTTGGATCCACGAATTGAGAGGAATCCTCCCTTGCACGTTACAAAACAAAGAGTGGGACGATGCCGCAGCGATTGATGACCCTGATGGCAGCAGAGTTCGGTGAATGAGGTGGGGCGATCACGTGGATCGCGTCGAGGAAACCGCGAAGTTGCGAACCGTGCGCCTCAACTTCTTGGACACGCGTCGAACTCTAACAAGCATCACCTCTCACGCTCTTTACCAACACATACCGTCAGCATGGAGGACACCGCCATGATGGATGCCTCCCAAAATCTGTTTGGCGAGCTGACCTTTACAATAATACCCAATTCCTTGTCAGAAGAACGCCAGCAGCAGGTAATCGGGCGCGTCTCTCCTCCCAAAATACACCTCACTAACGTGTTGGGCAGCTTGCCGACAACATTACTACAAACGGTGGAATCTTGCATTCCTTCGACGCCTCGCTCGGAAAGATTGAGGCGATCAAAGAGATCACACACATTATCTCCACCACGTCTGATTTTCCCGACTATTACAACGCGTTGGATCTGTTCATACACATCGTGAAACCAAACTGGATTGATGATTCTCTGAAGACCGGAAAAGCGAAGAATCCGCGGACGTATAGCCCGGACCCCGCTCTGTTTATGAATGATGTTATCATCTGTTGCGGCGACATACCGGAAGGTGATAAAGAGGCTATCGCAGGCGGCGTGCTAGCCACGGGAGGACAATACACGCCTGCATTGTCGAAACAAATCACGCATGTCGTCGCTTTGACAATGGAGGATCCAAGGTGCCAGCTCGCTGTTAGTAAACGACTACATTGCCTATTCGTACTACCTCACTGGTATGCTCAACTAAACGACCATTATTCGCTACAAAACTAATCTGCCACACAGGTTCGATGACTGCCTTCGCGTTGGCCGGCGAATATCCGAACGTCCATATCTCCTCCCTAACCCCGAAATTCTCAATGTGACAGCAGGCGCCATCCCCGCAACCCGCACCAGCCCACAGATACGCGATGCCACAAACCCAGATCCAAGCAACGACGGGCTTCCGCCGACTCCTCCAACTCATATGGAACCTCCTCGGTCGATAAAAGCGTTCGACCAAAAGAAGGTCAAACTCGGACAAGACTTGCAACTGAGCGAAAATCTGAAGGGTGTCATCACAGGCTTGATATCTGCCAGTGGAGGCGAGGTAACTTCTGATCTGGATGAAGCCCAAATTTATGTTTGCAACTATCGGGATGGCCCGGATTACATTGAAGCTTCCCAGGCTGACAAGCACGTGGGCAATTTGAGCTGGCTGTATTACCTGATCATACACGACGTCTGGACAAATCCAATGCGCCGCATGATGCATTATCCAAGGCCCCGCGATGGTATACCGGGCTTCAAAGGTTTCAAAATCAGCATTTCTAGTTACACAGGCGAGGCTCGCGTGTATCTCGAAAATTTGATCAAGGCCTCCGGCGCAGAGTTCACGAAGACATTCAAGCAAGATAACACGCATCTCATAACAGCCCACAAGCAGAGCGAGAAATGTGAAGCGGCTGGAGAGTGGGGCGTGCATATCGTCAACCACCTGTGGCTCGAAGACAGCTACGCAAAGTGTAAAGAGCAGACCTTGACTGATGCGAAGTACACCTTTTTCCCTTCACGGACGAATCTAGGCGAAATCCTAGGTCAGACTGAGATCGATCGCAGCGCTGTAGAGAAGATGTTCTTCTCCAAAACCCGGAAATTGAAGTCATCCAAAGGAATTGTACAACAAGACACTGCACCCGGTTCAGGTTTTTCCAATGCGAGACTCGCCAATGAACTGGGTGCGCATAGCTCCCCTCTGGTTGAGAAGAATAAGCGTACTAAAACCACAGGCGACTTCGCAACACCGCTGGCCAAACGCCGACTTGAAGGCAAGGAGAACGAAACCCCAACTGTACCCGGTAGTCGCGGAGCTAAAGACCGAGCATTATCGAAGCTACATGAGTCGGCGACGGACATCGCGAAATTTGAAAAAGAAATGAAACGCAAGGGCGGCGTGGTTCATGGTGGTCGACGGGACAAGGACGCTGGGGTGGAAGACAAGTCCAAGAAGAACAAAAGCCGGGATTCTATTACAAGTAAACGCTCAATTGATGAGGTTGATGATGATGAGTGCCCTACGGAGGATGACGTAGTCGTCGCGGAGCCCGCAAATAGGAACAAGAAAGCCAAAAAAGGCACACTGACGCCTATCAAGTTCCGAATGTTGATATCAAAGGATGAGCGATGGCTGAACAACCTAGAAAAAGAATCGAAGGACAAGGTACGTCTGATGTAGATTGAGCGCTGTGCTAGAGACTAACCATGGTGTAGGCCAGAATGCGTGAACTGGGTCTGTTCATTACTGAAGATTTCAAAAAGGTCGATCTTCTTTGCGCTCCGAAAGTTGTTCGAACAAAGAAGTTTGTCTCGGCATTGGCTTGTGGGCCTACCGTTGTAGCTAGCTCGTACCTCGATTTCGCATTGAAGCATAACAAGTTGCCACCGCCGGAGAAGCATCTTCTTGAAGATAAAGACTTTGAGAAGACGCACGGCATAGATCTAGCGGATGCCCTTCCCCGAGCGAGGCTGAACCAAAAACGCTTACTCAAGGATTGGACAATCTACTGTTCCCAGAACGTCAACGGCGGCTTCGATACTTTCAAAGACATCATCACCGCAAACGGTGGGCAATGTACGATGTGGAAAGGCAAGGGCATCAACAACGCAACTGCCTCGAAGCGTAAGATCGACAAGTCGAACGGGGTCAGCCAGAACCAAGAAGAGGACGAAGGCGACGTACTCTACCTCATTTCAGAAGCCACCAGTTCCGAATTTGCCAACTGGGCCAAGTTCAGAGCGCTTGCGAAGAAGCACGATATGATCCCACGGATTGTCAAGTCAGAATGGCTGCTCCATGTGGCCATGTCGCAGCGCATCCATTGGGATCCAGAGTGGGAGTTGGACGAGGAGGTTATCAAGAAAGAAGCAAACCAATGATTGAAACATGTGTGGACTGATGATGGTATCAGGGTCCTAGGCGTTCCGGCAACATTGCGTTTCGGTCATGGTGTCGTCGGTTTTATGGCGGGAGTAAGCTCCACAGCGGCAATGGATGTCATGATGAGTATTGGTAATTTCGCATTGACAAGGTTTATTGTGCTATATATGGCATGATTTGGTTCCAGCCTTAGTAACTAGTAGTAGGCATTGGAAGTTTGTCGTCGTCATAGCGCATTGCTCCTACGAGAGACGTTAACGAGTGGTGTTGGAGCTGCGGCCTCTACGTTGACATACCATGAGTATTCTGCCATCTGGTGTATATCCGTTCTTCTCCATATGGAAAGATGGACTCTGCCTCGTCTTGAAACCACACTTTTCCAAAAATAAAAAAAATATCCATGTGCATGCATCTCTCTTCTGTTCCGTCTATAGTGTCACCACATTGATAAGCCCTCAGAAAAACTTCACACCCTCACTCCCCTCCTGTCCAAAAACCTGGGCCCGCCCTCTCTTCACACAAACGTCTACACTCCGTCTCAACAAGTCACTATCCATGCCCCAGAACTCCTCCCTCCTCGTAGCATCGCTCTCGGCAATCTCATACAGCGTGACCACGGCACCCTTTTGCCCTGTCCGATCCACCCATTCCTCGAGCACCTGTGCCCATTCCTCGGGTCTCCGCCAGTAGATCCAGGCTTTGCCGTCGCCCTCTTCTTCCCCTTTATCGCCTCCTCTGCCCTTCTTCGCTGCAGACGCAGTGATGGAGGAGGAGTAGGACGAAGACGACGACGACGAGGGTATCCATTCGGCACGGTTTCCGCCTTCGACCGTCGTCATCCAATGAAGTACTGTGCGTGCATCGCGGAGAGAGAGACTACGCGCTATATCCGCATTGTTGAACAAGGCCGTGGGCAGTGCGTCTACGAGTGCGAGGGAGAAGATGCCGTGGAAGCGACAGTAGGACTGGATAAAGGCCGACCACGACGCCAACTGCGACGTCCGCGTCGTCACCACGCGCTGCAGCGTGAAGAAGGGCGGGAAGCTGTACAGCGGTGGGAAGACAAATGTTGCCTTGTCTGCTGGTGTCGTGCTCGAATTGGCCCGCCGTGGGCTGGTGGCGTCTATGAGCGTCTTTGCCGAGATTGTCGACGCGCCCGACGACATGGCTGGCGTAGTCGTCCTGCTGGCTGGTGGGTGGTATATAAGGTGGGGGGAAATTGTAAAAAATGGGACGTGGATTCAATCAATCAAGAGGGCTTTCTCGGAATGCTCGGCCGGCGTTACAGTCGCGGAAATAGGGGAGGAGGAGGGGGATATTCATCAACGGCGATGGAAAGTAGAGTTGTGGATATCAAAGCTTGGGAAGCTTGGGAGCTTGATGTTGGTGGGGTTGGGGGGGGGGGGGGGGCACGCGTCATTTCAGCCCTATACATATATAAATGACATATATATGTAGTGCAACTTTCCCACAGTCCCATGTACAAAGATATAAAGAGCACAGTCGCTCTGGAGTGGAGAGACATGGTCGGTCGCTGTGTTAAGGGGAGCAGTAGAAGTCTTCTAATTATTAATATTACGTCCTGCCCTCAATTGGACATGATTAGACGGCAAGCCTTGAGACGAAGACATTGATTATTTATTTTTGCATGTAACACATTGAAAGTTTGAAAAATAATAATAAAATTATTATTTAAATGTTTGACATGGTGTCGATTCTGAAGGTAAGAAGACTGACTTATTAGTTTCATTCATCGTAGTCGAACCAACATGCTCTCCATGCTTTCCAAGTACCCTCGCGCAGCCTCGGCGCATCTTGCCGCCATTGCACCATCAATGACACGATGATCCGCACTCCAACTGAAGACGCATTCCTCTTTTCTCACAATCTCTCCGTTATCACCAAATGCCGGCACAACTCTCGCCCTTCCTATTCCTAGAATGGCAACCTGAGGGCTGACTATGACTGGAGCGACTGCGGTACCTCCAATGCTGCCAATGTTGCTAAGCGTCATGGTCGCTCCGGACAGATCTGCACTGCTCAGCTTCCCGGAACGGGCCAGAGCCCCAAGGCGAGCAATTTCGACGGCGAGAGACTCGATCGAGTGCGATTGCACATTTTTGACAACGGGAACTAGAAGCCCAGAAGGGCAGTCGATTGCTATGCCGATGTTGTGCTGGCCTTTGATGAGCATCTGCGGTTTATTGGGATTGCTGGTAGTGTCCAGGTGGGCATTTAGCAGTGGGTACTGTTGTAGAGCTAGTGATACGGCTTTGACAACAAATGGGAGCGTTGTGAGTCGCTGCGACTTCTCCTTGTGTGCATTGAATTTCTTCCGCAGAGCGTTCAGAGCGGAGAAATCGACGGTGTCGGTGTAGAGGAAGTGAGGTATTGACAACGAGCGAGTCATTTGCTTGAACATGGCGGCTTGAATGTTTGAAAGCGGTCTCGTCTGGTCCTCCATCTGTTGTATTGGCGCTGGCGCTGGAGCTTTTGTGGATGCTGTCGCTTGTGTAGTTGCGCTATCCTTTGATAATTCAGAGTGGTTTTGCACGTCTTCCTTTAGCACCCGTCCGTCTTTGCCTGTTCCTTCTATATCCTCAATCTTGAGGTTGTATTCTTTGACCATATGTCGGACCGCAGGTGTAGCCAGTGAGGCATGCTTCCCAGTCTGTCGTTGTGTCCTGGTTTGTTCTTTCGGAGGTTCGGACGGGAGGGATTGTGCAGGTTCCGACGAGGAAGTATCTGCAGCGACCGCTTTCGTGTCATGTCTACCAACTTCCAGTCCTTGTTCTTGCTGTGTATTTTTCTTTGATAGCTGATTCGCGGCTTCCTCTGTAGATCCGTCGTTGAGGAGGGCTTCGTCGGCAGGGGAGATCTCACTCTGTATATCGATGTCTACTAGCGGCTTTGGACGTTAATGTCTAGTGCTCATCGGAAAGATGGGCGAGTTCCTCCTTACCTTACCGACCTTTGCCATATCATCTGGTTCATAGTATAATTTTTTGATTACACCGTCAAACCGCGACGTGATCTACCATAGGTTAGTTCCGGGCTCTCCCTTTCCCTTTCCCGCAGTTGTACACGTACCTCCACAGAAGCTTTGTCTGACTGCACCTCGCATATAGGATCAAACTGTTCGACGCGAGCACCTGGCTTTACGAACCATTGAATAACCTGGCATTCCGTGATACCTGGTTGCATTAGCTTTGTGTCTTCAGTTCCTGAAGCACACACTGACCTTCACCGATATCTGCCAGCAAATACGGCTTAACTACCTTCAGTACCCTAGAAGTTGAAAAGTACCTTGTCGCATACTGTCTCGGAACCGACGCGCTCTTGAACTGGCGTGCCGCCGCATGGATTGGCACTTTGTTTGCGGTGGCGTATCGGCACAGGAACCGTGAAGCTTCTCTCGACATAAGTTTCTTCATGATGGGCCTAGAGGAGAAGGAATCCGGGGCATGATTGATTGACAGTCTTGAGGGCTCATAAGCGTTGCCGGTGATTCAACAAAGTGTTGATTGAAAGTGAGCCGATGAGAGCCGTGAATCTGGAGTAAGACTAGCGCCGATCTGGACAGCGTGCCTCGGCCCTACCTAGGTAACTGAAGAAGCAAACATTGGCTGTTCGCAGACCGATCCACCGACTCGTGAACACCCATCCATGTGCCATATCATTGATTAAAGTTCCAATTTTCCGGGGAAGGTCTAACAAGGAAGGGGTAACCTTTGTATGTTCCACTTGATATTAAGGAATTCAAGATTCTACTATAGGCAAAACATAAACAATCAGTACTACATCCATATAGACAAGTTGTGCCCCAAGATTTTCGCCCAAGACACGTTGTTTAGACATCCCTTGAAGCAGTTGCGAAAGCAGTTGCGAAAGCAGTTGCGAAAGCAGTCGCGACGACGATTTTGCGCTCCAGGGTCATGTATTGAACATGGAAGTAGTCGCGACGATGATTCGCGCTCCAGGGTAATATATTGAACAATTGAGTTATTGTCATTTCGCATGGTAAGAAAATCTCAAAACAGGCCTTCGCTTCCCTTTCGCCTAATTAACAGAACAAACAGAATCGAGACCCCAGATATCCCGGCCGAAGGGATGGTATATTGTTTTGCGCCATTTTCTCCCCTTCCAGATGCCCGGCCAATATGCCCAAAATGCTAAACGCTATGATGAAATCCAGGAGGAAATGTGACAAACACAGTGCCATGCTCTGGACAAACATGGAAGAAACTAGACTTGATTTGCCGGTTTCACGCCTTTGAAGCAAAGTACGCGGTCGACGGCGACAGTTGCAAGTTTCTCCACCTCCTCCGGGCTTCCCGAGACATCAATGATCTCAACGTCCCTGAGTTTTCCGATCTCGCGCTCATCGGGCTCCTCAAGCGCAGCGAGTTGGCTGATGACCATGGCGTCCTTCATATAGTGGCCCTGTCTCGCGCCAACTCGCGCCAACAGGGTCTCCTGGTTCGCACGGAGATAGACAAACTGGACGGCAGAATTTGGGTCATTGGCGTAAAGTTGCGCGGTGCGGATAACGTCTCGGTACTTCTTCTTCAGTGCACTGCAAGTGACGACGACGCCTTTGGCTCCCTTGTCGAGTTCTTTCAAAGCTTCGTCTCGAAGAATGTTCAGCCAGTCCCAGCGGTCAGCATCCTCTAGTGGGATGTTATTCGCCATCTTCGCAATGTTTGCTTTGGGGTGAAACTGCAAATTGTTAGTTTGGGGGCCGGAGAGGTGGAGAGGTAGAGAGGGTCAACGCACGTCATCGCCTTCAAGGTAGGCAAAACCATAGCGGGTCGCAAGGAACTGAGCAACGGTGCTCTTTCCACAACCTGCCGGGCCAGTAACGATGAGGATGTTGTGATTCTTGGGGCCAGACATGTTGGGAGTATTTGTCGACGTGGATGAAGCAGCCTTGGAGGGCGAGACTGGAGTTGATATAGGAGGCGTGGGAGCACCAACATAGTGCAAAGGAGATGTGTGCGACGGTTCGAATGATTGTAACATGTTGGCGATTGACGATGGTGGGAAAGACAAGGTGTTTGCTGTTTGCGGGTTGACGGACGGAAAGGAAATGAGCGGTGCCAGGCAACCCGTGCAGTGATGAACAAAGGCGTCAGGTGGGAATGCAGACGGGAGTATATAGTGTTGGGCAACCCAATGTAACCAAAGTACGAGTTGTAATGGTAAGCAATAAACGACAAACGGCCATGGTAGTATGCGTCCCGGGGGCCGGTGCCATGCTTATAACGACGTGGGCGTCAGTATGGAAATGGACCCGCACAGATGCCGGACGCATGACGGCAAGGGTGGGATTTGGGACCGCACTTTGACGCAGAGTTCAAGAGGGGGCCAAGACTCAAGGTCACGATGACAGAAGACTACGTACGAATCAGCGGAGAGCGCGTAGATATCCGCGCGACGCTGTGTCTAGATACTGGCGGGTGCAACAGCCCGCAAATTCCCCTTCCTGGCGTCTTTGGGGGGTTGGTGGGAGAGTTTGTCGTCGTCGGTGTTTGAAGAGCTAGGGTTGCCTTGCCTTTGGCGTGGGGGGTGTCTCACCGCGATTTGCCTCCCCGCACTCTGTATACATCCCAGTCGGCGTCAGGTACTGCTGCGTATTGTGTGCTGTTGTGCTGTTGTGTCTTGTGTGCTGCCGTGTGCTGTGCTGCCGTGTGCTGCTGTATGTTGCTGCAAATGCTCAGCGCCCAGTGCCCAGTGCCCAGTACAGCGCCGTCAACCTACTCCTCCAACACCTAATACCTGCTTGCCAGCCCTCAGTTTGTTTCGGCATCCCAGCCCGGCGTGCCGTGTGTACGAATCGCCATGCAGCCCGTTCAAGGCCTCCTTCAGCGTGTCTATCATTACACATATACCTTGATACATGGTAATGGGGCGAAGCTAATTACTGTTAATGACGCGTGGGGGTCGTGAGCAGGAAAATAGGAAGAGAAGAAGAAGAAGAAGAAGAAGAAAAAAAAAGTTTCTTCGGACCGTGGGGGAAGAACGGCAATGTGACGCCGTGTCTGGGCACGAGAGCAGAGAGAGTAATTAATTAGAGAGAGAGAGAGAGAGAGAAAGTAGAGGCAGGACCCATGTGCCAACTAGAGGCAGACGGGTTACCTCGGTAGATGGGTCACACTCGGGCTCTAACTCTACAGTACCTAGAACCGCGGGACTGCATCCGCTTCCTGCTCGCGTGTACCTTAGGTATGTATGTATTACTGTCTATGTATGTAATGTATGTATGTATTACTGTCTATGTATGTAATGTATGTACATATCACTGTCTGTACTCACGACCCACCGACTTTGTATGCGACCAGTCCTCCCCGTGCGAGCGCACATGTCCGTCTTCATCTCATGTCTTACCCTACAAAGGTACGGCGGGACGACGACGACGACGACGATGACGAGAAGGCGTCTACGGGCAGACGCGTAGACGGTATGGATGACGTGGACGAATCAACGCGAGGAACGGGAACGCTGCAGGCTCAATGTGGCGACGACGCAAAACATGTCCAAGTGATGCAAACGTGCAGACGTACTGTGTAATATGTACAGACGTTCATGCGTACAAAACGTACAAAACGTACAAAACGTACAAAACGTACAGAATGTAATACCAGAGCACTTGAAACGCCAGCTAGCCGGTGTAAGGCTGAACCCCGTGACATGAGGCTCAACTGCCTGACTAAGCACCATCGCGAGCTGCCACTGGCTCCTGCCTATTCTGGGGTACGACCCACGCACGTCAATCGAGCTGACACCTCCGCGACACCTCCGCCAGCGGCATAATAGACATCGCCGCCGACATCCCCGACATGTCCTACTTCTTCTCCACTCCCGTCGACATCGACATTGTGCTCGAGGACCTCGACGACCGCTCCGCAGTGGACGTGAAGCTCGACAAGAACCGCAAGGAGAAAGTGCCGCTCTACCTGGACGGAGAGTCGGTCAAGGGCGCCGTCACCATCAGGCCCAAGGATGGCAAACGATTGGAGCATACCGGAATCAAGGTCCAGTTCATTGGCACAATCGGTGCGTTGAAACCAGACAGCGCCGCCAGGGCCAACCAAGGTGAATCGTTGAGGGGCTGACAGCTGTGATCGCAGAGATGTTCTTCGATCGCGGAAACCACTACGAATTCCTCTCCCTAGGTCAGGAACTGGCTGCCCCAGGCGACCTGCAGCACCCCCAGACCTTTGACTTCAATTTCAAAAACGTCGAAAAGCAGTACGAATCCTACAACGGCATCAATGTCAAGCTGCGCTACTTCATCCGCGTCACAGTCTCCCGGCGCATGGCCGACGTAGTGAGGGAGAAGGATCTATGGGTCTACTCGTACCGAATACCACCAGAGACGAATGCCTCCATAAAAATGGACGTTGGCATCGAAGACTGTTTACACATTGAGTTTGAATACTCAAAGTCGAAATATCATCTCAAGGATGTCATCGTCGGGAGGATATACTTTCTTTTGGTGCGGTTAAAGATCAAGCACATGGAGCTTTCCATCATCCGCAGAGAAACAACAGGCGCCGCGCCGAACCAATACAACGAGAGCGAAACGTTGGTGCGGTTCGAGATCATGGATGGTTCTCCCTCTAGAGGTACTGTTACAACACTCGTTCTCCGGCCGAAGCTGATCTAACATGACGCTAGGAGAAACGATTCCCATCAGGCTCTTCCTGGGAGGATTCGACCTGACCCCCACGTTCCGAGAGGTCAACAAAAAGTATTCCACTAGATATTACCTTAGCTTGGTACTCATTGATGAAGGCATGTAGTCATCCCGATCCGAACTACTCCGCATCGGCACGTTTCATTGTCGAGTGTCTCGGTTCCTTTCTTCCCCTGTCAGTCTTGGACATAGCTAACAAAACCTTTGTTCCAGATGCCCGCCGGTACTTCAAACAGTCCGAAATCGTGCTCTTCCGTCAAGCTCCCGAGGGATTGACTCTGGCCCAAGAGCAGAACAAGCTAATGGCCGCATCGTGATGCCAGCTGACGAGCTCACCACAATGCCTCCCGAGCCCCGGTATATGGAGATGGGCACCACCCGTGTAGGCCACAAGGCCTGGTCACGGAGATTCGCAGCCAGCCCAAGTTCAATGCTTTTGGGAAATAGTACATAATACCTGGACCGCGGAATCGAGACAAGGGACAAGAATGCCCCAGTTCACAACGGGCCTGTACTGTAACAGTAGATACCATAATGTACCTTTTTTTTTTAAATTTAGACGCTATATTCCGCTTGTGACTCTGTGCGGGGTCCCGGCTAATACGGATGGAGAAATCCTCCCCGATCCCACGCGCGCTAAAGAAAGAAAAAAAAGTACTGGCCCACGGCCCTCCACCACGCTCCACCACGACGCGCTCTAGGGGGGTTTCTTGGGATCCAAGGATTCTCCAGTGGCGTTTTCAACCAGGGCCTTCGTTAGCTCGCATCTCAAAACACTGTTGCCGACCGCTGTTTGCCGTCGGCTTTTGAAACCCGCTTTTACTCGGCTAATCATTACTCTGAGTCAACTTCCTACTTGTCCATACTAGCACGTGACTAGCTAGCATGCATAAGTAATAACAACTTCTCACGTCATTGAAACATTGACTCCTCGGAGCCATCTGATGTGGAGAGAGGAAGGAGGGAGGTCTTTGATTGTTGATGTCGATTATGGGAAAAGGAGGTTGAGAATACAAACAAGACCAGCCAGCCTCCCTGAAACCTACCCTATCACGGTGAGAACATGAGAAGAAACAAAAACGGAGAAGCCAAAGCCAACCCCTTTCCTTTCCCCCAATTACAAGACCAATCCTTTTTTGCGGCGTCTTTCGAGCACATTTCTTACCAATGCCTTGCTTGTACATGGTAAAAACATGGGCTGAATTTTCCGTGCTTTTGGTCCATTCCATCGTACAACTACAATGTAATGCCCCCTGTCTCTCCTACATGTCCCTGTCTCTCTTGCATGTCCCTATCTCTCTCCTACATGTCCCTGTCTGTCCTACATGTCCCTATCCCTCCCACATGTCCCTATCCCTCCCACATGTCCCTGTCTCTCTTACATGTCCCTGTCTCTCTCTTACATATCCCTGTCTTCATCCTTCCCCGGCCACATGATTCTCTTCATCAGCACCGCTCTCCCACAAGCAAATGCACAGAGTAGCCATAGCAGTACCAGACAAATCGTCATCCCACTCCCCACCCACAATATCGCCGGACTGTCCAACTCGGTTCCAATCGCAATGGTTGCTAGCGTAAAGCCGACATTTGGGAACACCAATGCCCACCACGTCAGTGTGAAGACCATTTTGGGTATAGCTGTAACGACGCCCAGCACTGCGATGCTGAACATCCAAAAGGCGAAGAGCCAGAGAAAGATGCCGACGAAGAGGGCTACTGTTTGGAGTGTATCGGCGGCCGAGGGATGTGAGGCAAAGTAGCCAAAGTCTTTGGGTATGGCGCGTGCTTGTCCGATCAAGGCGACGATTGTAAAGGCAGCCGAGCCGACGGGTAGGAACATGCCTGGACGAAGGGCTCGCGGTGGAAGTCCATTCTCCATGAGCTGGATAACGTACATGGCGATGAAGACGCTCGAGATGAGCCAGCCGAAACCTTGGAAGGCGCATCCTGATATAATGATTGGCACGCGCTGAGCTGGTGGTTGTGTTTCGGCTATTATCGAGGCAATGGCACCTGTCAACATGGCGGAAAAGCCGGGCAAGAACCATGAGGGATTCATCCTGACTACCGGTATTCTGGGTGTCCGTTGAATGAAGGCCCAATATTGTTGTATAGCATTGATCATCGATACTCCGGCATAAATCCAGTAAACTACACAGATTGCTGATATGAGCCAAGGTTTCTTATCATCGATCAGTGTAACCCAATAAAGTTGGACGTTCCCGAGTACGACGGCGAGCGAGAGAATGAATGAAGCAAAGAAGAAACCCTCGGGAGGGTGAACGAAAGATTTGCGGAATCTTGGACCGTCGAGGAACAGACGCACCATCATGAGCACGCATACAAGTAGAAATAGTATCAAGTCGAGTATGAAGACTGCAAGGCCGATGATGTAAAGCCCTATATCAGAGAGACTTTTTAGTCATTTGTAATCTTGTTTGACTTTTTGTAATTCTTAGGAACAAAACGGACCTGGGAATCGATGTGGCGTTTTCGCGAGCGCGATGGAGAGTCCACCAGTACTCATAGTACAAGTGAACCAAGCCCATGTCGTATGTACCACCCTTCCACGCCAGGCAATGAGGCCCTCTTGGTTCTTCTGACCATGATCTCTTTCTACGTTCGCGTTAGGGCGCGATGTCGGCGTCTTGTGTTCTGACCCATCATTCTGCGTGTCCTGTCGGGCAACGCGATCAAGATTCTCGTCGAAAGGACCCGGCATGTGTCTGGAGTCTGACATAACAATGGAGGTTGAAAAAATGTGCCGGCGGGTAAGGATGAATACGAGATTAGGTGACTGTGGCTCGAAGATCTAGATCTATGTCGGTTTCAGGGCCAATTAGGGTCCAAATGTCAGAAGAATCGGACGACGTTTCTTTCCTTCCCGAGCGATGCTGTACTGCAGTTGGGAATCCCGTGTTCTCATTGAATTGTCAACTCCCGACTTCCCATTTCACGGTGCTCAGCGCAGCATGGAGTAAGATGTCGATATGAATAGCGGTAGTATGGAAGCAAACCGTTCGCAACATCTAAGCAAACAGCTTCATCAACCTTTCACGAGTACACTGTACCACCAGTGGTAAGAATCTTGCACCTACCCGAGGGTGAGGGAGTACAGTCGGCCCCGAGGGTGAGGATGACGTTCAAGGGTCGGGTGCGGGGTGCCTGTATACTCTATTTATTAACTCACCATCTCCGGGGGACATACATGTATAGTCACAACACCAACGGGTCGTCATTTGAAGATACGCATCTCATATAATTGCAACATTCCTTAGTTCTCTCCTGGACTCGATATCTTGCTATACTGGACTTGCATCTCTGGACTTATCCGCATGACAGAGTATTTTTTCCTATATTGTCTTAGGATCCAGCCTCAGCCTCAGCCTTGTCAGGCATGAATTAGAGGGCTTCTGTTCTCCAAAGGATTCCACTGCTCTGTAAACAATACTCCAAATACCTGTCTACATTCTTCTGGGCACATAACAAGCCACATCACCGGCTATCTTTATGTCAGCAACAAGACTGGCAGTAAAGTCTCCGGATGAGTAAACGTCAGCTGCTAGCGGAACCTGTATTACAATATGCCCGACCACAGCACCATGGGTCTGATTGTTGCTTTCGTTACCTCAGTGTTTGAGTAGTCATGTCATGGATTTGAAACCAATCCTGCACTATCTGTGTATGGAGTGGACGCCTGAACAGGTCATAAATATATGGTTAGGATATTGGAGAGACAGATTTATGTAGTTCCGGACAAATATCACGCTTTCAGCTCAAGTACTTGGTAACATAATTATCTAATAAGAACTCCCCAACTCTACAAAGGAAGGCGAGGGCTTCAGATCGCATCCCCGGTTCTAATCTTATTCGTTCTCCGGCGCAACAGCCGCCTTCTTCGTTCTTCTCTTTCGCCCCCAACTGGGTTGCCCCCGCCAAATGGCGTTATCGAATCTCAACACGGCGCCGCCTACTAGCACCCCTTCATAATTATCTTCCGGTATGGTGACCCATATGTACTGTCTCTTCTCAGTTTTCTTCATCAGCCACTTTTTGCGTGACCTCTCTCCAGTCCCAGCTACCACACATGTCGTGTCGGGAAACGGCATACTCGGTACATTGAACCATTTCCATTTCTTGGTTTTTCTTGTCTGCCGTAAATGTACAACACGGCCCTCACCCGTCGCGTAGATATGTAAGTCGGTCGGACTCGGACTAGAGATGCAAATATCCGAGCAAGCGGGGAACCGTGGCGTACGGGTCAGGACGACACTAGTGACGAGCCAATACATTCGACGAGAATGGGACGTGCTCAAACATTTTGGGCTAGTGGAAGGGGAGAGAGTAATGGGATTGATTTCGACACGGTAGAGCGAGCGTGTCGATGGGTTGTTGTAATAAAGATAGCCACTTTTGTATCGTATGGCGTTGATGCCTAAGCTAGAGAGCTGAACCGGCAAGGATATCGGAGGTGAACCAGATTTTGGCTGCATGGTTGGGTGGGAGAACCATAGAGAGATTTGGCGAGTGTTCAGGTCAAACTGATGTATGCAGTTTGCAGAAGAATCAGCTAACAGGATGGCCGGCCATTTTGCAGGGATTGCATCTGCAGAATTGCAGTCCGTAGTATTGGGGCAGTTGTAATCTCTGGTAAAGTCATCTGAAATGGTTGTGATGCTAGTCCGTTCTTGCAATAATGAGATATCGGCCAACTCTGTCGCCTCAACAGGCCCTCCTTCCCGCTCAAAGGCCTCGAGATCCACGAGCCAGATGACTGAGTTGCCTGATCCGTTGATTGGGGTCGCCTGTGTTGTATCTGATTGCTTCTCTGAAGTAATCACCACGTACCGATATTTGTCCAATCGAGTTAAGCCGAGACACGAGCGCGCAGGAAACCTGTACAAAACGTCATAGGCATCTTTGTTGTGTCCATTGTGGCATTCGTCACCAGCGAGTGCGTCCGAGGCGAGGCGATGGAGTTCGGCACGCGGGGAGTACAGACTGAGGATGATATGTCTATTAGAGTGGTGGCGCATATTCCCGACAACGGTTGGAGATAGATAGGCTGTTAGGACTTCGACACGAGGAGGCGGGGGAGGTGAAGGATTCATCGTCGTGGTTTATGATGGATAGGTGATGAAGGGGGGAAGATTTGTTGCGTTAATGTCTATTAGGTGCTGGTAATGAACAAGATATGCAAATCTTTTGTACAGTGTATGCCCCTGCCTCACTTGCTTATTTTTGGTTGAGTGCATGTCGGCGCCACAACGCCGTTATCTCACACGCTTCTTTAATCGCGGTTTCCGGCCATCATTTGGTTTCTGGGCAGGAACTTCCTGGATCATAGTATCACGCCCACTTCGTCCAGGCGTAGATGGAAAGGAGACCAGGAAGATAAAACCACTAAAGTGGTGTGGTCTGAGTAGCTTTTGAATGAAAAATGAAAAATGAAAAATCTAAATATACAGATTATTGGGTGCCTCGCAAGACAGAGAGCATCTATTCACCGTTTGTCACCTCTTCCAATCTTCAGACAATAAACTGGGTTCCGCGACATCACCGCTCTCTTTCAAGCTGGAATACATTGAAGCTGCTGCAACGAGGCTATCCCAATACCTGTGAATTTCGGTCATATTGTTATTCGATCCTCGGTCGGAAGCATGCCCTACGAGCTCAGCGACGGCGATCAGCGAAATCTTAGTGTATATGAGACGGGAGGGAGTACTTACATCGACGAGGCGTTCATGCTCATTGGGGGGTCTTCCACATCGCTGTCCTGACGATCCAGCTCCGACCCAAGTTTTCACGCAATTCCACGACGCTTCCCGTTAAGGGCAAATTCTGTACACTTCGATCATCCGCCCAGAAAACAAACCCGATCTACAATTCTACCTCCATGCACCCACCCACAACGTCATGTGAAAACATCATCGGCTAAAACTACCCAGATCCATCCGATTGACGGAACACAGGAACGAAAACAAAGAGACGAAAACAACGTACCTTCGATATGCACTAAATGGCAGTGTATTAGACGACGCTGTAGCGACCTGGTAAGGCTGCTCGCGTCGACGACGCATCATCAGCCGCCATGAGTGTTGCTTCCCTGAGAAGACGCTTCAACTCCAGTATGGCTGCATTAACCACATTCTCAGTGTCTCCCTCGACAAGAATATAGAGTTTTGGCAAGTCGCCCTCTGTCACTTGTTTAGCAGTTTTTAAGGGCGAAGAATGGGAGGAGTGCTTACCAGCTGTCGGTTCCTTGCCATTCATGTAGTATGTACCCTTGGTCGTGATCGAAGTACCAGTGCTCTCCAAGATCTTTGCTACATTGGTACGGTTGGTCACAGCCCAACGAGCCTTCTGAGGGAAATCGTTGATCTCGATTGTGGAGTGGTAAGCTCCAGCATCTGGACCCTTATTGTCAATAGGCTGGCCATGATGAATCATACCCTTTTTGCTAAGACGACCATCGACCTTGTTCGCGGCAGCTCGGACACGCTCCATGGCACTCATAGGCTTGGATGGGTCAACTGTTGGTCGTTCCGTCTTCTTGACAATGATCTTTCCGGACAAAAGCCTCATATATGCAGGTTCGGAGTCATCGGCAACAGATGCGCCTGGCGTGCCTGGAGTAGCGGCTCTGGCTGCAGCAGGGGCCTCCGTCTTCTTCACGGTTGGTGCCAAGAGAGTCGAGAGTTCGACCTCATCTTCGCTCTCATCGCCGTCTCCAAGATCCTTGAAGGCACCCTTGAAGTCGCTCTTCTCACGTTTTTTCTCCATAAGGCGTACAGCGTCCAGCTTATCGAGACCTTTGCCGCCGAAACCAGGATCGTACCATTTCTCGTCGCCCGCCTTTACCTTCTCCCCAAAGGTTTTCGACATCTCATTGAGGTCATCTGGGATGGGCTGTTCACTCTGTCTCAGGGCTTTGATGAGATGGACAGCGAAACGCTCTTGTCCCGGATTCTCGATGAACGTGACGGCAGTACCTTTGTTACCAGCCCGACCTGTACGTCCGCATCTGTGGACATAGTCCTCCAAATGTGTTGGGCAGTCAAAATTAATAACCATTGGCAACTCAGGGATATCTAGTCCTCGAGCAGCTACAGACGTAGCGATGAGTATCGGAATAACGTTGTTCTTGAAATCGTTGATAGCATCGGTGCGATCAGTTTGATCCTTACCACCGTGAATAGTATTCACAGGGTAGTTCTTTCTCATGATTCGAGCAAGAAGATCTTCAGCAGTTTCCTGTTTCTCAACGAAGATAAGAGCCTGTGCATTATCGTTCGTATCGAATAGTTTTCCGAGCTGCAAGAGTAACTGCGAAATCTTCTTTTCGTACGAATTTGGCACTACTGTAATGACTTGTGTGATTTCCGGAGCAACAACGCTGCGGCCCCCAATTATGACTTCAGCTGGTTTTGTCAGCGCCTTCCTGGCCAGTGCAGCCATGTTCTTGGGAAAAGTTGCAGAGAAGAGGATTGCCTGGCGGTCGGGGCGGATATTGGCTAGAATTTTCATCACTTGCGGTTCAAATCCCATGTCAAACATGCGATCAGCCTCATCCAGAACAACATAGGTAATGCGCTTGAAGCTAAGCACACGACCAGAGTTGCTCTGCAATAGATCGATCAAACGGCCGGGAGTCGCGCACAGAACGTGGATGCCGCCACGTTTGATCATTGCAATTTGTTCGGAGATGGGTGGGCCACCGTAGGCGCATGCAATCTTTAGGTTCGACGCCTTCAGGAAAGGTTTCAGCTCGGCAACAATCTGGAGCGACAGTTCTCGCGTGGGTGCTAAGATCAGAACAATCGGGCCGTCAGCAGACTTGAGTGGTCGTTGGTCAAGGACATGTCGAATCATCGGAATGCCGAATGCGAGCGTCTTTCCAGAACCCGTTTTGGCCACTCCGATAAGATCCATGCCTGACTCGGCGATCGGAATAGCCTGGCATTGAATAGAGGTTGGTTTTTCGTAGCCCACATCATCAAAGACGTCCATGGTTTGTTGAAGCAAACCCATCTGTGCCCATTTCCTTACCGGGCGTGGCACATTGTCTGGTTTGACCTTGATGCCGTCGAGTTCTAGTCTCAGATCTGCAACCTGTTCTGGCGTCATCTGGGAAACCTCCGCAGGTTCAGTGTAGAAGTTCTTGCGGAAAGACTCGTACTCCACCTTCTTGTGATCAACAACTGGGACCTCCTTTTTCTTCTTTTTGGATGCAGCAAGTGCGAGGAAGTCTTCTTCCTCGACGGCCGTCATGTCAGGCTCGATGTCGTCTGCAAACAGCGCCTGGCCTTGGGGAACATTCCCGTTCGCAGGTGTTTCGGTGAGTCCGGCCATGAATGCATCAAGAGGATCGACATCGTCTTCCTCGGTGGCGCCTGCGGCATCGTCAATGTCCATCTTGTCGATAGATTCATCTACAGCGACGGGGGCATCTTCTTCCATTTTCGTGTCTTCAATCGCGATCTCCTCGCGACGCTTTTCAAGTTGAGCCTGCACTTGGGCATGGGTCTCCTCGTCATCACTGCCAATATCGCTCATAGCAGCATCGTCCTCATTGCCCGGAGAGGGTTCGTCGAGAGTAAAATCAGGCAATGCTTGTAGTGTCCGCTTGCCGGTATTGTCTCCATCGTCGAGTAGAGCGCTCTTTGTAGCAGCGGAGTCTGTAGTGAGGTCGCCCTTCGTCTTGAGCCCAAACGAACTCATGTTGCCGGTGGTCTTGGGCATTTGAGCGGCACGATCTTGGTCGGTCAGCGATGTAGTCGCAGTTGTGTGTTTGAGAGGATACGTACTGGTGACGGATGCGGCATCTTGAGATACCACTGGCTTGCCCGCTGTCCTAGAAAGTAAAGGCTTCGCTTTCGCGGTCTCGTCAAGCTTGAACGTTGATTTAGGAATCTGCTTGAGCTTCTCAGTAGCACTCTTTCGTTGCGGCTTAGTTTTGGGTGCTTCCATCACAGGAGGGATTGAAATGACTGCTGGCGTGGATGAAGCCGTCACAGATGGTGAAGAAGCTGCTGCGCCCGAATTCTCTGCCTCGAGCTTGGCTTTCTTCTCTGCTTGTACCCTCTTCCACTCGGCAACCTTGGCAAGTTTGGCTTTCTTTTCCGCCTCCTTGTCTTTCTCAAGCTTTTCTTGCTCACGTCTCTGCTTTTCTTCGCGAGACAGGTGTTCCTCTGACTTGTCGGTTGCACCACGCCTCACATCGGAGCTCGGCGTCGCAGAAGAAGAGCCTCGTCGACGATCATCACCGCCTGCATAGGAGCCTCCACGATCGTCTCGGCGACGCGAATCTCGAGGGCGATCATCGTAGCCCCGGTCACGGTCGCGGTCGCGAGTGGTGCGCGATCTGTCACCACGGTAGCGATCGTCGCCATATCGATCTCGAGATCGATCGCGGCGGGGAGCTGGTGAGCGGTCTCGTGGGAGGGGTGAGCGAGAGCGACGACGGTCTCGTCGGTCGTCGAACCTGCCTCCACGGCGATTGCTGTCTCGGTAATCATCACGTCTGTCGTCACGGCGACGATCATCGCGTCGTTCGTCGCGGGAATAGGAATCGTAGCGGTCCTCGCGGCGGGGTGCGGAGTAGCGTGCACCTCCGCGTTCGCGGTCGTCGTATCGGGTCCTTGATGAATCAGCGTGGCGGGACGCCATGGCGGCTCTAGGAGCAATACTGTGTAGATATCAGTGCAGCGAGTCCCTTCAGATTGCGAGTTGATGGGTGAGCCAGGCGTGCAGGTGGTTGTTGTGGAGAAGGAAAAGGGCTGCGGAGAGTTTCAAGATGAAGTCGACGGCGGCGGCGGCGCCATGGTACGTGCGGCGAACTCTTGGCACGCTAGTAGAAAAAGTTGAGCAGAGAAAAGTGCTGTCGCAAATGCTACATTTATCACACACGCAACAATGGCACCAAATCCACGGAAAAGAAAGGTCGTGACGCGTGATGCGCCACAAAAAGCTGATTCCGAGGACGAGCTAGGCCTTCTTGAAGGAATCTTGTCGCACAGTGAGGCCGACTCGAACGATTCTGATGATGATGAAAGCAGCGATGGAAGCAGTGTTATCGAAGGTCTGTCGGATGAGGACGAGGAAGACGAAGAAGACGAGGACGACGAGTATTCGGCAGAAGATTTGGACAGCGACGAAGTGCCGACCGACGGCGAGGAAGAAATACGAAAGCAGATTCGCAATCTGAGTACGACAGATCGCCCGCTGAAGAACAAGTCGTCAAAGCTGACTCATGAAAACGGCTTTGGTATTGGTGAGGATAGAGAATCCGAGAGCGCCCAGGAAGACAGCGAACTGCGGCCGAATTACACTGTCATTACAGACGCCAATGGCAACGAGCGTTACATTTACCAAGAAATCGACCCTGTGTACGAATCAGATGAGTCTGACGCCCCAGAAACTACGAATACGATTGGGAACATTCCGCTCCACTACTATGACGCCTATCCTCATATCGGGTACGACATAAACGGCAAGAAGATAATGCGGCCTGCAAAGGGTGAGGCTCTAGATGCCCTGCTAGATAGCATTGACATCCCCAAGGGCTGGACAGGTCTCACAGATCCCGAGACAGGAAAGCCGCTCGAACTTTCAGAGGAAGAGCTAGACGTACTCAGGAAAATCACAAGGAATGAGATTCCTGCAGATGGCTACGATCCTTACCCTGACATGGTACATTACTTCACAGGCCATGAGGAGATTATGCCTCTGAGTGCCGCACCAGAACCAAAGCGACGTTTTGTTCCCTCGAAACATGAAGCAAAGCGCGTTATGAAGATTGTAAAGGCCATCAGGGAAGGTCGCATCAAGCCATATAAGCCCCCGGCCGAGGAAGAAGAGGAAGACGATGATTTTCGATACGACATTTGGGCCGACGAGGTTCCACGACCCGAGTACTCAATGCACATCGCCGCTCCGAAACTGCCTCCTCCCGGCTACGACGCTAGCTACCATCCTCCTGCAGAGTATCTTCCAGACAAGCATGAAAAGTCTACGTGGTTGGAGGCCGACGAGGAAGAACGAGAGAAAGAATATCTTCCAACCGACCACGATGCACTACGAAAGGTTCCAGGGTACGAGAGGTTCGTGAAAGAGAGATTTGAGCGAAGTTTGGATCTATATCTGGCACCACGTGTACGGAGAAACAGACTCAACATTGACCCGGAGTCATTGCTACCCAAACTTCCAAGCCCTGACGAGCTGAGACCTTTTCCAACAACATGTGCGGTAATCTTTCGGGGTCAAGAGGGCCGTGTACGTAGCGTTTCGGTCGATCCGCATGGTATCTTCATGGCAAGCGGAGGTGACGATGGTTATGCTCGCATCTGGGAGATTACTACAGGCCGCCAGTTGTGGAATGTTAAACTTTCAGATGAAGATGCTGTCGACACGGTGAAATGGAGGCCAGGAAAGGACGCTTCCATTCTTGCTGCTGCCGCAGGAGAAACCGTTTTCTTGATTGTACCCTTCACGATTTTGTCACCAGATATCGAGCAAATCAGCCGTGACCTTTTGGATGCTGGATGGGGCTACGCGGCGTCAAAGCCGTCCACCACGACTAACATCGCCATCACCAAGGAGCCACCAGCGAAATGGAGTCGACCTGGTGTCCGTCTCGAGAGCAAAGGTGTATTGGTCCAAGCTACGGTGCGGTCCACGATCAAGGTGATCAACTGGCATAGGAAGGGAGATTATTTTGCCACTGTCTCGCCGCGAGGCCAGAGCAGTGCTGTTGCTATTCACACATTGTCAAAGCATCTCACTCAGCTACCCTTCCGCCGTCTTAAAGGTCTCGCCCAGTCGGCACAATTCCACCCATCGAAGTCGATATTCTTTGTGGCTACCAGGAACTCGATCCGCAGCTACGATCTTGCTAAGCAGGAGCTTGTCAAGATCCTCCAGCCAGGTGCCAAATGGATATCCTCCATCGATGTACATGCAGGTGGCGACAACATCATCGTCGGCACATACGACAAGCGTCTTTTGTGGCATGATCTGGATCTCTCTACCAAGCCCTACAGGACTCTGCGCTATCACCAGGAAGCTATCCGTGCCGTTCGTTACCACCCAGGCGGTTTGCCTCTGTTTGCGGACGCAAGTGACGATGGTAGCATACAGATCTTCCACGGTAAAGTGGTTGGTGACCTGATGGAGAATGCCACAATCGTGCCACTGAAGGTGCTCAAGGGACACAAGGTGAAGAGTCGACTTGGAGTCATGGATGTGGACTGGCATCCAAGAGAGCCGTGGTGTGTGAGCGCCGGAGCGGATGGAACTTCTCGGCTATGGAATTGATACCAGGTGTTGCATCTTGTGGCGTTTATGAGTCTTTTGAAAATGTTAAATATACTGCTGATGACTCTGATTCTTCTCCCTGCGATTTAATTCCTCTTACACAATACATACACATGTCAAGAATTACGGCGCGTGCGAACCCTCTGCTCCACTTGTGTGCGATGGTGTGCCTATCGGCTATTGTGTCCTCAAAACTCGGTCCATTATCAAATACTCAAGCCCAGCATGCGCGGTGCACGCCCTGAGCCCAGTGCATCTTATTCGAGGCGGGCCTGAGGGAAGAACTGCTGCAGATCGTCGGAGGCCGTGGACAACCAATGAAACGCCGTTCCGCACCGCGTGGACAACTCCCACTTCCTCAAGTCGCGTGTCCATATTCACCATGGCTGTCTCGATGCGTTCCCACCATTATTTGCATTCTTCTGCTCTCATCCTCGCACAGAGGCTGGGCTGCCAGTCTCCACGAATCCCACCCGCTTCATGAGCGCAAAGCCCGGCCAGCGACCCATCATGCCTCGCCCAAGCTTCCCACCCACGCCTGCTCCCTCGACAGATATCACGGGGAAGAGCAGCACCGCAAATGCTGCCCACCTGGACCCAACCTTCGCCCTCCCGCCGGCCGCCATCGCCAGCAACAGAGGCAGCACGAGCTCCTCTACAGCATCCCATGCCTCGGACTCGTCCTACCGTCCAATGTCACCTACTTCTCCCGCTGCCACCTTCAAACCATCTCCGGCAAGTCGCAAACGTTCAAACACGGGCCAAAGTCTCATCACCAAAGATGACTATTCTCTACCTCCGCCTCCGACCCGCTCGCGCAAGATCATTCAGATGAAGCCCAAGGAAGCCCCAGAGCCAGCCAAGGCGCAAGCTCCTACCCCGACGAATGCAAAGGCCACCCCTGCGACTGGAGCTGGCAGTAAGAGGAAGCAAGCGGGCAATCCCACGGCAACAGGACGGAAGATTGCCCGAAAGACAGCGCACAGTCTGATTGAGCGAAGGCGGAGGTCGAAGATGAATGAAGAGTTTGGGGTCCTCAAAGATCTGATACCCGCATGCACAGGCCAGGAAATGCACAAACTCGCGATTCTGCAAGTAGGTACACCAGTATATCGTCTTATGAATGGTGATGCTAACTTCACATAGGCAAGTATCGAGTACTTGCGTTATCTGGAAAGGTGTGTTCAGGAGTTGAAAGCTTCACACCGCACGCGCCATGCCTCCTTTCCTACACCCACATCCACCAGAGACGATGAGCGAGTCGGCCAGCCTCCATTTCGCAGACAGGAACCTGAGGACGAAGAAGAAGAAGAAGAAGAAGAAGAAGAAGATGATGATGATGATGATGAGGACCAGGACAAAGATGAGGAAATGTCCGACGCTGTCTCTCCGACTCACGTGGACCAACCCAGGCCAAACTACCCATTTGCGACCGCTTCTCCTACAATATATCCATCGGACAGGAGCGTTTACTCTACCAACACATCTCCGAACCTTTTCCCTCGAGATCACTCGATAACGTTGTCCCCAAACATCACCCCTCGGGCCTGCGCAACAACCATGTCTCCTGCATTGCGACCTTCTGACCCACGTCACTATTCATTAGCCTCTTCGATCCGATCTACCGCAACATCGCCTTCCATCCAAGCCTCACCCGCGTTTGGAGGACAGACACCTTCACAGTCACAACTGTCCCAGTTTCACAACCCATCCGGATTAACATCGGCGCCGAGCGCAGCCTTCGTACTCACTTCGCCAGCATTAGGGCCACAGGCTGATCGCGAGGACCATGAAGCGACCGAAGCGCTCCTCATGATTGCAACAGCCGATCGTAGGAACTATAGTGGGGCTCGAGGAATGAGCGTCAAGGATCTACTGAGCGGGTAGGTAGTTTTTACGCAGCAAGACAGGGGCGCTAGTAATGGGCGTTCAAAAAGTTCTGGCGGAAGGATGGGTACTTTGGGAAAAGGAACTTTGGTGGAAACGGCGCTGGAGGACATCTGCTCGTCGGAAAATTGTCATGGGCACGCTTTTCTGGTCTGTGTTCGCAAAAGGGACGGCGTCCTGCTTTTCGTGGCGAATTTGAATGTGGGCAATTAATAGTTGGTGCGTGGTAGATGGCAGAAGATCAATCGGGATATCTAGACACATGATGAAAATGCCAAAGAGGGTTCTGATGGTATGGAGATGCGATCTATATGTTTCTCTACAAGCAAAGGCTAAATTTGATACGGCTGCATGATGGGCACATGGATCCCCAGCCATTTGATCGACGTTTCTCAAGAGTCAACAAACCTCTACTACACTGTTTCTCATTATCTTCCTCACGATTCCTCATCACATTCTCCTTTACGCCCCCTATCAAGGAAAAGATGGAAGCAATGGCTCGGATATAAGCGAAGTGACCTCGGAAACCCCGTCAACGGGATTGGACCGCTCCTCCGGCCTCAAGGCTGAGTTCTTGGAAAGTCAGCCCTGAAGACTCGAGGAAAAGGCAAAACTACATATGTAGGGCTGGAGGAACAGCTAGCTCATAGTCCAAGTTCGCGGTATCGTACCAGCAATCGCTAAATTCCGAGATGGCTGGACACTGTTGCTGACCCAATTATAGGCTTCTGTACGCACATATACTTCCCTCGTACTTACTGTACTGTACCAATCTCTTGGCCCTTTATTTTATTGCATGTCAGTGCCTTGAGATTTTGCTCGTTAAATCCGCCTCTCTCCGTGTTCCCTCCATGCAGTATACGTAACATCAATCCTGTCAACAAGAAAAAGCATGCGTTTTGTGGGAGTCACAAGTCAGCAGCGCGACTTCGCAAACATTAAATGCCGAGAAGAAAATCAAATGGGAGGCTTGTCAATTTCCGACTCATTTCGCAACAATAAATCCTTCCTTTTATGGACATGCCTCGTCCTCGCTTATTAATAACCCTTACTCTCTCGGTGCTTGTGACCACTCGCCATTTAACTAATGCCGCGCACCGAGCGCATCACAAGTGAATAGGTTAGTACGGTCGGAGATACATACATTCCCTCGTAAATCCGATGAAATATCCCTTTCGCTTCTCTGCATCATCTCCAGCTCTCTCAGATGAATTTCAGTCCTTGTGCTTTTTGATTCTTGCGGCGCGCCGATATAACAACAACAACCACCACGCTTCAGAAGTGAAGGAAAACGCCACTCTGGGGTATCCTCGAAATGAGCCTTACCAAGGAAGACGACGCGACAATAGCTAGCTCTGACCTCGAAAAGGTCGATGTTGATAACGGGGCTAGTGATTTGGAAAAAGGGATGAAGGCTACGAGAGAGAAGGTAAGCAATGTCTGTCGCCACAGGGAAGAAAAGTCATTGTCAACCACGTCTTTTCTCGTTGTTCGTCTTAATCATGATCCCTAATCAGTGAACAGGAATCTGTAAAGGACCAAGATGACCTTGGAGATGATCTTGAACGACATTTGTCAAGGAAGAGCACGAGAAAGCAACAACTGGCGCCCGAGAAGTTTCCTTTGATGGTGAACAAGAAACAACGAGCTCCCGGAGAGTTGGTCTAACATTTATCAGGACTTGGAAAACGGACTCGTGGGTTGGGAATCACAGGAAGATCCCATTAATCCAAGAAACCTCCTCGAAGCACGAAAATGGTCGATTCTCGGTGGTGTTAGCGCCATCACGTTCCTCACTCCGCTCTCTAGCTCGATACTAGGGCCTGCGATACCCTTCATAAATCAACACTTCAACAACACATCCCAGATGCTGGCATCTTTTACCGTGTCTGTGTACATCTTGGGCTTTGCCGTTGGCCCATTGTTCTTCAGTAAATCGCCTACTCCTCCTTTCGAACATTCTCACCATTTCTAACCACACCCCAGGCCCTCTGAGCGAAATGTTCGGCCGCCGAATTGTTCTCAACGGTTCCAACGTTATGTTCTGTTCCTTTACATTAGGATGTGCTTTGGCGCCCAGTCTTTCAGTTCTCATCGTCATGCGATTTCTAGCTGGGTTGGGTGGCTCTGCATGTCTAACAATTGGAGCGGGTGTTATCTCGGATTTGTTTCCCACAGAGCAGCGTGGAAAAGCAATGGCTGCGTATACCCTCGGTACGTCACGCCCAAATCCGACTGTAATTTTGCTAACGATAGCCCTTACTAGGCGTATTGTTTGGTCCTACTGTCGGTATGTTTTTTCAATGCCAGTGTTGCTGCCATATATACTGATGTTTCTCAAGGCCCAATTATCGGAGGCTTCATAGCACAGCGCGCTGGGTTTCGGTGGATGTTCTGGGTTATATTCATCACCGCAGTCATCCTGTCAACCGCCATTGCCTTCCTGTATCCCGAGTCCAACCACGTCGTCCTCCTAGACAGAAAGACCGCACGTCTGCGCAAAGAACTCGAGCGCCCGGAGTTGATGAACATATTAACGCATAAGAAGGAGTCGGCTGCACTTCGTCGAAGTAACGTCATGGTCCATGGGCTCGTACGTCCGATCAAGTTACTGTTCACATCCCCAATTGTGTTCGCGTTGTCGCTCTATATGTCGTTCGTCTTTGGACTGCTCTTCCTGTTGCTCACTACGATCACTCAAGTCTATATCACGCAATATGGCTGGTCTCCTGAACTTTGCGGGCTGGCTTTCCTTGGAGTAGGGCTAGGGAACTTTATGGGTATTATGTTTGTTGCTCGCACGAGTGACAAGACAATCATTCGCTTGACTAAGCGCAACAATGGGGTGTACGAGCCCGAGATGCGGCTACCAACATGCGTCTTCTTTGGATTCTTAATTCCAATCGCGCTTTTTTGGTCAGTACTATTCCTCTTCTACTATCTCATGTGATTACTAAATCTATCACAGGTACGGCTGGACAACTTATAATAAAGTACATTGGATCGTTCCCATCATTGGCCTGATTCCCTTCGGATGTGGAATGATGGGCATTTTCGCGCCCATACAAACTTATCTCATCGACTCTTTCCCACAATACGCTGCGAGCGCCGTCGCTGGATTGACCGTACTACGGTGTCTGTTCGGTGCTATACTGCCCTTGGCTGGACCTAAAATGTATGAGTCACTGGGGCTGGGATGGGGTAATAGCTTGCTCGGATTTGTGGCTGTGGCTATGATTCCGTTTCCGGCTCTGATATACAAGTACGGAGGAATGGTTAGAAAAAGGTGGCCAGTCAACTTGTGAGAGAATATGGATGTCGAGAAGCATCATAGAGATTGAGTTTCCATATCGAGTTGTGTAAGAAATACCCATAGAACGAGCGTGGTCTTGATACGCAAACATTGAACATTGGCATTGGCATTGGCATTAGGAAGGAAAAGGAAAAATATGCATACTTACACATAATTATCATAATAAACTATATTCTCACCTCTTAATGAAATATCGACCTTCTCTTCCATGTCGCGACTATTGAACAACCAATTATTATTCCTTCAATATATGTCTCCTAGCCCGTCTCATTCCTCCACCCAATGCCATCCATCGTAACCATCCAATTGCACACACAATTCTTTCCAGTACAACCCGGTCCAAGCTCTTCTCCCATACATACAGGTCCATACGCATTCTTCTTATTTCCTGTCTCAGTGCACATCCATGGAAAGCCATCTGCCGTCTCCGAGGTACAGACCGTGCATGTCTCTCCAGGAAGGGTAGACGTTGCCGTGCTGCTGGGTGTATACACTACGAAGGAGCACTTGCATTCGCCAGCCTGAACATCTTGTCGGCAACAAAACAAATCTCGTAATTGTCGATGAGAATGTCCATGCTCGTTGCAGGTAAACATAGCATCGAGACAAGAGAGAAGTTACTCACAGGAGTAGGACAAGGCATCCTCTCATGCATCTTTACCCCCCAATCACAATGGCACCTTTTAGGCCCCTGCCTTCCGTCTTCCCACGTCGCTCCTTCGGGACACGTCTGATCTTCACAAATTGGTCCATACCGTACTCCATTGCTGCCCCAAAGAACACACATTAGATCTCCTTCGACGCGACAGACACGGCAGTCGGTGCCGGCGAGTGTGGCGGCCGGTGTGGGACCGAAGATGCAATCGCATCGGGTTGTGTCCTATACCAGAAAGGAATTTAGCAGGCGTACCAGATTCATAAGACAAAAGCAAAACAGTAATGGGAGTAAGAACACTCATGGAACAATCGATTTTGGTGGATACGGCGAATGGCATGAAGGGGAGGAGAAATGTCAGAACGAGGCCGATGAACTTCATCGTGAACCAGCCTTAGACGTGTCCGATTCGTAGAGCAGCTGCTAGAGGAAACGACACTTGAATCAAGTTCTTAATAGCTCATGGCTAAGAGAAGAAAAGAAAAGAAAAAACGTAGGGAGATTTCACGGATATGTAGATTCAAATATCGGGTTCAGAGTACGACATGACCATGTTGAATGTAGCATTAATAGGCTCAACAAGCGAGCATATATATCACCTTCGACGCGTCCTAATATGCAACTCGAAGCGCAGATGTATCCATGCAAGGGAAGTTCGTGTTCTATATGAGATCAATCTAGATAGGTGGCTGAATAACGCAGACAGTAATTAAATGAAATCCAAACAAGCCTGTCAGAAAGGGCATTGCAATTTTCAGCAACGGTATGGCAACACACCCAATATGAACCAGACAAAAGCACGGCCTTGAAATCTTACGCGATCTTACGCGTGACAGTATGATAAATAAAGAGATCATTCACTGGGACATCCTTTTCGCATGCTCGCTTATCTATCTCAAAATATTCCCATGCATGTACAGCACCACATACGCACTAGCGGTACTAAAATAACATATCTCGATAAGGACAATCGGGAAGGACTCGAACTAGATGTAAAGTAAAAGTAGGCCGTACATCATCAGGGCGATATAGAGATTCAGGAGGAAGACTATAGACTCCGTAAACGTCAAGGTTACCGGGCGAACCAGAACCATCAAGGCCACCTGTTTCCCAGTTTGATTGAAAGTTGCATGGGGATATACCATGGTTCATCGCACGCGTCGTCTTGAGAATGACTGTGTATAGTAATTGACCTTCACAGGTGCTTGTAGCCGAGCGCTAGTATGTAACCGGACTAGTGCGTTTCGTTAATTCCTTCCAACTCCGTCACACCTCTAGCTTCTAATTCACATACTCTCTGAATCACGGACGCAGTCACATCAGTGTCAACACAGTATCTTTGCAAACAAAATCCATCGCTGTCTCTGTCTCTCGTGCAACCAATCGCGTCACGTTTGATAGTTTAGCGTGTACAAAAATCGCAATAAACTTGGCAATGTTAATAGTTGGACTCACAGGCGCCAGAGAGAGTACTTGAGCTCTTCTTCTTCTGTATGCGTTCTTCTGTTAGATAGAACATATATATGTATACTTGTGAACAGTCTCTGTATTCCCCTTACATATTCCTTAGGTGGTGTAGTTGCCTAATATTCAATGTACTATATTGATTGCAACAATACAAGGTTCTTAGTATAAGTCACTGCACGTAAGGTAACAATGTTACTAATCAGGCAACAGTCCTTGCCTATGTGGTAGGCTGATATAATTAGCAGCTTTGTGCCAAAAACGCTGGACATTACCATGTTTATTGCCATTTCTGCACACGCTAAATGCATACCAACCCGGGCACTTGGGTACATACCGCATTCACAAGGAGGTCATGTTCCGTGGGACCTTCGCTGTCAAACCAAACTTATTCAAGGCTTCCCAAAATTTGATCATCAATAGCAAGATATGTGAATCACACAATCACGCTCAACCAACCGTTCGCCATTAGACAACATGGTGCTTTCGGATTGGCCAACATGGTATTCACAGGTAAAATTATGGTACATTGAATCCGCTGCTGCTACGATAGAATTCACGCTCCAAATTGTACTCACATGTACCGTTGTCATCTTTCATCTCTTTCATCTGACTCGAGCCTGCCTCCAGAGATATAAGTTAGACCCTCGAACGCTCCTACCCACTTCGTACCGTAGTCGCACCAGCTCCGATTCAGAGTCATCGAACCTCTCCTAACCATCTTCCTTTCATGTAGATATCCCACCATCGTCATGTCTGGCAATAAACCTAATCTTATCACTACATCATTTCCGGCGGAGCTTGTTGCGAATATCATTGAAAGAATTCCATTCGACCACAAAGTTACCCCGACGCTCGCCCTGGTCCATTCTCGATTTCGAGACCTACTCAGCAACTACCAGACATCCATCGCCAAGAACTTCGCGCGACGAAACCTCCCTCATGTATACCGCGACTTCCCATGCGATGAGAACGCGACCAGCTATGAGTGGCTTTCAAGATGTATTCAGAAATACGATGTTGTCGACGATGTTATGGCAGTTCTCCTATCTGACATCAATTGTTATGCGGTCGAGATGCACAACATGGCAGTCGTGAACACTGGACTTTTTCTGTTGTATCGCCTGTGCTCTATCGGTAAGATATAAGTGCAGCATCTATTGTGTCAAAAATACTGAGCGAGATAGACGATCAGGGACAAAAGACGGCTTTCCTCAAGTCTCTTCCCCAAGACCCACTTGTGGCCATCTTTCTTGCTGTGGACTACTCGACGCTCGCCGCACGCTATCATGGCAAAGGTATCATCAACCAAGGCACGTACGGTCGGTTCTTAGATGCCAACCGACTCGAGATGCGAAATGATGTCGAGTTCTCCTTCTCCGAGGCCATCATGAACCTTGGTCCCCAGTTCATCCACGATAGTCTCCTGAACGCAGATGACTCAGAAGCGTGAGTCACTTACAGGAGAATAGCTAAGTGAAGATGAGAAGCTAATGTCAGTAGCACTCTAATGTGCCTCTATCACGACCATACGATCCACGACTGGGACCAAAACGCTACACCAGAAGACTTCATGCCACCAGTAACGCAAGGTCCAAGTCGAGACCCCAATTTAGTTATGCGCTCACTCTTCACCACTCTGTTAGACCGCTTAGCCGAACTCGGGGATTGTAAGGTCTCGGAGATTAAGGGTAGGATCTGGGAGCATGTTCAAATCCCAGATCACTCACTGGCCTGGCTGAATTTGTATGGCAAGGAGCGCCTTGTTAGCGGGCGGGATTTGGATTATCTGGATGACAAGTGATGGCGAGTGAGTCGTGATATCTTACAGCGTTGGGACCAATAATCTGTCTGCTGGGAGGTGGGCTTGGACTAGGGCGGGAGTTCATTTATAATATGGCGGGTACATTGGTGAATTCCTTCTTTTGGGAACACACTTCTTTACAGAATACAAGTCTGACAATTGTCATGATTGCATCTTTCAAAGCCCGTGATATATTTCCTCTATGCCAACTCAGGATAAACGTCTGTCCTTCTTAATAGTGGCACTTCCCTCCTAACCTTCTCACACAGCTCCAAATCAATCTCCGCAACCGCAATTTCACCAACATCCAGTCCTCTTCCATGTTCATCCTCTTCGCCTCCCAACTCTGCAACAATCTTTCCCCATGGATCGATGATTACGCTATGCCCATAACTCCTCCTCGTCTTCTCCTCGTTGTGGAATCCGCACTGAGCTGCCGCAATGACATAGCTCTGAGTTTCAATCGCACGCGCCCGGAGTAGAGTTTCCCAGTGCGCTTTGCCAGTGGGCACGGTAAAAGCGGACGGATACGTTATGATTTGAGCACCGCGGTGCCGAAGTACGAGAGAGGGTTCAGGAAACCTCAGATCGAAGCAGATCAACAATCCCACCTTGCCGATCGCCGTAGCAAACGGGTCTTCCATCCTCGTCCCCTTTTCCACCGAGTTGGACTCCTTCAAAATCGGACCATCTTTGATGTCGACATCGAAAAGATGTAGCTTCTGATACCGCTGGGTGATTTGGCCATCTTCATCGATCCAGAGGAGGGTGTTTTGTACTTTCTTCCCGCCGATGGCGGGTTCATGGACACCGACGTTGATTGGGAGCTTATGTGTGCGGGCGGCCGATTGAAGGCCAAGGACGAAAGGAGACGAGATCACGGGTTGACAGAGCGAGATGGTTGAGGAGGCGTTACTGGCGATATAGTCCGAGGCTTCGGGTAGAAAAAGGACCTTTGCGCCAGCCGAGGACGCCTTCTCAACCAGGGAGATGCATTGTGTGAGATTGTGGGACATGGAAGATGTGCTGCATATCTGACCGATTGCCTGGCAGGGTTGTTAGAGAGAGAGGGAGGGAGGGAGGGAGGGAGGGAGAGAGAGAGAGAGTGTGTGTGTGTGTGATGTAAAGAAACGAAGACAACTGTTTCAGAAACGTATATAAGATGGGATGAAAGACGAGGCTGGGAATATATCGTGTTCTACTAGAATACGCAATAATAGAAAGTTTTCAATTATCAATAGGTACCACGACGTATCATTTCGAACATGGATCAGTGCAGGAAAAATAAGTCTTACTTACCGCTAGAGGCATCTTGAGTAATCCCATGTAATATCACAAAGTCAGATATGTACATAGGGTGTTGTTGAGTGAAGGCGTCCATAGTTCCCCGCGGGAATGAAACCGTGCATGCATGAAGCTTACCCTTGAGTCGGGTAAGCACAGTAAACTTGGACATGAGTTTCAGCCCTGTGAGCTGTCACAAAGAAAACCATAGAAAACATGTGAATGTAAATAAAGTTGCTCTTCTTTGTCGTCTTGAATATCATTTGATGACATTGATATCCTTCATCTTTGTCGTGATCCTGCGCCTTGATTATTATTCTTGAGCTTGCGTCACCAACTGGAGGACACGGGCCACTCAGCGTTTGTTTCGACCTTACGGGACCTGACGGGACCTGCGCTAAACAGCATCGAAACGGTGAACCAAGAACACTGTCATCGATACAGCCGACATATTGCAGCACACTGGTTACGCCGCCAATCATATACACAATCCTGCCAGTTGTATACGCGCTGGAGGCACCACCCACTGCCCTGTGTGCCTCGTTCCCCGCGACTACACAGCCTGGCTTCCTGCGTCCAACCTCAGCAATGCACAACCTGGCCTTTTGCGCACCCGAACCATGAATGGACCGAGACGGAAAACCTCAAGTCGGTGATCGTTAGCACAGTTCCACGGACACGTATATCCTTTTTCAACTGAAAAAGAAGAAGAAGAAGAAGAAGAAAAAGCGCACCCAAAGCTCTACGATGAGCGGACCCCCGAAGTCACGATGGGGCTCGCTGCTCTCTGGTGCTGTTGCAGGCCTCGAGTCGCGCCTAGATACGATACTGGCCGACGATGACCAGGCGAGCGCAAAGGCAAGGGCAGCTGAGTTAGCAGCTAAGGCAGAGGCATCCGAGACGTCGAAATTGCAGGTCGATCAAGGTGGGCATACATTTTCTTGAAGGAGACACAGCATAAGGAAGGCTACTACAGAGGCAAACAAGGCTTACAATCAGCTTAGGACAACCGCGAACTGCATCTCGAAGTAGACCGAACTCACGATTACAAGACAGGCTTGCAAAAGCTGTCACCAAAGCCACCGACAGACCCGATTCAAGAGCTTCATCAGATCTGCCCTCGCGACCAGAAAGTCCCGCTATAAGGAGCGCTGGGGTCATCGCCGATACAGGCAGGACAAGCATCGATTCAAGGGTCTCGGAAACAGCGACGGAAGGAGCCGCCGACAGCAAAGATGAGGAGACCAAAGCAGACGAGAGCAAGATTGACGCTTCTCCCCAACCTTCGGCAGACTCACCACTGGCTTCACCTCCTCCAACATCGATCGTGTCCAATCAGCCTGCCACTTTCGCGATGCCCTCGATACCAATTCCCTCAATCCTTAAGCCGCAGACATCATCTCCGAGACAATCAATCGATAGCACCCGCTCTCGCCCCTCCATCGACTCCTCTGCTGCTGGGGATCTTGATATCCCCACCCCGAGGTCACCCGGGACCGTTGACACCGAGCTCTCCTCCTTGCGAAAGACCCACGAGGAAACTCTCAATGATCACCGCGAGGAGCTTCACTCGCATCTCGAGCGCATCGACGCTTTACAGTCCAAGCTTACATACCTCTCTCAACAGCTAGCAGCCTCCGCAAAAACGACACATGCGGACGAGGGAACAACATTGGAGGAGAAAAGGCTAGCAGAGAAGGATGCACAAATATCAGCGCTCATGGAAGAGGGTCAGAAGCTTTCCAAGTCCGAAATGAAGTACATGACCACGATCAAGAAAATGAGGATCAAAGGTCAGGAACAAGAGAAGGAAATCACGATGCTCAAACAGCGGCTTACTAAGGCCGAACGGGGTATTGGTGACCAAACTGAGAGAGCGAAACGTGCTGAAGCTGCAGAGAAGGCGGCACAAGATAAACTGAAGATCGTTGCAAGGATAGAGAAAGATCTGGACATGATCAGGTCAGAGCGCGAAGAAGCTGGACTCACGATCACGGAGCTTAGGCGACAACTCAACGATGCCCTGAGTCGGGCTGAGGATGCGGAGAAGAGAGTGCAGGCTGGAGCTCTGGAAATCGAGAAGCGAGTCACGGCTTCGCTGAAGGAAGACATTGAGAATGTCAGAATTGAGAAGAAGCTTGCTGAAGATCGTGGCAAGCGGGATCTGCAAGAAGCCAAGGAGGATGCGGCGAGACAACAGGAGAGGGCAAAGGTTACGGAGCTTGAATTGCGTGGCGAAATAGCTGTGAGTATTCGCCGCGAGATATCTCGTTATCATACTTACATGGGCATCTAGAATCTCGAAACCAAACTCGAACTCCTTCGTAGCCGGTCCGAGGAAGTGTCATCCTCCGCAACTGGCGACAGCCAAGCCAAGCTCCTCCGCCAAATCGAGACTTTACAAACTCAATATGCCCTTGCTTCTGAGAACTGGCAAGGCATCGAGAGCACCCTAACGTCCCGTGTCATGGCACTCGAGAAAGATCGTGATGAGACTGCTAAGAGGGAGTCTGACATCAGACGCAAGGCCAGAGATGTGAATTCCAAAACTCGTCGACTTGAAGACGAGCTTGAGAGCATTAACGACCGGGCTCGATCGCTTGAGCAGGATCTCACTGAGCAACGCAGTTCAGCGCAAAAACTCCAAACACGCTTGATACAAGCCGAAACTGCCGCACAAGACTCGCGTGCAGATCTTGAGAAAGAGAAGAGAGTTTGGGAAGCGGACTTCCAACAAAGGCTCGAGGAGGAAAGGAACAAGTGGCGAATGGAAATGTCGTCGCAAAATCCCACAGGAGAGGGCTATCTGCGTGCCAAGTCGCCCTCTACGTCGAATCGCAGACATTCTCCTGATCCTATGAGTGTACATGGCCGAAGACCCATGCCGCGCTCCACCTCTGTTGGCGTGGAAAACCCCCTTTCGCCCTTGGACCGCATGCTCGAAGATCGTCGGCCTTCTAGCTCTCGCCACAAGTCGAGCCGAACTCCTGAGATGGGCACGCCTCAGCGTCAAGACTCATTCCCAGCGTCTCTATCCACTATCAATGGCGCTAGCGCCTCCAATACACCCTCTATCAGCATGTTCGACCATGACGAAGGTTATGAAAACGTTTCGTCTACACACAGAACCATCAACGACATGATATCGGTCTCCACGGTCGGCGCAGGACCCTCGGTTCAACTTGTTGAGCGCATGAGCGCTGCAGTGCGTCGCCTGGAGTCTGAAAAGGCGACGTCGAAGGAGGAAATGGCGCGCTTAATCGCACAGCGTGATGAAGCTCGGGAGGAGGTGGTGGCGCTGATGCGAGAAATCGAAGAGAAACGCGCCCAAGACCAGAAAGTGGACAAATTGGAGAAGGAGTTGAGAGCGATGGATCAAAGGTACCAAACTACTCTCGAAATGTTCGGAGAAAAGAGCGAGAGGGTGGACGAGCTGGAGGGAGACGTTGCGGATTTGAAAAAGATCTACCGAGATTTGGTGGAGACTATGAAGTAGAGTCTAAATTGAGCCTGACAATGTGGTTCTGAAAGAGGGATGTCTTCTGGACTTATTTGGTCCGTTGGCTCCAGCCTGCGCAGGCATCGCGGGTGTTGGATGCCCAGTTTGGAGTCTTATGAACGGTTCTTCTTCCTTGACTGGGTCTGGCATTGACCAGGTATCGAAAGTGGCATTCTAGACCCTTTCGTGTCTACTATATCTGTAGTGTATACACGTCCCTCTATTTTGATCCCATCATTTGGGTAGATGATTCATTCCAAATCTATACCCTCCCGCTCTGTAGCTTGGAGTATGAAGCTCCTTGTCTAGGCATTTTGTCAGATATCGTTTCACTCGGGTAACTCGGTATACATTACATACCTTGGCGTCCGGCACCAAATCCAACGCCTTGTTTCCATTCTTGTCCTCTTTCTCGAAGTCTGCGCCCTGTGTCAACAGCAGGAGCGCCGCATCCCCATGGCCCTCGGAAATCGCATGGTGCAACGCTGTCATTCCGTCGATATCGGCAGCATTCAGCGGAGATTTTGCGTCGAGTAGGATCTTCATCATGGGGACGGATCCTACGGCGGCTGCGCGGTGAAGGGGCAGTTGGCCCCGCTTGTCTTTTATGCGGGCGGAAGCGGGTGGGGATTGTGCGAGGAGGGTACGGGCGAGGTCGAGGGCGATTTTGGAGGCGCAGAAATGTAGGGCGGTCTGGCCGTTGTTGTCTGGGTCAATTCGTGTCAGCACCGGCTTCAACGATGTATTTTTTTCTTCTTCAGCTGTTAACGGTAGAGGTTTGTTGGACGCACTTTTGGCATTGACATCCGCATCTTTTCGAAGTAGCAAGGCTACAATCGCCTCTGCATCTTTCCTCGAACATGCCATCATCAGAGGTGTCCATCCTGAACCATCTTGTGCATCGACATCAAAGCCCTTCTGTTGTGAAAGGAGCTCGACAATGGGGAGGTGGTTGTAGGATGTTGCCCAGTGTACAGGAAGCCGATCGTCTTCATCGCGGAGGGAAGCGAGCTTAGGGTTTGCGGCGAGGAGAGATTCTACGCGTGATGCTGGGAGGATGTTAGTTGTTAGGAGATTTGGGGTCTTGCCGATGTGGGAGGGGGAGCCTGGGAGGGGGAGCCTGGGACGGGGATAATACGTACTGCCACCTTCGCGACTGGCTTCGTGGATTGCATATTTGGTTTTGGGGTCCATATCAGAGAGTATTTGAATGAAACAGCGACAAAATGTACAAATTCTTAAGGTTCAAAGTATCGGGTGAGAGCTGTGAAGTTTGAGCTGTTGTTATTGAACCCCGCCGTGGCAGCACGACTACGTAACTAATTCTGCCTAGGCGGTGAAGGGCCCTTTGCGGGGGTTCTCACCCCATTTCCTGGGTTTCCACGCACCACTGTATAATTATTCAGCTCGTTCATTGGAGACTGGAGTCCGAGAAAGGCAGATCTCTGCCCATGAGCCTAGATTGTTGATCTTTTCTGTCTTTATCTGGACATGTTGATTGTGTTGAAATGTCAGTTCAAGTAAGACCTAGCGAACCCTTGCTCAGCTTCTACAAAGTATACCCATTCGAAGTAGAGTCAACGGTCACATGATGTGTCGCTGGACGCCTCGTGGATGCAATAAGCACAGTCTCATCTGTAAACTCATCAGGGTTTCCCGACAGCTCTGGACAAAGTCTTTCATCTTCACACCGCCTTTGCGCGCATGAAGGAGAATTTTACATACATCGGCCCGGCTTAAGGTTAACCGGAAAGAAGTTAATACCTTTCTTTGACAATCGACGAGTCAATCCATAGTTGACCACACGTCGTCTGGACAGTAGACGTATCCTGCCATATACCAGGCAGGCTGGCCATGTTTGCTTCCCTTTTGTTCCAAGTCGTCGAGATGATGAAAGTGCAGCTTCAAATTTTGCAAGAGCATCTAGATACATACCTCTTCATACTATAATAAAGCACTTTGGTGTTGAGGAATGAAGTGTCCGTCCCACTGGAATACGACAGACATGCTTGCCATACATGAAGAGCTCGCTGGTCACATAATAAATGGTTTGTTTCCAGTAATAGTAGCAGGTTGAACCTCGGAGTTTCCACTAAATATATTTCTTAGTGCCCGCTAGGCGGCCCGACCAAGGGTAAATAGTGATTTGACAGAATCAAGCATCAAGCATCACGCGAGAAATCTCAGCCCCGTGGATAGGTGTAGACGAATGTACTATAAAGGTATGCAGCCTATAGCGGTGAGTTGGTGTAGTGGATAAGGTCAGCGGATGTTCCAGTGTGACGCAATATCTTGAACGTGAGAGTATGAGAGCATGAGAGCATAGACACAAGGCGAAATCAAGGCACATGTGTCCAATCAGACCAGCTCGTGCAGGGGCGTGTGCTGGCTTGAGCATTCTTGACGCATTCTTCTTGACCTGACTGAATGAACCATCATCTTCGCCTTCCGCTGACACTCATAGTTTCGCCATCTTGGTGCTCATCGTGTTTCGATATATATATATATATATATATATACGTCCTCACACATCCCCCACAAATGCTTTTTTCACACACACAACCTTTATTTCCACAATGTTGCAAGCAAACAAGGCCCTGACGCTGGCGCTCTGCATGCTATACGGAGCTTGCAGGGCTGCCCCGCGGCCAGGTGCAGGAACCGACACCCCAATACCTGGGGCCCAGAGCCTCATACGTACCTCATCTGGTCGCCCGCTGCAGGGCCGATTCCTACACATTACCGGTATGTGTCGACTCCCTCCAACCAGTTCCACGCATGGCAACAACTAACACGAAGCCGCAGATTTTCACCCAGACCCCTTCTACAAACCCTATTCGAGTACCGAAGCAGATGCCGCCTGCCACCGAAAACGTGGTCCTGCGGGCGTTTATGGCGGCGAGACATCCGCCTGCGATTCGCCCATATCCCTAGTCAACGAGACCTTCAAATGGATCGACGAGAACCTGCGAGATAGCATAGACTTCATCATATGGACCGGCGATTCCGCCCGCCACGATAATGACGAGAAGCTACCACGAACACAGACGCAGGTCGTTGAACAAAACGAGCTGCTCGTCACAAAATTCATCGAGGTCTTTGGTACCGGTAGCAAAGCGGACAACGGCGATGCGACTGGTGAACTTTCAATCCCCATCGTGCCGACTTTTGGCAACAATGACATCCTGCCTCACAATATTTTCCTCGCTGGACCCAACAAGTGGACGTCCAAGTACCTGAGTATATGGAAGAACTTCATTCCCGAGGCCCAGCGACATCAATTCCAACAAGGAGGCTGGTTCTACGTCGAGGTCATCCCTGGGAAACTGGCTGTAGTCAGTATCAATACTCTGTGCGTCTTGCTCCATCAGCCACGTGGTCGTTTCTAGTCTGTATACATACGTCATTGCTAACACGTCACAGATACCTTTTCGACTCCAACTCGGGCGTCGACGGGTGTGCCAACAAGCATGAAGCCGGCTACGAGCACATGGAATGGCTGCGAATCCAACTTCAGGGCCTGCGAGATCGAGGATTGAAGGTCATACTGATGGGTCACGTGCCACCCGCTCGAACCGACAGCAAGGCAAGCTGGGATGAAACTTGTTGGCAAAAATACGTTTTGGTGCAGCGCCAGTTCCGAGACATACTCGTCGGGTCGCTGTTTGGGCACATGAACATTGATCATTTCATGATCCAAGATTTCAAGGATCTCAACAAAGACACGAAGAAAGGGCAGATGGCAAGTGGTGCTTCATCGCAGGACTCGGAAATGAGAGAGAGCATGCTCGAGGATGGTGAAATCACAGTTGCGTCAGCCGCCGACTATCTGCTTGACCTAGGCAATGCTTGGGCCAAACTTCCTTCACCACCCAAGTCTACCTTCAAAAGCAAAACATCTTCTTCGACCACTTATCTTGACACCGATGAGGATAAATCTTCCATATGGGAGTGGGCTCTCAACCAGATCCCGTTGTTCAAAAAGAGTAAGCAGGGAGGCGAAGAAGACCAAGGAGGGAAGGGTGGGCAAGACTACAAAGGAGACAGGAAGAAGTACCTTGACAAGATTGGTGGGAAATACGGCGAGCGATTCAGCATAGCCCACGTCTCTCCGAGTGTTGTCCCCAACTACTTCCCTACCCTGCGCGTTTTCGAATACGATATCACTGGACTGGAAGACACAAAGCTCTTCCCTGTCCGCAATGCACCCCCAGAAGAGGCAGATCCCCCATCACCACAACTACCGGGCTCGTACTTCGACTTTTTTGATGACGAGGGATGGATTCAGGATGTGAAGGCGATGGTCCAAATGAAGAGGAAGGAGAAAGAAAAGAAGGTTCGCAAGAATCCCAAGAAGTACAAATTCAAGGTTCCAGAACCGCCTTCAAAGTCTGCACCGCCGGGCCCCGCATACTCACCGCAAGTATTCACACTAAAGGGGTACGTTCAGTACTTCGCCAACCTTACACACATCAACAACGATTTCGTTGCACACCCCGAATCCCTTGACTTGGGAGATGAAAAGTCTAGCATTTTTGGTCTTGATTTGGAAGATGGTGTAGTGGAGTCAAAGAAATGGAAAGAAGGCAAGCACAAGAACCACCAGGGAAAGAAGCCAAAGGACAAGCCACATCCGAAGAAGTTCAAATTCGAGGTTGCATACAATACTACGCACGACAAGGTGTTCAAGATGAAGGATCTTACTGTTCGAAGTTACGTCGATCTTGCGCGTAAGATCGGGCGAGATAAGAAAGGGGAACCAGGAAAGATATACCAAGACGCGTCTGATGATGATATGAGCGAAGATTTCTTCTTCGACGACGACGACGAAGAAGTAACGGAAGAGGATAAGAACCAGGACGTGGAACATTTGGACAACGACGTTCAGACAGATTATAGAAACAAAGGCAAGAAAGGCAAGAAGCATGGCAAGAAGCATGGCAAGAAGCACGGCAAGAAGCACGGCAAGAAGCACAAGCATGACGGTCCGTGGTACACTTTCGTCCGACGCGCATTCGTGGGAACGATGGATCCACACGAGATTGAAGAAGCGTTTTCTTTGCATGGTGTGAAGGAGGAGATTGGGCAAGAGGAGGTCATGGAGTTGTAACTGAACTATCGCATTGCTTTTGCGTTGCATATATTTGGTTGGCGACGATATATACCCTGGATTGGCGCGCTATCTTTATGTTTTGCATTTCCTTTTTTATATATCTTGACTTGTTTTTCGTCTTCACAAAGCATTGGGGGAGGGGAGGGGAACAGGATACGCGGTATCGTTTACGTCCGTTCTTTTGATGCACACATTGGGTAGGCGTTGTCCTCGTTGCTTTTGCATTATTATAGCTAGCAGTTTTGGAGATAATGGTCATTGCATTGCCAGCTTCTCTCATTCCCATCTGATCTAAACATTCTCATCCAGCTCGTTCTTCATTCAGTTGCTGGGGACTGCAATTCGGAAATCAGATGCCAAGAGCAACACGAGATTCTGTTCCCCCTCATGCATGGTAACTGGCTAGTTGATCTGTTAAGCTTACACGTTCTAAACAGCAATAAGCCATGTTTGAAGTCATCCAGCACCAAGAAGTCCGGAGGCAACCCCATCTTCCTTCTGGGATCTCCAAGCTTGGTACAAATGGTACATGGGGTCATCAAACACACCCAAAGGGATTGCTTGCTCCGTCTATACATACTCCCTCTCAACGTAGCTCTGAATCATTCCCTTCGCATCACCCTCATACTCCTTCAACACCACCTTCCCTCCCTCCTCCACAGTGTTCGCCTGCACGAAAACCTTCCTCGGCGTCTTCTTTTTCAGCACAATGGGCCTGACATAGTTCTCATAGAATGGCTCCACCGTCGTGATCTCCTCGTACAACTTCTTCGCATTCTCCACATCCGCCGTGCTCTTATAGATGTGCAACTTCTGGAGATAGTCCTCAACTGCCGGTCTGCCAAGAGACAGGATCTTGGACCGTTCAAGGCGTAGTGTGAGATCAGATAGGTCTTCTTCATTGTGCTCGAGTTCACAGAATTCGACGCCGGCGTTGAGGAAGGTGCGGAGGATGGAGAATCTAGCCTGCATGTGAGCTTGGCCCCATTTCCGGGATTTGGGATCCCAGAATTCGAGAGCGGCGATTCCAGCACGGGCCATGGAGAGGTATGCGGCATAGAGGACGTCACCAGCTTCACCATCAATGTTTTCCTTGCCATCGCCGAAGCCGAAGAGCTTGAGAATAGGGAACTCGCAAGCCAGTGCCATAGCCACACATTCTGCACGGCACTCCTCGTACGAGGCAGCTATGCTACCGAAGGTGGATCCCCATGTTTGGCCTGGCTTGTAGTATGTGGTGATAGGCTTGCCAGTTATCGGCGAGACGGGCGGGTTCTTTTCGTCGAAGTTGAACACACCAGGCTCAGTTTCTTGTAGTAGCTTACCACATCCGTGGCCAAGAAGCTCGTGTAGACCAACTTGAACTTCGAAAGCTGGGTCTCGGTACTTTTGGTAGATGGCGAGATCTGCATCCTTAATAAAGGGAACAGCTTCGTTGGGTGCTTTGGCGGACAGGATGTTGCCGAGGGACACGTTCTTGAAGCCGAAGTTTTGCCTGATATCGTCGTAGTTGGGAATGTTGATGCCAGCGGGAATACTGTTGGGGTTGTCAGTGTATGAATCAGAGAGATACTACATAATACCACCATCGAAGAGAGTACCAGGTGTGTTTAGAGATATGCTCCTGGCAGATACAGAGTGTCTTCACAGAGTAAAGCCAACCCTGTTGCCCTCCCTCTGACGACACTTGTTTGACACTCCTGGGTATTCTCTTCGACGGTGAGAATACGCATTTTTTATTGAGAATCACATACCCGCTGCCAGCGAAGGTGAGCACCTCGAGAGATGTGAAGTCTGGACTGAGGAACTTGTCTTTCTCAAAGTCAGCACCCCAAGGTAGCAACGGAATCAGCTTCGGGGCTGCATCAACCAGACTCCCGAACGCCTTGGTCCGCTCCTTGTTTACGGTCGCAACGAAGCCTTCCCATTCCCCACGAATGCCATGCGGATCGCGGTATGTCTCCACAAAACCAATGTCCGTCTCGACCTCCGGTCCCGTATTCCGAATCCAGTACCGTTGGCTCTCCTTGAAAGCCTCCAGTGATCCAGTCCGGAAGCTCTTTGTGTACTCCTCCATCATCTTGGATTCGTTATCATTGGCGGCATATTGCTGAGCCAGCTCAAGGTGGTCCGCAATGGTCTTCATCTCTTTGGAGTGGTCGCCGAAGACCAGCTTCACCTTCTTGCCGTCATCTAGCGTCCACTCGCTATCCTTCAAGTCCCTCTGCTCAGATGAGGGGTTGTCTAGAGCTGACGCAATGAGAACCTCAAATCCTTCACTCGTCTTCCTGACCCTGGTGTTCTCTGGCAATAATCCCTTATTCTCCAAGAAATCGCTCACTCCGGCAATCTCCTCTTGTGTGATATCAGGGCTATCGGGGTAGTAGGTGGACACATGGCCGGCACTTGGGTATCCCAGATGCAGCTTTGCGACATCAGTGCCGGCGTATATCGCATCCTTGAACTTCGCATATAGCTCCAGCGTCTTGGGGGACACAGTCGCAAGTGCCTTCAGCTGGCGGGGCTCGAGTCGTGGCACGAACTTGGAGTCGCCGAAGGATTTGTAGTTGCCCAAGTTGCCGAGGAACTGGGCGGCATAGTTGAGGTATGCATCGAGGTCTTCGGAAGAGAGACCAGCTTCCTTTGCGACCGAGGCATAGTCGCCCGAGGTGTGCTTGTGCAACGCGATTATGAAGTCGTAGATGGGCTCAGATTCGACAGAGACCTGGCGGAGGACGATACGGGCGCCAGCAAAGCAAGCTCTGTAGTCTAATATAAGCCGACTGTTAGTAGTAGAACATTGGGAACATGGCTCACATCGATATATGGTGAGCGTAGAGCTTCTCTTTGTCGCTAAGCGCTTCGAAGTGGGGCTTGATGGCTAGAGGTACCACCGTGGGCGGCGAATCAGCCAGATATTGCTTGAGAAGTTCGGCGTCCATATTTGTATGGGAGGTGGTAGTATGAGAGGAAGTTGCGGATGCTCAGTTGAGGCGTTCACACTTGGGATGTGGGCGGTGCTGTGCTTGGAGCTCGGAGAAGCAGCGCGGGGTATTTGGTAATTGTTCATACTCAACTCAACACCAGTCAAGGATCGTGAAACCGAACAGGTAACCGAATCTGACATTATCACTCTTGCTTCATTATTATATATCCAATGGCTATTAGTACAATGCCACGCTATACTTTTCCAATCCAGCGCAATGCAGAGCCATGCTACAAAGGTATTAAACTCACAGTCCAACCCACACCGACAGAAACCCAGCCACCAATACGACCCCCATGTTCACACTTATTCCACTGGCCGCGGCGACGCTGACGATTTCCGGCGTGCCCAAGTTCTTCACGCCATCGACTTTGCAAACGACCTGACATCCCTTGTTCTGCTTCCTCTTCTCCAGGTTTCCAAGATCCACAATCTCCCTCTTATCACTCTTTCGAGGCCCTGTGACCGGTCCGCTTGTATTGAAGATCAACTCAATCCATTGGATCTGGAATTCTGCCGAATCGCCCACACTCATATTCCCGCTCCAGGACCCGCCATCACTCCACATGTTGATGACAAGATTACTAGGTTTCCGCGGAACCGAGTACGTGTTCGCCGCAACTTGTTTGTCGTCAAGAAACCAATAGCTGTTTTTGGGCAGCCAGTCAATGCGATGAGTCTGCCAGTCATCCCACTTGGGTAAATCGGTTGGTGCTGCCGATGCGACTTGGATTACATTCCCCTTCTTGTCGACGGAGGGCTGGTTCGTATACCGTATCATATCCTTAGGATCGTTGGTTAGAATCTCTACATCAGACTCATTGTTGTCATCGTAAAAGGTGAAGAATCCAGCGACAGCGCCCGCGGCGCCGATGACACGCCCATGCATGCGCATCGAGCAGTGCATTAGGTTCTTCTGCTCATTCTCAATCTCGGCGGAGTTCTGGTAATCATCGAGGCGCGAGGTCCGAAGCGTGAGCCATGTGAAGGCGTTGTTAGTGTCGTCGTTTTGGGAAAGGTAGACGTTGGCTGGGGAGTTGTTCATTGCGGTAGGAAAGTCTTCTGTCGAGGGCTTGCTCCAGTTTTGAATGCCCCAATCTGTGTTCCACGCACTGCTGTTCAGAACACCGTTGTCCCGCACAGCCTGTGTACCTGCATCTTGGCTGTCGTTGAGGAGTGGTGGTGCGGTTGTGTACTGCCCAGGCCTATCCGCAAGGTTCCGGAAGTCGTAGAAACGGTAGTATGAGAAGTATTCGGGAGTGTTGGAGCTAGCACCTGAGTTGATAACATAGCAGGTGCAATTGCTGGTGTTGTCATGGGGGGTGGAATTGTTTGTAGTTGTGTATTCGAATGACAGGACAGGTCGCAGGAGCAGAGCGAGTGACAGGCCGACAGCGCCCAATGGCGGCAGCATGGAGATCATGGCGATCAGATGTGGCCTTGTTATGTGGAGATGCAAAGAGATTTATTTACTTGTATGTGGAGACGGAAAGAAATTAAGTACAGTAAGATGATAACGAAGGACTAGAAGATTGTAGAGATGGATAATGTTGTGGGGAAATCTGGCGCGTCACAGGCAGCAAGCCATTGTGATGAAGAGGCTAGCAAAGATGAAGAGGTATTTAAAGAAATAGATCCTTGGATGCCAGCATTGCAAGAGTCCGACTCATGGACGGATTCGGGTGCATCAACGTGATCTAGTTTTGTGCCAGCGTCGCCCACACAATGTTTGTTTGACCTTTGCATTTTTCTTCAGCCCCAAATCGGCACAGCCCCAGATGATCTGGCCAGCGTTAGAATCAGGGGCTAGTGTCCGACTAACCGCTTTCATGCATGGCGATACGCTTACGAGGAGTCCGGCGTGTCGCGGTGACATTCAGAAGCATATTTCAGTCTACAGAGTATGTTTCCTTGCACGATTACATACAAAGGTATGATACCCCAAACGTTATCGAATCATCCCCAGATGCCGAGTTGAGCTAACAAGTCACGCCACAGTTGTGTCCAATCGGAAGGTTGAACATATCACCCAGCCACAAGACACGACACAGACGAAAATAATAAGCTTCCAAGTTAATTACCTTCCTCCAACTACCTTTGTACCTCTGTACCACTCGTACAAACTGTGTACAGTAGGCGCCGAGAGGCCTGCATCTGCTTCGTAAGTGTGGCACGTTCGCGTAGGGAGAGCGGGACCCTACACAGTATAGGACGAGGGGTAACGAGAAAATGTTGAATGCTCCACCAATTTGAAGACGAATGAAACAAGCACGTGACGAACATGAACAATTGAAATCAGCTATGTATTGATATTACCGCAGACAGAGAATTACAAAGAGACGGGACCAAGACACGAACACCCAAGAATAAGGCATCCAAACTTGCCATCTAGCTATACAGTCTCTGTTTGCCGCCGAAGCCCTGCTCGGTCCCTTTCCTCCCCTCGCTCTTTGGGTGGTGTAATGATGGTTGTGCAATGCAGCCCTGGAGATTACACAAACATCTACCCGCCCCCACAAACAAAGGAGAAAAATAAATCCATCATGGATTTCACAAAAAAATTCGATCAAGGAGAAAAAGCACATATGCGGTTCGCGACACGCAGTGGAAAAGTTACAAGAATATACACCGAAACACCGGTCCCGTGTGAGCACAAACGTACGTGGGGTGGATGGTCAATCCCAAACGAGGGTCATTGAAAGGAAACGAAGTACATAAAAGACCTAGCGCAGAGATCGGAGATTGTTGCGCGAAGGTCGGGAAAGAGGAGTAGCAGTGAACTTGGACACGGGGACCATGTCGGCATGGAGATCGTCTTCAAGCTGCTCGTCATCATGTTCAACAATGCGGGTTGGCACGTGGGGAACATCATCGTGAAGGCGATGTTGCAGGCTGTGTCTGTCAGGTGTTGTTGATAGACTTGCCATGGACATTGAAGTGCTAGACCGGTGAGAGAGATCTGGGGTGGGAGGGATGCTTGATCCACGACCGGGTCTCAGCATGTCGTCATCACCGTAATCACTACCCTGAGTGGATTGATCGCGGCCATCGATGGAAGATCGTTGTCCAAGACTGACTCGTCGCTCACTTCGGCTGTCGTCTTCGGAGTCGGCCTGCTGGGCGAGTTGAAGACCTTCAACAGCAGCCGCACATTGCTCGGAAATGTTTCGAATGATGTACGCGATAGCATCGGTCTTGTCACGCAGATGCCTGTCGGCCACATCGACCATGGAGGAGGTTGAGTAACGCTTCGAGTTGCGACCAGCTGCACCGCTGAGTAAGCAATATTCCATATCCGGGGTGACGTCCTCACCATCATAATGTCGGGCTTCGACAGTGCTCGCTCTCGAGTCACTGCGACCGGAAACGCCTGCAACCCCACGGAGGGTTCCAACCTCTGAAGGAGCTTTCGAGGGCGTTGGAGATTCTTGCAAGTCCTCCTCCTCTTCCTCAGGAACATCCTGGAAGCCCTCTTCGATATAGCTAGGCATCTCGGGATTGGTGTTAAGCGACTTGACAATGTGCTCCATGTGATGGGTCTGACCTTCGATCAGAGCACGAAGATGAAGAACAACGCGTTGAGCCTCATCCCGCTGTCGGCTGATGGAATGGTTCGTGTGCTGAAGAGCGCTCATCTCCTTCTTGTTTCTCTGCCTCTCGCGCTCCAGTTCTTCAGCAATTTCTTGCTGTAGAACAAGAGCCTCCAGAGCGTCATCGCGTTGCTTCTCTGTGCCTGAAAGACGAACAGTAAGACGCGCAGAGTCATCCTTCTGTTGATCAATGAGGCTAGTGAGGCGGCGGTTCTCACGCTTGTGATTCTCGATCTTGACCTTGAGCTCTTGGGTTTCCTTGGTGAGTTGCTCGGCAAAGGCCTGGAACTTGAGGAATTGTTGCTTCCAGCTCTCGAGCTCTTCGACCAAAAAGTTATTCCTCTTGGTGACCTTTGACAACTCAGTGTCCATGCGACCCTTGAGGTTGATAAAGTCTTGCCATGCCTCCATGGCATCACGGGAGTATTGGTTGCGTTCGCGCACAATCTCATTGAGGTGACGCATCGAGACCTTTGTCATCAATGGCTTCTTGACAGCACCGCCGAAGATGGCCTTCATTCCGGTATTTCGGCCCTGTTTATCTGTAAGTAACATATACAAGTGTGGTATTGAGAGCTGGAAACATACGAGTTTCTCACAGACATGATCCATGACAGTCATGACCGCGTCTTGATTCCACCAGTCTGGATCCTGGATGGACTCGACTTCGCCACGCATCACAATGATTTGGCCAGCCGGGATGAGCTTACCACCACCGTATGCGGATCGAAGATGTTGTGGAACACCTGTTGGTGCGACCTCGCCATTGAAGGCCTGTGTGAGTCGGTTAATCATCTTGGTCCTTTGCCCAGCCGAAAGAGCAGTTGGGGGGCTTGAAGTCAGAACGAAGTTTCGATCCAAATCAACCACCAACGCATCTGTTGGAGCGGTAAAGAGCGACCGGCATTCCGATGTTACACCGATGATATATGGGCCTGGCTCCTGCACGAGATCCTTGACGTGACGAGCGTGTACGACTGGTACATACAGCCCGCTCCATTCGTACACTCTGGCACAGAATCGTACGGTCTCGGATGCAATGGTAAGCATAGCAGGATAGTGGCTGACGAATATGAGGCGCCGTGTAGGTGACACGGCAGCCTCCATGACACCAACGATGTTGGGGATAGAGAGACAGGTGAACAGCGGCCACATGGCGAAGTTTTGGAATCCAGTTGGCGAGGAGGGGAACTGGTAGCACAAGGCGTAATCCTTCATGTCAATGCGGACCAGATCGTTCAGACGTGGTGCGGGGAAGCTCAGAATGCGGGAGACCTCCTCGGCGTGAAACAGGTTTGTGGCCTTGTTCCAGTGAATCCACATACCACGGAGGTAATCGCCCAACAGATTGTACAATGGGTATCGGGAAAGGAAGCTCAAGCAGTACGGAATCCAGTACGTCTCATCGCTGTTCTCGAAGAAGTCGGGCTCGATTCGCTTGCGTAAATCCCGGATAGTCTCGGCCCTCTTCTCATCGGCTCGAGACCAAACGCGCAGAGCAATTCCATAGAGAGTGTGAGCAGAGTCCTGCTGTAGAACAAATGAATGGTGTACACAGTGGGGCTGACTGCGGCCAGTGCAAATCTCTACATCGTGAGGAAAGCATGCCTGGAATGAGGGTTAATCAGGAATTCAACCGTAACGGGAACAAAGACGTACACGCATGGCGGCATGAAGAGACCTGGCAATCTCGTTGTCCTGCTCCAGCCTCGGGCTGCTGCCCAAGATTTCTGGAAGCCAGAAAGTGCCAACTGCACCCTTCATGTGTCCAATTTTTCCCTGACTGGGCGCGGGTGCCTTGACCCATTGTGACGGCTCTCTGCCGACACCGCAGACCATATAAGCATGAGTCAACGTCTTGGGGCTCCTTGCACCCTGCTTGACATTGAGGGTCGAGGGAAGTGGTTGGGTGATCCTCGAGTGAAGAGATGAAGTCCTGCTAGGGATGATGAGGCTGTGGTCGGCCTGCTCTCGCTGGTCCCGGGTAGGGGGGCGGTCCCCAGTGCGAGGGCGTAGGCTCAAAGAAGGCGCCATTGCTGGAGTGAATTAAAATGGTTTGTAAGGTCGAACTGGCTGTCGACAGAGAAGGGACAAACGTCTGGGGCAGGCCCAGGAGAGGGAGCGGGTTTCTAAGATAGGAGAGAGGACATTCGAGAGAAAAGCCAAGGTGAAGTGGCAGACAGAAGACGGTAGGCAAAGGGATACGGAGGAGGCACTGTACAGACTCGGGTTGGTTGATTGAGGGCTCCGAGATGACCTTTCTGCGGGACTGCAGTGAGGAGTGCTGCAAGGGAAAAGGAAAAGCCAGCGAAGGAGGAAGGGCTGGCGTCTTTTGGGGACATGCGGCGCGACTTTGAGGAGCAATGCTTGGGGCGGGCTGGAGCTTGGGGAGAACAAGGTAAAAGTGACGCTATGCAGGGTTGCTAGCTGCTAACCGCTAGCGTGGGCTTAACCCGTCTCGGTTGCACAAGGGACATGGGAAATGAAGGCCTGTTCCCTGCGGTCGCGTCGGTGCAGTACAGAGTACATACTGTATGTATCCCAGCACGGGGCAGCCAGGGGGATCAACGACGACGACGCCAGGAACATGCGGCCGGATGGGCAATCATCGAGGGCTCCGGTACTGTTATGTATCTATGTACACAGTGGTGTTATGTGTCCATGTACAAGGTAGTGTTATGTGTCCATGTACAAGGTAGTGTTATGTGTACATGTACATGTACACGTACACGCGACGGCAGGTTCAACGTCCATGTCGTGTCTGGAAACTCGGTGTACAGAATATGTTTGTGTGTCGCCGTGGGCATGCAGCAGCCATGTACCAGTCATGTACCAGCCATGCAGCAGCGCCATGCTGGTTGAATACTAATGTACACACATACATACATAGATGAGATAGATTGCATCGCGCCGCCGTGGGCAAGAAGAAGTCAGTGAGTGTCAGATATTTACTAGGCTAGACATGTGTCGGCTGTCGTTCTTCTCCCAGTGGCCGTCCGTTCGGGCCCACGACTCGCGCCCATGAGACCCTTGAGAGTCCTTGGAAGAGCCAGCAAATCAAGGAAACACGCTCACCCAGGGCCGTCAGTCCTTGGGCAGAGTGGCGGGTGGCGATGGCGATGTGAGCATGTCTCCCGACGGATTGGGGATGAATTTGATTCAGTGAAACGGTCATGGACACCTGTGGACGCTGTGGACACACCATGGACGCCTTGGTGCAGCCTTCTGCAGCCTTCTGCAGCGTGCATCTCGCGTCATGCACGGGCGATGCTCCCACGCATGCGGCATTGCATTGCAGACCTTCCACGAACGGCACGACTTTGGCCTAGTAGAGATAGTAGGGCCCCTGAAGGCCGCCAAAGAACGATTTATTGGACGCGATGATCAATTGCCGTCATGTGGAGAGGGGAGACGTTCTCGCAGCCGTGATTTCGAGGCCATTGGAATGAACACTGCACGCACCAGTCCAACAGGGCACGCATACACAGTACATATGTACCGTCCGTGTTGGTCCGTGACGAAATTGTGTCAAAATGCCTTCTTATGCTGTTAGCGAAAAGGAAGCGGGACAAGAGCTGAAACTTGCACTTTGCGCGACACTATCTTTGTAGCAAGACCAAAATTCTGAAAATCTGAAAATCCGCCATCATCTCCAGGTATTGACTAATACGGTTAGGGGCCGCAGCTTGAGATAATTACAGTATGAACATACATACAAAGTAGATGTCGTGTTTCGTCGATTACCACAATGAACCTGGCAATGCGACCATGGTTGGACATGCGCTGCTATCCTTGTACATATATGTGTGTATGTATGTAATGTACATACAGTACACAGTGGAGCCGGACAGAGTGGGGACGATGCTAGCGGGAGTAACAGTATTGGCAAGTAATTCTGTACATACGCCATTTTTACAGCCATGGATACGAGTCCCCATCCCTCATCGCCCATCGCCCATCGCCCATCGCCCATCGCCCATCTCGTAGAATTAACAACCTCCAACCGACCTTCTATGACATACGCGTTGCAGCTGGTGACTGGCTGTACTTGATAGCGAATCAAGAAGCCGACGGGAAATGCTCCGACGTGACCCACCCACATGTGCACAATCTGCAATCAACCACATACTTACCACAGCAGCCACCACGACCCTCTGCCACCACGACCCTCTGCCACCACTGCACCACTCACTGCATCACGTCCATACATATCAGGGCTGACCACAGCCGTATCTTCTGCGCTCCCATTGTCGCTCGCCTCTCAGCGCTCACGTTATTCCGCCCTTCCGCAACGGCCAACGCTCCCACCTAGGCTTTCCCCCCCCCCCTCCCCCTCGTGATCCTGCACGAAGAAACTTGCCTTGATACTGATATCATAATACGCAAACTATCGCCACGAACAACATGGGAGAAGAGACCCTGTTGAGCAACTTGTGCAGCATCTGGTACGTGTCCCAAATTCATGACGCGTGCATTTTACAACTGCCGTCACCCTCGAACCAGGGCTGACAACTGCCAGTAACACGACCAAATCCAAGTACCAGTGTCCAGGCTGCGCCGCCCGCACTTGCTCGCTGCCATGTTACAAGCGTCACCAGACAAGGGCATTGTGTACTGGGAAACGAGATCCTACTAAATATGTGAAAAAGTCGCAGTTGATCACTCCTGCTGGAATTGACCATGATTTCAACTTCATCACCCGCATTGAGCGTGAGCTAAACAGAGTCGAAAAACATGGCAAAGACAAAGGTCTTGGCAATGCGCCGGAACCCCAACAACCGATGCGGAAAGGCAACCTCAAAGACAATGACTATGCATCCGCTGGAGTAAACGTTATTCGGGCCCCAAAGGGGTTGAGTAGGCAAAAGGAGAATCAATCTTATTTGACCAACAGGTAAGTAGTATGCATCTATATATATATATATGTATATATGTCGATTCCGCTTGTTGGAACCGAACCCTGACACGTGTTCAAAGGAAAAATATTACATGGACGGTCGAGTGGATCCGAGAAGACAAGACGCGTATACTCACACAGTGTTTATCGACAGAGTCCGTCTTTAAATTGCAACCGTTTCCTACGGCTTCCAAGAAGCGGAGTAACCCATCCAGTCAACCCTCTAACAAACAGAGCAGAGACTCCGAGAATGTTTCTACTCTGCCCCCGGACAAAGTCAGACGGCTCAACGTCGAAACAGGAGATGAGAAAGAAGAGCCTCCGTCTCCTAGACACCACTCCCCGGGAAACGACCAAGCGTCCGACGATACAGGAGAGGACAGCCGAGAATCCAGCTCCAACACGGAAGTGGCAAACGCTCTTCATCCAAGCCTTAGCCTGGATGGGTCAGACTCCAAATCCCTCCCTTCTGAGTACAATTGCTTCCTATTGAGACCACGGACCAGTTCCAGTCGTCACGTGCTCACTCCACTATCTTCATCCGCCACACTTGGTCAGTCATTACATGGTCGCACGGTCCTCGAGTTCCCTACCATCTACGCCTTCCCCAGCTTTCTAACTCAACTACCGGAGGGATTTATGTTGGAAGAAGATTACGTAAAAGAGGAAGACAAAGAGCAAAAAGAATTTGAATATCTACTGAAGCACGCACAACCCGAGATCCTCAAAGCTCTACACAGCAGCAATAATGTAGAGGGCGGAAATGAAACAGCGGACCATGAGTTTGACAGTCGGAAAATTCTTGACGTGCTGAAGCAGGACCTTGGCGGCCTTTTGTAGACAGCGATATGCTTGTATATAAACATGGCACCACTTTCTTCTTGCAATCATCTTGCTGTCGTTTCCATTTCCGTTTCCCACTTGTCATCCATCCACGTGCCCCTTACTGGAGCACGACACGCGTATCCTTTACATTTGGCGAGTTGCATCTCGAGAAATTTGAACGTTCCTGGGCCGCGAGTCGCACCGCTCTCTGTCGGTCACCGTCATGCAAACATGCTTGCCCTGAACACCCTGACCCTGGGCCCCCCAAAAGCAACGCAAACATGTCGGCCAACCTCCACTCCAGCCCCTCATCACAAGTCACATAAGGCATACGAGATATTATAAATGTACCGTGGTATCAGGCGAAAGTAGGTAGTGTACACAGTACTGTACAGTACGCGGTCGGTGTGGGGGCTAGGGCATGAAAAGCTCTTGCTCGCTTGTTTTTTTAACGAATCAGGGGGTACGAGTACGATGAATCAGCAGCTCAACGCCTTTTTTTAAAAAATTGATGCAAGGTAGTACCCGGCAATGCTTTCATCATTCCCCTGACCTCATCCCTGTATGCACTGACCATGTACACTACCTTTGTACCACGGTATATCCCTTTTACATACGACAACTGTCGTACCTGTTCGCCTGTTTCATTTTTATTCCCAATTATCATGCCTTGCTCCGCGTGCCAATTTCTCTTCTTTCTCTTGCCTTCCTCGATGCGGGCCGTGCTGTGACAAGGCATAACCTGGGCCAATAGTCGAGTGGAGATGGGCCGCTGGTGATGATACATATGTATATACATACATATATACCGTTGTGTTCGCCCGCCTGTCAATTTTCTTTTCCCCTGATTGTCTGTGTTGAGATCAGAGGAGAGAGAGAGGGGTTCGAGGTTGCGCCTTGGTAGTACGAGAACTGCTTCTGGGATACTGCCCCGATGCGAAAGAGGGGTTGCGGGGCCACACAATCACAGCAACCATTACGACGGTTGTCAAAGGGACGCGTATGGGTAATTACCTGCGCAGGACCCATACGTGGTGGATTTCCGGCTGCCACCTGACTTTCCCAAGTCTTGGTTGGTGGAGAAGTATCCTGCGTACTTCATTCCAATCTCTCCAGACTCTTCTACATAATATACATACTTTCAACTTGTCTTCTAATTGACACTTCCGATGCGCGTCTAGAAGCCGTTGGTTTGGAAGTTAAGAGTACCGGAAACCCTCTCATTTCCAGCTCGTTCTGTCTCGTGTTGATTCTTGTTGGAAAACCGGGCTCCCTGATCACCACCGGGGGTTTCGTCATGGAAATCGGCTTCATACCCAATATAGGCCTTCTTTCCTGATGGTGACGGCCAAGTGGCAGCATGTTCCGTGTTCCAAGCGACGAGAGGGTCGGCACCGTTTACATGTACCGGTAGGATTGTTTCTTCCTTGTTAGCTGTGGATCATGCGTGGGTTGTTGTGGGAACCCACAGATGCCGGACACGTGGGACTGGGATGCTATGTCATCATCTGCGATAATATCCGTGGTGCCGATATTTGGCCTAGATAGTGGGTTTTCTTTCTTTTCTCCAGACTGAAGCTGATATGGTTAATCTGTTTTGATTCGCTAGTATAATTTGGCTTAGAGCACAAAGATGGGGTAAGTTAGTCGTCTACTCTATGGAGTATACAACCTTTGTGTGCAACAACCCCCCTCCCCTCCCATCCCCCCCCCGTTTTTGTCTGCGACCAACCGTATTAACACATGTATGACAGAGCTTATCACTCTCGGCCCTTCTTGTTCCGCAGGATACCACATTGGTTCACATTCTCCGTTTTGTTTTTGTTTTGTTTTTTTTCCTCTCTGTTTGGTTCCAATCTGTAGTACTACAAACATGCCTGTCTTACTTCACCGCCATGCACGTGTGTCAATTCTCTTACCCCTTCACAACCATTAATCAATAGATATGATTACGCCTTGGACTTGGAACTGTATGTACACACTCTATCTCCATGCATGTGAAATATCATTCCCGTCCACTCGCCTCGCGCCACAGCCGCATGTAACAACAACAACAACAACCGACTAAACGATAAAGTAATAGTTTAATCTACGCGAGTAATCTCCACCTGCTTAATCTAAGTTGCACACACACACAACGAGAACTATGTAAGCAGCAAGAAATACTACTGGTTGGAATCCGGTGTACCAGCCCTGCAATTAGCACTCAACGTAAAGAACAGTTTACTCCGTCGTTGGCGGTAGGAAAATGTATTACAGAACGGGATATGGATATATGGGGGCGGGCCTTTTTTTGGGGGTCTGTTGACTCTACTCTTGACATGTGAAGCCATGTTCTTTCTTTTTTCTTTTCTTTTTCGTCTTCGGTTTGTATAATGGGGAATAAAAGCCTATTGGAAATTATCCCAGTACCAACATAGAAGCACCAAATGCATGTCCGAGCTGAATCAACCAGAGAGAGAGAGAGAAGTTTCTTCCTTTTCTTTTGCTTCACTGGGCTCCGAGGCCACCCTCGGTCATACTCCCCATCACTAATAATAATACCTCATGTACTACAAAACACCACAGACGCCACTAAGCCAAAAGAAAAAAAAGAAGAAGGAGAAGAAGAAGAAGAAGAAGAAGAAGAAAGAAAAAAAATATACACAAACGTCGGACATCCCACCAAGTCCCCCCTCCTCAACTCTCACAATTCAACGTCGACTTGGTCGCACATATACAGATACATGTCTACCTGTGGAGGCAGAAACGAGCCAGAAAGCGGAGTTCATATGATCAAATGTATTGAGTGTATTCATCAGTGACTACTTGGATCCACGTAACAAAGGAGATTATATACTGCTCAAACAGAGCAGAAGAACCTCTCCATCCAGAGATCCAAGCATCATGTAATCAGTCACCCGGAGGGTGATCCATCGATTAGGTAAGCACCCTACGCGACACTATCATAATAGTGTAGCGAGTTGAGGACAGTCAACACTTTGATGTGCAGATGTGCAGATGTGTAGATGATTCCCTTGTCCGTCCCCGTCTGCACGCGATCAGGGTTTGATAAGCGATGGAGTGAGTATTGTCGGGGCGTATACTGCCGAGGTAATGAACCCCCCAATGGTTGTGTAGTTTGTGTGGATTTGGTAACAATATCTACCACGTCTTCTATTTATTCTCCATTGTTTTTCTTTTTGCGGATTGGGTTGGGTTGGGTTAGGTTGGGTTGGGTTGGATGTAGGGCTTGGAACTCATTGCTCATGTATATTCATTTCCCCTCTCGTTACTGATTCGAAATATATATTGATGGCAGTTAGGCATACAGTTCTAGTATGTATGGTATGTATGCAGTTTTCCATGTTTCAGTAAAGCAGTGCGGCCGGCCATGGAGACACAGAACGAGACGATATGGGTTAGTTTGGGTTCTTCTACAAGTCAGAATTGGGAGTTGGACATGGGCGTTGCAATCAATTTGTGTGGAAAAATGGTCGTGTTACGAAAATACCACGATAGAAGGTGGTAAGCTTGGAAAGGAAGGCAATCCAATGCATGCATATATGTATGTACGTACAAGAAAACACCGCCCATCATTGTTCGATTACGTTCCCAACGACTACATTGCCCGGGAGGAAGAAGAAGAAGAAGAAGAAGAAGACAAAGTGCAAGCTTCTGCGTTACTTCTATAGAACCGAAAGACCCGAATATACAGTCAGACACTAGAAGGTCTGTTCTCTTTCCCATGCGTGAAAGCAGCAGGTCGGTGTTGGATTCGACCAATCTCGCTCGAGGTCAAAAAAACAGAGAAAGATCAGACGTATATCGCCAGCTCACACGAAGGAACGAGGAGCAAGTGAGAAGAAGGAACATCAAAAAAAAACTTAAAAAAAAATTCGCCCTGTACCGACGGGAGAATGGTATGGGAACCATGGAAAAGGTAGTTTGAAGCTAGTATTAGCAAAGCCCCATTCTAAATGAATAGAGCGATACTTGCGTTATAGTAACGTGTATGATAAAGGGCAGTGTTTTGCCGCCAAGATAATGTCTGTACGTAGTTAAGCGATGAGAAAGAAAGAGAGAGAGAAAGAAAGAAAAAGTCGGTACGAAGTCTGCGTGGAGCGAAAATGAAGATTGATCCATCATAAGCGATCGGATTTTACATTAGGAGATTCTCTGATATCGAGCATTTGCATCTATGGGAGGTGTAGGAAGCGATGTGTTGTGGTGTGGGAAAGTGTAAGGGCTCGAGCTCATTCCCACTTGAGCCACCACAACCAAAAAGGTGTAAATATCTGATAATATATCAGATATCTCGGAATGAACAATATGTATAGAGTACTCAGGGGTAAGACAAAGTAAGCCTCACTGCCTAAGGCCAGAGGCCTTATAGAAAGGTAATTAATCATAGCTAATAAGCAAGATCAGTTCTTTGAACACAAGAACAAGATGGAAAGAATTCACAACAGGAAAAAATACACGCATGCAAGACGAGACGAGCTGAACAACTGTCGTGCGTGGTCAGAAACCAAAAGCATCCAACGGGTATGCTGATAGTAATAATTAATGTTAGAACACAACACGGTACGGGTGAAGGAGCGCAGTGAGCTCTAGCGTATAATTCGCCACGCCATGCCTCCAACAAAATATGTATGTACCCCAAGGCAACTTCTTATCATCGTACTATTCAAGAATCGTTCCTTGTTGCGGTAATTATAGCGGCTGCATCCAATGCATATACTGTATGTACACACTACATATGTAAGCTGGCGCGCAGCCGCCTCATGCAATAGCACCCCGTTCTATACATGTCGCCTCTCGAGTATCTAGTATGTAAATCTATGTGTACTGTACCCACATACAATGATGGTACGTACATGTACATATTGCACCAGTGCCCGAGATCTACAAGGGTACGGACACTGCACCCGCATCGTGCCAGTGCCACATAGACATCCGATCCCGATCTCGACTCCGACCTCGATGATGCACTGCACGCACCGCGCCGCTGCAACAGTCTCTCGAACCGGTAATAATGATGAGCGGATTGAAGGGACGGGCGGGATGAGGCGCGGCAAGTGTGGGATGACACAGTATATGTATAATGCAGATGCAAGTAGTATATGCTGGAAGCTGACTCGTGCAAGGTTCGAAACACTGACTGGGTTTGCGCGAACAATGGGCGAAACTTTGACGACAACATGCTTGAAGGATTTGACGAGGTGCGTTATCGTGGTGCGGTGCCTGTGAGCAGTCGAGAATGGAAATGACGAGGATAAATAATCATTGCGAGATGAGCGTTCGTCATGTGCTTACATACATATGTGGAAGGAGTTGCTGGCTTGTTGTTGCTACAAGGGTAGTAGAATGTAACCATCTTTTGCCATTGATTATTGGAGGAACAATTGTAACATGCTGTACAGTATTTCCCCCGTTTAAAGTTTGCCTTTGCCTTTGTGTGTGTTTGGCTTGGAGCTGCGAGTGATATCATGTCTTTCGGTTTCCGAGGCACGTCTGATGCGTGAAGTGAAGAATGAGTAACCCCAGTGCGTCCAACGACATCCTCTTCATACTCTTCCGGGAACTAGCAGCACGAACATCATGGGGGGAAAGCCCCAAAAGTCCATGTTACCGAACCGGGAGACAAACAGGAGCAGTTTCAAAGGTGCTAACAAAGACAATGGGCCATGTATCTTCAAAGTCATTGTGGGCAAATAAGAGCTTGTGGAGATAACGTCATGGTCATGCCCTTGGACTGTTATGCTCTCCGGATGGATATATTATTAATGACAAGTATTGTTGTATGAGCTTTCTTGCACAGCAAAGTCTTCAATCCCTGTAGTGTCACCAATGCATGCAATGCATGACCCTGTAGTCTCCACCGGCTGCGAATGACAGGTGGCATATCGCCCCATCGGAATCTCGAATATACATAGACTTCCCTCCGTCTCAGCCCTCCCGAATTCCCCGAGTTTAGACTAGGTTTTCAACTCATACCTTGCTAGACGTAGTCGAGACTCATCAATGGCCATGTGGCCTTTAGACAAATTCCGTCCAGAAGAGTGCGTAAACCGGCATGCCCGTGTGCGGTGGTGTCCAAGTAAGAGTTTGTAGGAAATTGTTCCTCTCCGCGACCGCAATATGGTCCAGGGTAGAGAAAGCTGGATTGCGGTTGCAACCTGCCGGGTGCAATCTGCCGGGTGCTTGCAATTGCGGAATTCACGAAAAGGCACATAGAACGATCAACCTCCTGTATCAGGCGTCTGGCCGTCAGTAGTGGGATTATAATACCATGCACATGCACGACTCCGCAGTAAAGGCAGTGGGTTGTAGACAAGGAGCGGTGTTGATACCTTGGAGGTGCATATTGACAATCAGGCTAAAGTCGGGTAGGTATTGTAAATACGCGGTGCAGTCTAGATTTGTAGAGTGGTAGATTTTAGCATTTCTAGTCGTTGAAAGCGGTAGCTTTTTTATGGTTCATGCCTTGTTACTTCCCCTCAATTCTGCGTTTTTGGTCTATCGTAAAGTCCTGGAAGCCCAAGTGGCAGTTTGATCTAGGCTCGATGTTCTGCGCTGTGTAAATACAAAAGCCGAGCGGGTAAAGGGGAGCGGGGCATGTCGAACCGGGAGACACAGATCTGTTCGCCAGGAATCAGCGAGAGTCGCAAGGGTCAGTGCTGCCCGAGAATGGTTGTGGCTGGAGCTGAAGGATTAAACTTAAAGGATGCATAACAAAACCTGCACGCGAAGCGATATTGAGTGTCAGACAACATTGCCAAAGTCTGACATTTTGACGCCTCTTGCATATACATACATGTACTTGGACACCAAGTTGAAGACTAATTCCCGCATAATAGGTCCCGTAAATACTTCGTACTTGCGCCGTACAAGGGGATATGAGGCACGTCTTATGTCAACCACGCAAACCTGTTACTAGTATTACTATTACCCCACTTCATCAGCAGCTTTCACCCTGGTTCAGTGGCTAGCTCAATGGCATCATGTATGGGGATTGCAGGATATATGCAAGATCAGAGGAAAGTTGACTTTACGGAAGAGAGCGGAGGCAGACTGCTGTGCGTATGCCTGACCTACAGCGCGGGTAGCCCAATTACACCGGTGTTGAGTCCCCATGCATGAGACTCGAGCCTGGAAGGGAAATAAAACGTCAAGTAAGAATGATACAATCATGCTCTCATCGAAACCCAGGGGCAAGGGATGCCGACCTTAAGATGTTGGGTCTTTTATTATACGATTTACTCTCGAGACATATGGTGATATAATTGCGGTGAAGTGGAATTGACGAAGTTTATTCCCTACTCTTAGGTAGAAGTCTAGGAACCCCTCAGTTTCGTTGCTGCGCTCTGCAGGTCTCGACTCTCTGATGAGGCGGGGAATTCGGGGAGGGTAATAGCTGATTGGAGACTATAAGGTGGGTATGAGTATGAGGATGACCTTGACATGGCTCAATCAAGCAGCAAATAAAGTTGAAGTCTGAGGTTTGATGTGTGATATTGCACGCGTCCATCCCAGTGCGGATCATCTGGGAAGTCATGCCTCTCGTAAGTTAGCGCGGGGTATAAGCTGCGTCTGTTAACGACATGGATGTCAGCGAGTAGAGACTGTGGATGCCATTGTGATCACTGATGCGAATTGATAGCGACTCTGCAGGTATAAATTCATATATCTGCGTGTTTGTGATAGCGACTCTGCAGGTATAAATCCACATATCGGCGTGTTTGTCCGAGTGACTGGAGGAGGCATGCCTTTTGATAGTTGTGCAAAGACTGCATAAGAAGGAGGACTGTGAGGGATTCTACGCAAGACATGCTGTATTGATTGATAATAATTCCATTCCGAGAAGACATGTGGAGCTGGATTGATAGTTGACAAGCAGCTGATTCGAATCATGGAGATGTGATGTGACGCCATATCATTAGCCATCAGCCTCGAAGACGATTGGCAGGAAGGAAGGAATTGTGGATTCGCGATAGGCAGCACGGACCAGTTGTTGTTGCCCTGCTGCGAAGATTCACGTACCATTGGGATTGTGTTGTTGTTGTTGTTGTTGTTGTTGTTGTTGTTGTGGAAAAGGGGCTTGGAGCCTCGGCCGACGATTATACATACGCCGAGATTGAAGCTTCATATGTAGGTGGATTGGGTTGTTGGATTGACTTGTTTACATAGCTACCATGTAGACTTTGATTGATTACCTATTATATTTACTGTCTATATTAGAAGAAATGGCGATGGTTGCTGGCCCAACGCGGCGAGCAGGAAATTCATCACCAGTGGCTTTGCAATCATGGTCACCTTGGTCACCTTGTCCCGAGCCCAACCTTGCCGAATCTTGGCATGACAGGGTAAGTGGGCACTATGAGGTACTCGCCCACATTCTCTATCCGCGAGCAGTTCGGGATGGCCGTTTGTGAAACGCGGCCCATACTGTATCGGCGTAGGGTCGCGTGGAGAGGGAATGAGTGCGACTCGGACACGCTGATCCGTCCTGAATATGGACATGGAGGGCTCTCATTGACGAAGACGCATTGAGAGTTGAGAAGTTGGGTGTTTCGACGTCTGCTCGAAATCAACGGGTTGATTGTGATTTGAAGACGAGTGTGAGCGAGCACTGGTTTGGGTTAGCAGCGGAGGTTGGAGGAAGTGAGTATGTAATGTACATACATAGATATGTACATACATGTAGCACAGTAGCAGTTTGACGCCACGGTGCTCCACTCGTGCTGTTGTGATCGGCGGGCATGTCCAAACAAACGACGAGAGTGAGGCTGCTGCAAGGTACGTACCTACATATGTATTACATGCTTTGTACCATGGCCATATATGTACGTCGTCCGTCATCCGTTATCCGCCCTCCCTCCGCTGTCCGCGCGCTGCATGGGCTTCGGGCAATTTCAATTTCAATTTCCCAGGTTATCAGCGTATGTATGTATGTATGTACTGTAATACCTGTACAAGTATGTACGTACATACAGTAGACTCGAAGCACGGGGCGACGACCGTGTCCCTCACTCAGATTTGATGTTGGTCTGATATTGATTTGACGTTGATTTGACGTTGATTTTACTTTGATTTGACGTTAATTTGATGTTGATTCCATGTTGACGCCGTGTATGTACGATGCGACATGCAAACACATCACCACCACCACCACCACCACCATCACTACTATCACCTGCGTAGATAACACACATCCGTCCATGCATGCCCAGGTGCATACATATATACATATATACATATATACATACATACATACATACATACATACATACATACATACATATGCAGACAGACAGCCTTGAAAGACCCTGAAGGACCGCCCGCCCACTCGCTAAACCAAATGGGGGCCCGGCTGCAAGTGCAAGCTTGACTCTGCCGCCCGCTAATACCATTGATCCATCCCCTGAAGCCCTGAAGCCCTGAAGCCCTGAGCGCACGGGGGGGTTGCGTGTTGTGCTGCCGTGACCTGTGCTTGCTCCAACACTCTGTTGCCGTGCTCACCACCAAAAATATTCCTTTCACCACCTTCATCTTGGCTTTCACCGCGTCCTCTCACCCACCCACCCACCTCACCCGCTGTGTCGCGCCCCTCGTCGAAATCCTGCCCTGAGCTCGCCCTGTTTCAGTGGGTCGGTCCAACCTAAATCCAACCACCATTTCCCGCGTATGACAGCTGTGGCATCCCATCACATTGAACCACTATTATATTCTCAAACGCCTCCCCTTCCGACTCGCGGTTCGCGCCCTCCTCCACCACCACGACATCTCTTGCCTGGGGAATTAATTGGGCGCCCGACGCGTCAATAACGGCACAGCCGCGCGCGCGCAGCAATGGCCTCTCCTCCTGCGTCGCCGCTTGCTGGTGGGTTGGGAATACAACGCCCCATGAGCGCCATGATTAGGCCAAATCGCAGCTCCAGCAGATTGAGCATGAGCAGCAAACAAGGCGGTGGTAGTCGCACCTCCTCCGATGACGACTCCAAAACCGCTGTCAAAGTCGGTATGTTTGCCTCTTAGACCGATGCATCTCCGCAATAAACAATACACTAACAAAACGTCCGATGCAGCCATCCGAATTCGCCCTCCCCTCAAGACGGGAGATCCGGGCTACGACCTCGTTCCTCAGCGCTTCCAAGGATCCATATGCCAGGGCACCTCGTCCTCGAGCCTCGCCGTCGACGCCTCCGGGGGCAGAAAGGTGTTTGTTTTCGACCGCGTCTTCGGCGAGGACGAAGAGCAGGAAGGCGTCTTCGAGTACGTCACCGAGAGCGTCAACTCATTCGTCCAGGGCTACAATGTCTCCATTCTAGCATATGGACAGTCTGGTGCCGGAAAGTCTTACACCATGGGAACTACTGGCCCAAGGGAACAAGGAGACCCTAAAATTATGGGTACGTGTACATTTGCTTTACAAGCAATACCGGATATGGGAACAAATAGCTCTTGCTAATCTTGGCAATCAGGAATAATACCGCGCGTGGCAACCATCTTATTTGACAAGCTGGACCACAGTCGGGCTACTGGATCAGGCATACGCGCCCCATCTCGAATTTCTGGAATGACCATGCCGAGTTTCGCAAAGCCATCCACAAAGAAGAACTGGCAGATGGTGGCAACCTACCTCGAGGTACCGAGACCACGCTGACCCTCCATTCAACACCGCTGACCATCGTAGATCTATAACGAACAGCTCCGCGACCTACTAATGCCCGAACAGACGCAGCTACACGAAAGACCCACCGTGGCTATTCGTGAAGATACAAAAGGCCGCATTATCCTCACCGGCTTGACCCAAGTCCCGATCAATTCTGCCGAGGACCTGTTGAATGCTCTGAATTTTGGATCTTCCATTCGTCAGACTGATGCAACAGCCGTCAACGCCAAGTCTTCTCGTTCCCACGCCGTGTTCAGCTTGAACTTGATCCAGAAGAAGAATGCTACAGCCCCCTTGACTACCCGCGAAAAGCGCATGTCGGTTCCAATTGAAGCCATGTCCGGTGGAAGCGAAAATTGGATCACCGTTGACAGCAAACTCCATTTCGTGGATCTGGCTGGTAGTGAGAGAATGAAGAACACACTTGCTCAAGGTGATAGGGCCAAGGAGGGTATTTCCATCAATGCCGGACTTGCAAGTTTGGGCAAAGTTATTTCCCAGCTGTCCTCCCGATCGCATGGCTCGCACGTTTCTTACCGAGATTCGAAACTCACCCGTCTTCTTCAAGACTCGCTCGGCGGGAATGCCATCACTTATATGATTGCTTGCGTCAATCCCGCAGAGTTTCACCTAAGCGAGACCTTGAACACGGTTCAGTATGCGCAGCGCGCTCGCGCAATCCAGAGCAAACCGCAGATTCAACAAGTCTCCGACGATAGCGACAAGCAGGCAGTGATTGAGAGGCTCCGCGCCGAAGTCCAGTTTCTGAGAGACCAGATTCGGATATCTGAACGGACCGAGAGGAAGAAGGCAAACCCACAGGAGCGTACCGAACGACAAGGAGAACGCGTGATTGAACTTCACAATCAGATGCTCGATATCCAGGAGAACTACAATGCCCTCAGTGGTCGTCATGCCAAGTTGATATCGGAGATCACTAAAGTTCGGGACAACGAATCTGTGGATACACCCATGCTGGAAAATGCTATTGGCGGATCCGCACTCGACCGGTTGAAGCGTTCCAACTCCTTCGCTGAAGCCGTTGAATCTGTTGTCCTCGAGTATGAGAAGACTATTCAGAGTCTCGAGTCTTCACTATCCAATGCTCGGTCATCTCTCTCTACCAACGAGAGCGAACTTCTCGAAAAGGAGACGCGAATTGCCTTCTTGGAGAACCAATCCCAACACCTTCATGCCCGCATGCAGAAGGCAATCGACCGCGAAGCAAGTAACGAGGAGTATGTCAAGTCTCTCGAAGTCCAGGTAGACAGCTCTGCATCTGGAATCGAGAAGAACGACACAACCATCTCGGATCTGCGCGAGAAGCTCCAAAAGGCGCGCGAAAATGAGTCAAGCTGTGAAGAGTACATCTCTACACTTGAAGAACGTCTCGCAGAGAATGAACAGGAAGTCGAGTTGATGCATAGAGAGATTGAGCGCCTCAAGCATGTCGTGGAACGACAACGGAGTGTAGGAAAACTCGACAATTTGCTTTATGAGCTCGACAACGTTCGCCCAATCGAACCCAAAGGCGAAGATTCATTAGCGAATGGTCACTCGAAAAAGAGCAGCGATCCATTCTTCGAAAAAAGATCCTCAGAGGGCAGCAATCGTCAATACAACACCAACGTGGACGCAATCGCCGAGGAAGATGACGCAGAGAGACCCTCAACTGCCGGAGCTGCCGAGCCAGGTACCACAGACGGCGCTGACGAGTACGATGACAATCGCGGAGCTCCACCCGTGTTGACCAAGGGTCTTGCGCCTGAAGAAGCCGTGGAAATGCCTCAGAGCCCTGCCCAATCCAACTACGTGCACGACAAGCTGGACTCTGTTACCCAGGAACTTTTCGATCTCCGTGTCGAACACGAGGGCACCGTAGAGGACTACGATAGGCTTCATAGCAAATACCAAGAGGCCCTACGGACTCTGGCCACCCTCCAGGACGCCGTTGATGAAGCACGTCACCGTAGCCCATCCCTAGCGTCATCCTCTCGGCCGACATCCTCTTTGGCCGACACGGGGGTAAATGGACTAAAGGGCGCTCGACTTTCATCCTCGTGTACACTGTCTGCCGAATTGTCCTTGGCGGAATCCGACAATATGACTATTCTGGGAGAGGACATTGAAACTTCTGAAGCCGAGACAGCGCAGACCAGCTCAGCTTCGACCGAAGAGCAGAACCTCGCACAAAACGACTCGGTCTTGCTTCAGGAATTAGAGGTGTTGAAGCAATTGCATGCCGAGAAGGAGCAGCGCATGGTGGAGCTACACCAGAATTATTCGGAACTACACGAGCAGCATCAAGACACCCTTGACTATGTGGAAGAACTGAAATCAGAAGTCACAAAGGCGCAAATGGCACGCCCGATCTCGCCCACAGCCCACATCATTCGCCGCAAGTCGAGCCAGAACGTGATTGCCAACGATCGATCTAACCGCGCTTTTGCCTTGCTTCGTAACATGGCCTTGGAAAACTTCGAACATGAACCTGATATCATTCAAAACTTCGAACTCAATCTCAACTCCATCATGACTGAACTCCATATCCGCTCCGAAAGAGTACATGCCCTAGAGACCGAGGTCACTTCTGTACGTAAGGAAATGGAGGGCAAGATGGCTATGATCACTGGATTGACCAAGGAGAGATCAAGTTTGAAGGCGGGATCGTCTCTTGATATCTCCATTGTTGCAACGATGCAGGACCAAATCAAACAGAATGAGGATCAGATGAAGGAATTGAAGGATTCGCATGCTCAGCGAGAGTCAGAGCTGCAGGAACATATTGCGACTCTAAAGGCGTCTCTACAAAGCCCTGATCCTCTGTCGGAGTCCCACCTTTCTCGACAAACTTCCCCCGAAGCTTCACGGTCCATCGAAGAGGATGATCGCGAAGTGGACGACTTATCCCAGGATCGCGTTGCAAAACTCCAAGAAGAAGTAGGCCAATGGCAATCGAAGCACTTGCAAGCAATCCAGGTCGCAAAGCACTCGGAGGAGCAACATCGCGAGAAGGTCCAGTCGCTTGAGTCTGCTATGAAGGAGCTCGAACTCGAACACGCTTCTCGCATGAGCGAGCTGGAGCAGTCTAGGGGCGTACATGCTGAAGCTGAGCTCGAACAAGAACGAACGAAACATGCTGAGGTTGTCGCTGCTCTGAACGCACAAGTGGACGAACACAGGCTCACCGCTACGAATAATGCCGCCCGTCTTGCCGAGCTTGAGCTGTCTCATTCCAATATCATGAAGCAGGTTGAGGAAGATGCGGCAGCCAGGGAACTCACAGAGAAAGAGCTGGATACCCATAGATCACTGGTTGCGAATCTGGAAAACCAGATTGAAGAACACAAATCGGCCATCGAGATCCACCAACAAGGACTCGACTCTCTGAAACAATCACATGCAGCCGAGCTTGAAAAGCTTACCGTTGAGCTTGCTTCAAAGGAGGATTCTACCAGGGTGCTTCATTCCGATCTCAACCAAGCAAAGGCAGAATTGGAAGACCTCGTCAAGGGCATCTCCTCCGTCTTGGATGTAGAGGCAAATATGTCAAATGTGCAATCTCACATTCAGTCTCTAGTCGACGAAAGGAAATCACTATCGGCCCAAATGGAACAGGCGAGCAAGGATCTACAATCTGCGAGAACCGAGCTATCCCAATCCGCCAAGACCATCGAGCACTTGAACGACACTGTCGCAGAGTGGAAGACTATGAATGCCGACACCATGAAAGACCTCGAGACAACCATGAAAGAACTTGAGGCGGTCAACGCGAAAGAGCTGAGGAGTTCAAGGCTTGTTCAAGAGCTTGAAGACCAGTTGAACCAGAACTGGGACCAGCACGAGGCTGCGAACAATCGTCTGTCTGCTCTCCAAACGGAGCGTAGCCGGGAGCTCACTGATGCCATGAACCGGAAGGATGAGGTTGAGAAGGAGGTTGAGGAGTCTCGCATCAAGATTGCTCTTCTGGAGGTAAGTAATGGCCAATTCTGTCGGATACGATTCCGCTAACCAGAACAGTCACAATTATTGGATGCGCAGCGCGCTACGGCCAATCGCGAGTCAATCGATCCTCGAGAAACTCTTCAGAGGTCCAACTCAAACAACTCGAATCTTCGCAAGAGCACTTCGCATAACTCCCTGCCCTCGCCTCCCCCGGCCATCCCACTCCCGCCATTGCCTGGAAGCCCACCACCAAACCAGGCACCTTCGCCTCCCACTTCACGTCACCAGAGCAAAGACATTGCACACGCACAGCTTGTTGAGGATCAGGAAGCTCGTATTCGTACCATTGAAAAACATCTATTTGCTGAGAAGCAACTAACGGCTACCTTGGAAGATGCACTCACAGATCTGGAGACTTCCACCCAGAAGACAAAACAAGAGCAAGAGAAGTGGAAGAGGAAGTGCGACAGTCTTGAGGAAGAGCTGGCAGTGATGCGAAAGGAGCGCACCATGGCTCGACACTCTCTTCAAGCAGTTGAAGAAGAGCGCAATGCCAGGCTCCGTGTCGAGGCTGAGCGTGCGCATCTCGAAGCCCGCATGGCGGCGCTCAACAACTCCAACAAGAAGAACAAGAAGAAGGGCACTCTGAACTGCTTCTAGGCCCATCTTCACCACCATATGCCCTAATTCACTTCGGACACACATCATGCATATGCTTTTACCGGCGCCTAGGGAAAGGATTACTTACATACCCCGATACACCTCACACATTTGATTCGAATGCTGTTTATAATTTTCCCTTCGTCATGTCTTTAACGTTTTTTTTTCTCGACGATCTGCACGCCTGGGCACCGCATATAAGCGTTGAACGTATCGGAGGGTGTGCTGGCGGTCTATACCAGCTTCTCTTCTATGTTCACATTTTATCTGCTGCTCATACCCTATTTGCCGTTACTGTCTTCTTCTTTACATTAATTATCCTTTCGTGCCTTTGCCGAAATTTCTCCCTTTCTTTGGTTGGGGGGTTCCGCACCAAAATCCCCCAAATTGTGCAAATTGCTAGGCATCTTCATGGAGCGTTTGATGAGTGCGCAGATCTAGGATGACGAAGATTTCTTTTCAAAGCGGCATAGCGACATGCATCATGCAGGAAGCAGATGGTTGTGCCTGGAATAGATGAAGGCATCAAAATTGCAGGAGAGACCTGTTCTCCTTTTACCCCTGCCTCTTGGGAGAGGAGTGGAGAGGAGGGGTCATAGCCGTGCCGTGGCAGCCGGGGTCGTGACGAGCGTGGATTTGTGGTGAAGCGATAGTTCAAATTACATACCCCTTTCTCCTTTGTCATTATTCGTTCCTCGTGTGCTTCACTGTTCACATCCGTCTATCGGAGTACGTTCTGGCTTGGAAAAATATCCAACGTACATTCTCTTTTGTTATTGTAGGCGTATTTCATTGCTTGGAGTGGTAGCTTCATTCTCGTCCCCAAAGCGTCACTCCAATAAATGCTAGTTACATATTCACTCGTCCTCGCAGCAAGAAATCCGGCTCCAACAGACAATATGACAATGTTGTGATATCATCCTAACTTGCTTGCCATTCCAACGGTGTAGATGGCATGCTACCGTTAAGCCAAACTTGCAACAAAGAGCCAGGTTGGAGACTCCCTGTGCTGGAATAAAGTATGGAGGTTAACGAGGAAGTATAGGTAGTTGCGGCTCTCTCTCCGTACCTAGTAAACTTAACAGCGTCTTCTATACATCTATATAATCCATAAAAACGCCGACGACAAAGATACCATTGTTTTGGCAAGATTGAATAGCTACTGTGGCAATGTTTCCTTTTACAACCCTCCGTGGCTCCACCCAGACTATACATAGTCAACATTTGAAACTGGTCGGATGTTGTGGTTCGAGCCGCCGATATCTGCACGTGATGTGCGGGAGCCGGCGACACTATATCCCGGCGCTAAAAGCCTGTGTAAAATCTCGAAGCTTGCAACTTCTTCTCCTCAACCTTCAAGCTTCCACAGCACCACAGCTCCACAGCAGCCTCCCGCATCGCGCAAATGGAACTGCTCCAGCTCTACAATCATCATTGTTGCTAACATAGCTCGTCTCGTCTGCGAACTCACATATCGTAAGTAACGCCCGCTCTTCCCAGTCGCGTCGCAAGTGATTATATTCATAACAATCCAACTCCTAAATATCTTGAGGACCACAAGTCTCTAGAATTACAATGATGCGCATCATATTGTTGCAACAGATGGAACTCCTTCGTGGCAGTTGGCTAACCTGGATTGCAGAGTTTTTTTCATCGTCAAGGCCTTCACTCACTGCCCGAGCGCATTTCACTTCAATTAAAGGTACGCGCAACTATTTTTTATCCTCTCTATCCCCAGCAAAATGATGATACTTGACCGGAAAGGCATTCCTCGACCCGAATATACAATGTCGACACTGTCAATACTAGTTTCAGCCTTGTCTGATCTTGCTTTCATCTTCGCGGTGTTGCAACACATTCATCTATGGGACTGAACGCTAACATCGCTCCTCAATAGGTACAACAACTCCCTCACGAACACGTTCCCCACGCTTCACAACCCTTCCATGATGAGACCCCGATGCGTCGGGCGGACAGACATGCTCTTTGGCCGATATCCGCTGAAAGCAAGGCGTACAAACCTTGTGGGTGTCGGTGAAGGGGTACATTGTTGACATCAGCATCTCTGATCGCCTTGGACACGATACCAGTTCGTTGTGCACGCATACTGAGCTTTCACTGACTTTGTGGCTGTTCAGGTATGCTATTCTTCGTCTCTTACTGCGGCGGTCCATCTTCTATGATGATATATTGATATTCACACTGTGTGAATGGCGACCTCGTAACGGGGGTCGTTGTCCTGATCACAATAAAAAATCTGATTTAATGAGGTATGTTGTAACCAAATTGTGGATGTCCTGCTTCTGGCCATAAGCTAATCGTTGCCCAGGCTGACTTAGGATGGACTCGTTCCTATTTGTTCTGGACGAACTTATTCAAACGCGGTTGTTCATAAGCTGACCATGTTGCTGAATAGTATTCCAACCTGAGAATCACTCGGCCCTCGATGGCGAGAGTTCATTGGTATGTCTTCACAGTTTCCATACCCCCGCCTTTGCACTCGCACCCTACGCTGTATGATGAAGAACATGATTTCGCTGTGTTCTTACTTAGATGATCGTTGAAAGTCATCATTGAAGAAACAATCACCTTGGAGAACTGACACCCTTCTACGTCACCACCCGTTCTGACCTATCATGTCCATCAATGGAGTGCTGACTGAACATGTAGTGCTCTTCACGTCTTGGAAAGACGTATCTCATGTGTTGACGACCAAGTTAGCCTAGTGGCGAGAACGTTGTGCTCAATGCAAATGAAATATTGCGCAATGTTTGACCTCTGTCTTTTTGCTGTGAAATATGTGCAATGGTGACATGGACACTGGTGCACTTGTTGTCTCGTGTGCTTGAATGTCTCTGTTTTGGTGGTCCTGTGATGTACAAAGTATGCACATGTCTCTCTCTCTGTGTACGAATGCGTCGTGTTAATACTGGTTTGTGAGGGAATCAATGTGCAGGTTCGCTTGGGGAGGAAGCAGGCCGACGTGGGCTACCTTGCAAAAGGCGGTCAGGGACATGCGCGTTGTCAAATATATCTAGCAGGCTAGCTGCAGCAAACACGCACCCATCTTCAGTCCGAGAAGATACAAGTTGTTGCTTGTTTGGGAGTAGACCGAGACCTGAGGGAGGCCATTGACCATGGCCAGTACAGGTGGTACATACTATTATGGGTAGCCTTGTTCCGCGGTATTATGGCGGTTTAGCAAACAGCATGCATACATATACTCTATGTACATACATGTATGTTTGTGTACACACATATGTACATACATACGTAGCAACCAGCGAGAGATGCATGAGGAGGCGGGTAGAAGAACGTGACGTGGTGAGCTAGGGTGCGTGTGTGTGTGTGTGTGTGTGTGTGTGTGTGTGCGTGTGCGTGTGCGTGTGCACGTGTAATATGTGCGTTGTGCATTTTCTCAAGTCTGGTTCGGGAGCGAGACTATGCAGTTGAGCTGCAATTGGGGCAATTTGGGGGAGGCTGGGGGAGCTATTCAGTCCTCTGTAGGTAGCGCGTGAAGGTTGATAGAAAGAAAGGATGAGAAGAAATGGGACACTAATTAGCCGAAACCGGAGATGACGAGAAAAGCGTTGAAGCATGTTGAAGAAAGGAAGGAAGGAATGAGAAGAGTGTACATGATGTCGGAATGCACCGCAAATGCTGCATGAGGAAGGCCAGATGATTATTATTATTGGTATTTCGGGGGGGCCATGGAATTGGGAGAGCGTCGGTGATTATCAGCCACCCACATGTCTCACCCCGTCCAGGAATGAATGATGTGTTACCGCCGCAAGTAAGCTGATGGGCTTAGACGGGACGGCTCCGCATGTGAAAGATGCACATGGATGTCGAGATATAACAGGGAGGATGTGAGGATGAGGCAGAGAGGGAGAAGGATCCGAGGTACAGTACATATATATAAATAACAGTGGTGAGAGAGTTTGGATGAACGACGTTAGACGTGTGACACAAGACGAAGCGCAACCCGGCAAAGTATTCCATCTCCCCACATTTCCAACGCTCCCCCCCCCCCCCAAGGCGGTACTTGAATTGAAAACGAAAAACAAACCAAAAAAAATAAGGACGTCGAAGCTCAGATGGTAGATAAAAATAACTATGTTGTGCCTTTGGTAGTTCAAAGATGACGCCGCCCGAGAAAGAGGGCACAGGTCTGCGCCACAAGGCGTGCATACACATACTGTACATGATACATGTACTGTTATTTTCTTTGCCGACTCGAAAGCACCGTAACGCGGAAGAAATAATTTACGAGCTTGGTCCCAGGGTTTTGGCCTTCTACATATCCATTAGTCCGTCTATTTCTTTTCCTACGACCGCCACACACCCATATCCCGAGGCGAAGAAGAAGAAGGAAAGAAGGAAAGAAAGAAGAGAACACCAGAGCAAGCGAGTTGACGTGTTGAAACAGCCACGCGGGTAGTGCAGTTAGAGAGAAGGGCCTTGAATGTTCCTTGTCGAGCTTGCCCAAATGGAACCCGGAGCTCCATGGAACCTGGTTCATGCAGTGGGTGAAAGGACGATCGATGTTATTGGACGACAGATACAGCACTAAATGATGCAGCGGTGACGCAGCCTTTGGGTGGTTGCCGCCTTCGCGCTGCGGTCCGGTCGAGGACATGTACATACAGTACAGTACTGTAATTAATCAATACATACTTGCAAGAGAATCAAGAATCAGGCCCGTCCCGCATAGGCGTAGGCGTAGGCGTACATAGGCGGCGCGTCCGAGTCGCGTGGATCAACCGCTTGCAAAATAGGCTTGCTACCGTGTCGACGGCTGTTGCACCATGGAGAGACGCAAAGGCTAAAACGGAAACGAAGAAGACATTCAAATGCTAGATTCGGCAGGCGCAAAACTCAAAGGGGAAACAATGGTAGGTGGCGCGGGAATTGGATTATAAATGGATCGTTGGTGTTTGGATTGCAAGGAACAAACAAACCATCAACATGGGCAGATGGCAGATGTGTACAACGGTATGTTTGAAAACGTGCAGGTTGAGGATGGGTTATTGGCTAGGCTTTGTCAGTTGTTACGGGCTAATTTATTACATGTGTCCTGGCCGTGAATCGCATCGGAAACGACAAAGGACATGGACATGGACATGTGAAGGAGAGAGGGAAGGAGGTACAAGGTCAGCTTCAGCTCTTCTGCTGACCTATAATACTACTGTACAGAGTACATTGATACAGAGTACACTGTCGGGTCATATTCGGGGCGTGTGGGGGTGGGAAGTAATATATTTTTTGATGACGGACGGGAATTGACAATACGATGGAAGGCTCGGGGAAGATGGGGGGAATCCGGATCAGGAGACGGGTATGAAATCAAAGTTTACGGTGCTGGGTCAAGGTGCAGGGCGAGGCATCCATCTGGGCTGGTTGAGATGGAGGTACATGTAATTAGGCGTGAAACCAGCAAACTCTACTTGCCGTTGGGCAAACCTTGAGTCGACGTTTGACGCGGTTGGTTGCGATGGAGGCAACTCTGGAGGCGATTCTGAAAACAACTCTAGAGGCAACTCTGGCGCGGCCAATGCGGGCAAGCAAATGAGGTTGGACAGTTTGAATCGTGTCTTGCATTTGCGTTTGCATTCGGTGTTGAGAATGTATATGTATGTGTGTGTGGTGAGTTTGGCCGGACTCTCCGCATTCCGATGGTGGTGCAGTGTGGATGTTGACGACGATGACGGCGACGACGACGACGAGGTGGACAGCGGGTGTAATTAATTAATTGCGATGGCAGTGACAATGTTGTTTGCCGAAAAGCTGAAAAGTCATGTCTCGTAATGGTGGTGGCAAGCAGGGCTGCTGCACAGGACACATTAGTGACATGCTCTACATAGGAGGAGATGCAGGACTGTCTCTCTCTGCTCTAATTACTGTAATGTATGTATGTACATGTACATATCATGTACATATGTACAGTACTTGCAGTACACTCTCATCATTCATGGGTGAATGACGGGCGCCGTCTGTCACTTGTCTAGACCATTCCCGTACCGCTCTAGGAGGCGTTGCGCTAGGCCAATAAGGCTGGCCCGTCGGCGTGGTTTCTCAGGCACGGCCGCAGCGGCGACAGGGAAGACAGCCCAAGATGGCGCGTCAGGCCGCTTCGAGCGAGGAAAAAGGGGTATGGTGCCGATACCGACGCCGACGCCGTCAGAAGGTAATGTCCATTTATGCTATCTGTGTACATGTACACGGTAATAATATGTAAATGTGAGGTGAGGTGAGGTGAAATGGCCAAAGAGATGACCCAAAGAGGTAGCCAAAAAAGGTGACAAGGAGGTAAGGAGGTGACAAAGAGGTGACAAGGAAATAAAGAAGTGACAAAGAGGTGACAAAGGGGTGACAAAGAGGTGACCAAATGAGGTGGGTGACGTGGAACGGCAAGTCTGGCCTCTCACTTCGACTTCAACTGCCCACCACCGGTCAGCCATGTTGCTTGCGACTACCCTTGTATATACATACACGGGGAGCGAGGCCATGCTTGTTCTGGACATACAGTACATACATGTATCTACTGTGTACATACTTGTACAAGTATGTATGTGTGTATGTATGGTGTGCATGTGGGTATGTATATATATACATATATGTAAGACTTGTGCTGCCGTGGCATAGCCCGTAAACAAGGGATAAAAACGACCTGGTACGAAGACCAGTGCTGCATCCGCAAACACGATCAACATCACGTGCACGCGCACGCGCATAATGCACCGGGAATTCTTGCAATAAAAACGCGAAAAGGGGCCGCGGCAGCCAATCATAAGCTAATAATACCCTCTTCCCTCTCCGGCACGCTGGATCAGCCTGTTAGCGGTTGGGGGCGTCGTTCTTCTCTTTCAACACAACCTCTGGCAAGAGAGACAGAGAGACAGAGAGGGAGGGAGAGGGAGAGGGAGAGGA